>UESW01001301.1:69105-293509 GCA_900491605.1 Calamus simplicifolius
ATCCTGTGACTTCAGTACTTACGGACGTCAAGAGCATAGAACGTCGACTTAAAGCATCGGCAACCTTATTGTCAGAACCAGCACGGTGTTTTAGAACAAAGGTGTAAGCTTGGATGTACTCTACCCATTTTCCATGCCTAGGGTTTAACTTCTTTTGGGAGCTAAGGAATCGGAGGGCTTCATGATCGGAAAATAGAACAAACTCCTGCGGTAACAAGTAATGTCTCCAATATTTCAAAGCCTGAACTACCGCATATAACTCCTTGTCATAGGTGGAATATCTCAACTTTGCGCCATTTAGTTTCTCGCTAAAAAAAGCTACCGGATGGTTCTCTTGACTTAAAACTCCACCAATTCCAATCCCAGAGGCATCACAAGCAACCTCAAAAACTTTAGAGAAGTCAGGCAACCTTAAGATTGGTGCTTGTGTCATTCTTCCTTTAATCTCAAGGAAGGCTTTATTGGCTTGTTTGGTCCATTCAAAATTTCCTTTCTTAAGACAATCCGTGATTGGAGCAACAATGGTGCTAAACCCTTGGATGAATCTCCTATAGAAGGTGGCAAGACCGTGGAAGCTACGGACGTCATGTATGTTCTTGGGTTCGGGCCACTCGACTATGGACTTAATTTTCTCGGGATCAGCAGAAACACCATTAGTAGTAACAATGAACCCTAGAAAGGTTACTCTGTTAGTCATGAATTCGCACTTCTTCAGATTGGCATATAGATTTTCCTTTCTAAGGGTGTAACAGACTTGTCTAAGATGATCTAAATGGTCTTCCCTAGTCTTACTATAGATGAGGATGTCATCAAAATATACTACAACAAATTTTCCCATGAAAGGTCTTAAAACTTGAGTCATGATCCTCATAAATGTACTAGGGGCATTTGATAGACCAAAGGGCATAACCAACCACTCATAAAGACCATCCTTAGTTTTGAATGCAGTTTTCCACTCATCTCCAGGTTTGATCCTAACCTGGTGATAACCACTCTTAAGATCAATCTTGGAAAATATAGTGGCTCCGGTCATCATGTCAAGCATATCATCAAGGCGAGGGATAGGAAATCGATACTTGACCGTAATTTTGTTGATGGCATGACTATCGATGCACATTCTCCAAGTGCCATCCTTCTTCGGGGTCAGTAGGGCAGGTACTGCACAAGGACTTAAACTCTCCCTAATAAACTTTTTCTGGAGGAGATCTCCAACTTGTCTTTGTAGCTCAGCGTGCTCAGTAGGATTCATTCTATAGTGAGGTAGGTTAGGCAAGGTGGCTCCTGGGACTAGATCAATTGTATGTTGAATATCCCTAAGTGGGGGCAGGTGATTGGGTAAATCTTCTGGGAATACATCCTTAAAGTCTTCTAAGATCTTTGTGACTTCTTGAGGTGGTTCCTTAGGATCTTCATTCCGACTTTCTTTAAGTGCCAAAATCCACATAGGTGATCCTTCATTGATTTCTTTCTCTATTTCCTTGACACTGATCAAATTCAGATCTTGTTTCTTCTCTTTCAAATCACTAGACCCTTTCTTGATATTGTCCTTAGGTGGGGTCGAGTTAATGATAAGCTTTTTCCCTAGATGGTTGAAAGCACAAGAATTGGATTGACCATATAAAGTTGCATCATGATCATACAACCAAGGTCTACCCAAAATGATGCTACTTACGCCCATGGGTAGTACATCGCACCAGACTTGTTCATGATAGGATTGGATTTGAATGGGAACTTGACATCTGGATTTAATGGGAATGGATGTTGAATCTATCCAAGAAACTTTGTATGGATTGGGATGGGGAACAGGGTCAAGCTTAAATTCTTAATGGCTTTAGTGGAAATAGCATTCACACAACTCCCATTGTCTATAATGATTTTATAAACCTTCTCCCCTATCTTAACAAATGTTTGGAGTATATTAGTTCTTCTCCAATCCTCCTTTTCCTTTGTTTGGGTCAAAATTCTAACAACACCCAAAGTCTCATCATAATCAATCTCTTCTTCCTCTTCATCATATTCATTGATCAGATTGGATTCAGCCTCATATACCTCTTTTTCAAACTCTTTAGTATCTTCAGGGTCCTCTTCAGCTAGTTCTCCTATGTGTAGAGAACGGGCAGGGCATTGGTTGGCATAGTGTCCCTTCCTGTTACATTTAAAACAATGGACATTCGGGTTGTTACTCTTTTGAACTACAGGGGCCTTACCCTTGTCACTCGTTTGACCGGATGGGATAGTAGGAGTGGGGTGATTTGGTCGCATTTGGTTGAACCCTGGTTTCTGAGTAGGGGTGCTAATCTTACTTAGTTCGGGTCTTCTGACTATCGGTCCCTTTGAAACCTTTCACAATCTCTAGCTATTTGATAGGCTTGGTCTAGGTCAGTGATTTCTCTTAGAAATAATTCCTTTTGAATTTCTTCACGCAAACCGGCTCTAAACCTAGACAATGTTACAGCTTCTGATTCATCAATGTTACACCTCATCGCAAACTCATCAAACTTGGTAATATATTCAGACACAGTCTTATTGCCCTGGTATAATCTTTGCCACTGATCTAATAGTCTTTGGTGATAGGACATAGGGACATACTTTTCCCTAAGCTTGATTTTCATAGCTCTCCAAGTGGTTATGGGCATGTCTCCTCTTTGCCTAAGCATTCGCCCGATATTCTTCCAGTATAACCTAGCCTGGCGGACTAACCTCAGTTTGGCAAACTTATACTTTCTCTCCTCGGTCATCTCATACCATTCAAAATATTGATCCATTTCTCCCTCCCAATCAACATAAGCTTTAGGGTCTAGGCTTCCATCAAAGATAGGAGCCTCTAATCGAATGTTCCTCATGGCTCTTTCATCTTGATCTAAGTAATCCTGGTGAGGTCGCCTAGGGATACGATCAGGAGTAAAGTCAGGCCGATGGACTCGACGGGCTTCTTCCATGAAATCAGGATCAAGTCTCCTTGGATTGTATTCAGGGATGTGCACATGATATTGGGCTCTTGGACCTCGAGGAATTGACCTAGATGATTCAGGTTCGATGGGATCCTTTGAGGCTCTTCAAGGGTCTCAACTCTATCTTTTACTTGACCTAATTCTTTGTTGATTTGCCTAATTGCTCAGTTACAGTGTCTAACTTTTCAGTCAGGTCCTCATAAAGAGTTCAAGATTAGGATCCATAGGTACAAACCAAGAAAGATAGAACTTTTGACCTATAAGACAAAAAGTACAAACCTAGCTTCTAGGGCTCCTAAACCTAGAAGTTCAAAATACAAGACTTGACTAGGTACTAGTTAAGGATGCAATTACCTTTGTCACTGGCCAGGTAAGAGGTGGGAATGCGGGAGCCCCCCTTGCTTTCGCAAGGACCCAATTAAAGAACCGCAAGTCCGCTTAAGGCATTTGCCATTAGACCTCTAGTCTTAGACACCAGTTTCTAAGAATAATTACAAACTCAAATAGTGCTTTGTCTCCTCTTGCACTTGAACCCGACTTGTTGGTGTCCTTAATTTAGGTGCATACTTGATTTTAATTAAGGCTTAGGTCAATGCATAATGAGGATGGTTGTTGTGGGCTAAGGAAAGGTTATTAACTCCTCCCCTTATGTTATATTGAATGCCCTTAAGATGGTTTATGTATATATGGATGCACACAATTTCAGCAATTAACTAGCACAATCGACTAGACTTAGTACAATTAAGTAAATTTAATCTAATTTTAAAATTCAGCAAATGCAAACTTAAATTGAGAAATTCAAATCTTGAAGTCTAGATTTCAGAAGCTAATTTTTTTTAATTTTAAAATTTAGATTAAAATTTCATTCTTGGAGGTAAAAGTGGTTAAATAAAATTTGCAGCTTCTAACTAACCTTCAACTAACCCGGTTTTGAAATTTGAAATTTAAAGTTTTAAATTTTTAAAAATTCAAAATGAAAATTGAATTATTTAGATCGCAGAGTGAAAATCCTAGATTTTGAAATTTGAATTCAAATTTTTTTTAAAAAAAAAATTTGGTTGAGGAAGTTGTTATGATAGTAGTTGCTAGAAGATTCTAGCAGCTTAACAAACTCTCTACTACCTATTTCAAAATTTAAATTTTAAATTTAAAAACCCTCTAAATTTAAACTTTAAGTGGAAAATAATAGAATTTGAAGTCTAAATCTCAGATCTCAAATTAAAAAATTAATTTTTTTATTTTTTTAAAATCAAATTTAATGGAGGGAACCAAAACAGTCTTCCAGAAAATAACCTAAGAACTCGAATTTTTTTTATTCCAAAACTCTAAAATATTTTTTTTAATTTTAGATTTCGGAACCTAAAGTCCTAAGTGCAGCAAATGAAATTTTATTTATTTTTTAACCCTTAAAAAATTACAAAAAAATTCATAAAATCTCAGACTAAAACTAGAACAGAAATTCCAGCAACTTACAAGCTTAACTTAGAGACTAAAGCTCTGATACCAAAGCTGATGGGGCACGAAAAAAAATTGGTGGAATGAGGGGATGGTGATGTGTTCTAAGTGATTACCACCCTTAATGAACATTTGAGCCCAAGCTATGGCTGAATTCATGCATGGGAGAAATGAAGAACATCAAACCGGAAGCAGAAATCTAAACACCCTTGTGCAAGCTTCTTTCAAAGAAATAAAAAGATTAGGATCTAAAGGTATGGAAACCTTCAAACTAAGTTAAGCCACCTTTAAAACTTCAGATCTAAAGGACCAAGAGGTTTTTTTTTTCAACAATGAAGTAAGATCTTAAAGTGGAAGGGATGCACTCAACACTCAAAGAATTAAGGGTTGGTTGACAAGATCTACACTCCTTACTTAAGAACTCACCTTGGCACTTGATCCTTGACGTGGAGCCATCATCCTCAACTCTAACATCCTCAAGAGAACCTGCAAGTGATCAGAAGTAAGACCGTGGAGGCAAAGGAATTGAAGGAAATAAAAAAAAATCGAACAAGGAAAGGAAGGATTTGAAAAAATTTTGCTGAGACTTGGGTAGCACTTGTCCTTCTTCCTGAAACTATTATGGAACCTTGGTGGAATGGTTTAGAGTAGCAAATTGGGCCTCTCACCCTCTCCCTCAAGGAGTGACCTAGATCTAAGACTAGGGAAACACGAGCCTCAACTCAAACTAAGAGCATCTCACCCTCTTCATACTCAAAGATGAACAAGGCACTTGGCAAAAGAAATCAAATAAACTTGATTTTATTTCTCAAACTTCATATCTACAAGAGGGAAAGCTTGGCCTATTTATAGCCAAAGGACTTCCAGAAATTTCAGCCCAAAAAACTAAAAGATCATAACAATCTAAGGATTAGTTATGATATAGCTAACTAATTACAATCAATCCCTAACAAATTTGGTTGCACCAGCTTCCATGTGGCACCTCCTTAGTTTGCCATGTGTCATCATCAGATACCTCCATGTGTCCTCCAAGATTTGACTTCTAAGTTTCCATGTGTCATCATTAGATACCTCATGTATCCTCCAAGATTTGACTTCCAAAGAGAAGACTTGATGTCTTGATAGCAGTGTTGACTCAAGGCAGGAAGTGTTGATACTTTGAGACTTGGCAGAAGTTGAAATTTTGCAGCATGAGTTGCCACTTGAGAAATTGAAACTCTTGGCTCGAGTAAGTGGAACATGCGGAAAGTAGATTAACTACAAAACCAAAGAGTGTCAGTCTGCAACCTTTTCTTCTTGCTGATGTCCCCATCACGCACGCAGACTCTCGGGTTGCAGGGGGACCAGGGAGCAGAAGATCAAGGAAGCGCAGAGGAAGAAGATGATAGCAGGAACAGAATGGCTACTTTTGACCCTCCGCCCGGGTTTTATTCAGTTTCAAATCGTCCCACCTCGTCCACGTGGACTCTCACAATAGGATGGACTGCCTCGGAAACCATCGAGCATGGGATACGATTTGCTTCCGGCTAATGATGGGATGCCGCTGACGTCACCGCTATGATGGGTAATGATGGCATGACTTTCTTCACGGATTCTGACGGATCAACCCTGCTTCGAGGATGATCGCCGCAAATCGGGTGGACAGTATTGGCCACCTTTTCACATCCCATACCGCCCGCATAAAATCGTTGCAGCGCCCATAGGCACATGTCCGGAGGCAGTTTGCGATGGGCGGGGATCAGCCACTTGGGCGGTGACACCCCTTTCGCCTCACTGGGGTGGGCTCACTCCGTCTTAGGGGTGAGGGGGCATCTGATATGGCTGATCCAACGCCGTCGGAATAAACGACAACGATAACGGCGACTTACGGAGGCTCTCTCACAACCCCCGAGACCCCCTCTCGATCTCGGGCCACATGAACAGTGTCACAACCCCCGAGACCCCCTCTCGGTCTTGGGCCCCATGAATAGTATCTCAACCCCGAGACCCCCTCTTGGTCTCGGACCACATGAACAGTATCTTAACCCTCGAGAACCCCTCTCGGTCTCGGGCCACATGAACAGTGTAACAACCCCCGAGACCCCCTCTCGGTCTCGGGCCACATGAACAGTGTCACAACCCCCAAGGCCCCCTCTCGGTCTCGGGCCACATGAACAGTATCTCAACCCCCGAGACCCCTCTCGGTCTCGGGCCCCATGGACAGTATCTCAACCTTCGAGACCCCCTCTCGGTCTCGGGCTACATGAACAACGTCTCAACCCCCGAGACCCCCTCTCGGTCTCGGGCCACATGAACGGTACTTCGACCCTCGGGTCAGCGCACGATCCGATCCGTTCTGGGCCACCTGGCATGCCCACATGATCCGCCGCACATCTGTAGCAGGGTGTGACCATGCCTCATAACGGCGTATGGTCAGTGGTATGTCTGTCACTGTACGCGACCATACCCCGTTGCAGCGTGCGATCCACCACCTGCCTGCTACTGTGCGCGGTCACATCCAGCGGTGGCGTGCACCAGATATAGCCCCAGATGCAGGACACCTGTAAGGCCGTGCTGACCAATGACGTGAGACACCTCCAGCATGTACGGTGACAATGCGATCTGTCATTGTCAGCCTCATATTTTGTCCGTTATCGAACTGGGCTCCTGGAAGTCAGCAATCCTTGGAACAGAAGGGGGATCTTCGAGCAGGTATAAAAGCATATGCTCACGTTGTAAATAGGGATCCTTGAACTCTGATTTTTCTAGCTCTTTTCCACTAGTTAAGCCCTAACTGTTTAGTTCCCTTCGGCTAGACAGTTCTCATCTGTTCCCAAGTGACTGACTTGAGCATCGGAGGGTCCCCACCGGAGCATTCGGTCTTCGGGGACTTTTCTTGCAGGAGTCCGGCGAGGAGGACGTCCGTTTCCTTGGCGCTTGAAGAAAGTGACTTGGCGTCATCAATATCAAATTGCATGTTTGTTGGAGTTTATAAAATAAAATTGCCTCTGATCTTTTTGATTCCATTATATTCTCCTCAAATTATTCTAATTCACCTGTCATTATTTTATCAAGACTATGAATGTTATCAATTCTATCACCCATTTGAAGTATATTATCAATTTTCACAATCTTTATTTTTTATTATGTTATTCAATATATTCAAGGTTAATATTATTAATTTTGTTTCTCAAAGTGTCATCATCACTAATTCTTCTGTTTTATACTTTTTTGGAAGCAAATAAAAAAAAAAGGGGGCATGAAGGAGCTGTTCAACCTCTGAATTATGATCTTGTTATTTCTCCACGTGCATGATCCAAACTATACACAAAAATATTAAGCTTGATATACATTATTATATTTTTTATTATTATTTTAAACTTTTAGAGCTAGTTGGTTAGTCAACTACCGTAATATCTTATATTTAATGGACTTTGTAATATAATGCCATATCTCTATGCTACCCTATTATATCTCCCTGCTACTGTCACATTTCACTAAATTAAAAGAAGCTACTTGTGCTGCTATATTATATTTTCATATTGCTATACTAACGTAGCATGTTCCTTTGATATAGTAATATAAAGATATGATATAATAGCAAAAGATTATGATCCAGGATATTATATCCTTATGCTGCTATACCATATCGTTTTACTATTATATTATATCTCGATGCTATTATGCCATATCTTTTGGTTACTATATTATATATCTAACTATGGTATATTGTTTTATCTTATAATACGTTTTTTATTTTTTTGAACGAATAAGGATTATAGCTTTTTGATTTGAAAATTCATATCGATTTAGTAATGGGGAAGCATTCAGATTTAGACCTCACTTCTTTATTCCATTTGCCATTCATATTTCTATTATAAATAGGTTTTAAAATAGAGAGTTGTTGGTTACCCAAAATCTTTCCATGCCCTCTTCCATCCTTCCCTAAAAAGAGAAAAAACAACGGTGACGCAAGTAGCCATTCTTGCAGACCCCATTTATATGAATCCCTGTTTCTTATTTTGACACTTCTACTCTCGTTATAGTTTAAACATAAGAATCAATTCACTATTTAGGAGAAGGGTGTAATGGTCTTAAATTTAATAAATAAGAGAATATTCCTATTATTATATTTAAAATTGATTCCATCTATTGTTTTATATGTGCTTTTTTACGAGACAGGGTGTCATGTAGGTTTTGAAAAGCCAATAAAAATCATCTATCCAAAAAAAACCAACAAGATGATGCAGTTGTATGAAAGGATAAGGACAAGGTTCCAAATAATATATATATATATATATATATATATATATATATATATATATATATATATATATATATGGGTCACCTGTTCATCAAAATCCAATAGCAGAAGAAAAAAAAATGAAAAGTTTGGCAAGAAACTCACCGTACTTTTCTGAATTTGGACGAAGCCCTTTCCAGTATCAATTAGAAGTCCTTTTCTGGATTCATAAATAGTCAAATTTTTGAAATTTATTATTACTCACAACACCTACATGACTAAATCATTATTAGTACTTTGTTTGATAATATAACGTTATACATTACTTATAAAAGATATATGGCATGCTGGGACATTTGGTCATTTAAATAGTACTATAATGAAGATTTTAGATTACCAATTATTCTTATTTTGAACTGCTCTTATTCTTGATATTTTAAGATCATCACGTTTAAGCATGCTGTCCTATAATTAAAGGTGTTCAAAAATTCATGATTAAGCTATTTGGTATTATTTAATAGCTTCCACGATAATTTATTGTTACTTCATATTACTTGTTATTATAAAATTAAGTTATAGTATTATTTTTATAATATTATATGGTATAATATTATTATATTGTATTATTACATATTATACTATATAATTGAGTCTAAAATAATTATAATATTAATAGTATAATAATATATATTATTATATTATATTATGGTATCATACTATACTCTAATATTATAATTCTAAATAATAATTTATCGAGAAATAAATAGTGAAGTAATTCACCGTCAAATTTGGCCACAATGTGTTACCATTCAAGGAAAAATCTCCATGCACCACCTCCTGTGCATGAAAACGCACACCGGGCATGCGTGCGGGGCAATGGGCCATGGCACGTGCACCTGTATAAATGCATGGCCATTGATCGTACCCAATGTATGCCTTTGTGCATCGAAGGTGGTGCACAAAGATAGATGGTTCCTACCATTCAATATCGGCAAAATAGGGGTATCCATGGCCCAAGCACAATTATGGTCTCTCGCATAACTCTATTTCCCATGCTATTACCAGAAGAAGTATGGTCTTGGCCAACAATTATGGTCTGTCGCATAACTCCATTTCCCATGCTATTACCAGAAGAAGTATGGTCTTGGCCAATTTGAATGCCCTTCAAGTGCTACATGCTAGGAAGTCGTACAAACAAACTAGGTGGCTCATGGCATGGCCCAATCCAGCATAACGTGGACCGTACCAAGCATGACATACATTCTACATTATTCATGCTAGGCCAAATGAGGCATCCCCTCATGAGTCATGCCAGGCCCCTTGTCACTCGGTGGGTGCGCCTATGGAAAAGGCTTGTTGCATCATCTTTCAGTGCAACAAGCATGCACTAGCTAGGCGGATTGGCCGCTCGCATGTGACAGCACACATGTGATATGTGACGAGGCCCATTAGGCTGCCGCATGAGCGTCGTTACACGCGAACAGCCAATCCGCACGGTTAATGCGTGCTTGCTGCATCAAAGAACAGTGCAGCAAGACTTTGCTGTGTGCCTATATGATGGTCCGTGGTGATCTAAGATGGCCCAACACACCTATGGGGGCTGAG
This sequence comes from Calamus simplicifolius, assembly GCA_900491605.1. Classification (NCBI taxonomy): domain Eukaryota; kingdom Viridiplantae; phylum Streptophyta; class Magnoliopsida; order Arecales; family Arecaceae; genus Calamus; species Calamus simplicifolius. The sequence continues at coordinate 79,339 of UESW01001301.1, forward strand.
CCGGCCCAACGCATGACCAGCCACTCATGGCTTACCATATAATCTGGCCCTTTTACCCTTAGTTTTAGGGATATTCTTGTTCATTTCTTGAAAAGAATTTTGCTTTTTCTAACAACTATAAGCGGCTAGTTTGTAAGGTTAGTTTGGATATTTTGAAGCTTTTCAACCCTTATAGATACCCCTAAGCACTCTTAGGTAGTGTTTGAAATAGGGAATAAGAGGAGATATCCAGGGGATATCCCCTCTTATTTTTAAAAGCCATAACTATAAGGGATAGCTGGGAATAAAGTTAACCAAAGGGATAATCCATGGTTAACCATAGTTAACCATGAGATATCCCCTCAATTTATTCCCTAGAAATTACAGGAATAGCTGGTTATCCCTCCAAATAAGAGTAAAAAAAAGTTATCCTATGGATTTACCTTTTTGCATTTGATATGATCAATGGGATAGCCAAGGGATATCCCTAGGGATAGTCATGGGACAAAGTCTATCCCGTACACTTATCCATGGATAATATTTTTTCTATCAAACACTACCTTAGACTCTCTTCATAAACTTTGTAGTCCATATGGTTATCAGTATTGATAGCTCTCACCCACCCAATAAAATCTTTGAACTCGAAATGGAGGAGTTCAAATGTGTGTTCCCTTATCATTGGAGTTGATCTTGACATGCTAAAGTCATAGGCCGCGCAGAACCAATATTCCTAACACTAGTATTGCTACCTCCTCATCCTTCAAGTCAAAGGTTAGAGCTATGACCTTTGATGTCTATAAGTATTTTAGCATCAAAGAGATTACTAGCATGAAGATCTAAGCTATATGTAACATTTACAACAAAAGACTACCACTACAAATCTATAACTTATAGTATGCATATCATAACTTACTTCATGTCATATAATTTGTAATTTATCAAAGTATCATAAAAGTTCTTTTAAATTAAAAAATTAAGTTTCACATGCAATAAATTTAAAATAAATTATAATATGAATTAATAATTCTTTAGAAAACTTAAACAAGTATATGAGCATATTATAAAACATATATTTACTTGATCCAATTTGGATAATAGTATTTATAAAAAATTTTACAAAATACATAATTTAGTTTTTCATGTCCAAAAATCCCATCACTTATTATATAAATGCTTAAGATTTAGTGCTAAGCATAATATCATTTCAGATAATTCTAACAAAATTTAGCAATTATACTAAATTTTAAACATATATTTTTTTTAATATATAATATTTAATAAAATCAATTAATCCAAGATTTTTAAGTAATTAATTAAAACATTTATAAAATATAAGTTTTAAATATTTAATAATTTTAAAGATTATTGTAATCATGATTGAGTTTACTTACCTCTTTAGATAAAATTAGTAGAAATTAATCCTCATTTTAACTCTTGAGGACTTCATCATTCTTCTCGAACTTTCAACTTTTATATGTTGTACTCTTGATTTGATATTAAAAGATTCTATTGAGTCCTATTTATAAATTTTTATAGTAAATAAATTTTTTACTCTTTATAAGATATTAAAATTCTAAATAAACTTTATAAATTTGTATAAAATTTTGATTTATTAAAAAAAATAAAAAGATATATATCTATTAAATATTTAAAATATTTTTTTGATCCAAAACTAACTAACTCATCAAACAAAACTTTAAAATATAAAAATTTGGATAAAGCATTAAAAATCATCCTGAATCACCATCAAAGTTAAAAAGCTAACTTAATATCAACTATTATAACATAAATTAAATCAAAAAATCTAATTATTTTATTTTATTTTATTTTTTTAATTTAATTTAATTTTAATGTAAAATGAGCTGGCTTAAGGGCTGCGCCTTAGAAAAAGATTGTAACGTAGCAGTCTATTTCTTTTAGGGCACAGCTTCCTCGCTGAAGTTCATCCTCTCAAAGCCTTCGGCCGCTACCCTATTCCAGCCAACACCCGGAAACCGCCATCCAAGCCATTCTCTTCCCTCTCTCTCTCTCTCTCTCTCTCTCTTCCTTCCTCTCTCCTTCGCCTTCCTTCTTTTCTTCTCCTTTTCTAACCTCTAGCTATAAGCCTTCCTGCCGGAGCAATTGAAGCCCTGCAGCCAAGAACGCCACCTGAGATCTATATCCTAGCTGGAGAAAACCACTGCTGAGACACTGCCTCCCCACCGGAAGGCCACAACTCAACCGGGGCTCCACGGGATTCGACGACACCATGCACCGTCGTCTTCATTAGTTCCAGCAAGCCTTGCAGGTAAGCTTCATCTGTTTCGGGTCTGTAACAATGTCCCTAACTGGACTCATCGATTCCCTTATAGATGGCCTTGACTGGCTACTAGGCACCGCCACCAGACCACCTTCCTTCCTCCCTTGGACCATCGCTACATCGCAGTCGATCGGCACCATCTAGAGCGCAATTGCTCTCTGTTTATTAGCTCTGCTACAGAGCCAAACTCGAGCCCTGTCATTGCTATCACTGCCGCTCCGGCCGGCTCTACACCTGCCGACCGTCGAGTTTGGCTTCTGCCGTAAGACCTCCGGCCACATCCTACCTTGCCGTCGCCTTGATTGTCGAATGGGAGGCTCACCGGAGGTTGATCAGACTTCAAATCGTCGGATCTCCATTAGGTCTATAAGGTCATCTGTCTCTTGGGGAAGAAAAGATCGGTGCAACTTCCCTCTCGCAGCGATCTGAACTGACCTGAGCCTAATTACTAAATTACGTTATGTCTGAGCCGATTCAAATCATGGTCGGCCAAATTCAATCATATCCAAACCCAAATTAATTTGATCCAAACCAAATCTAATTGGGACTTAGTCCAAGCTAATTGAATCCTACTTGGTCTGATTAGACCCAACTGATCAAATATGACCTAATTCAAGCCCAAATCAAGGCAATTTGAGGCAAATCAAATCCAATTAAGACCCAATGATGGGATACATATAAGAATAATCTATAATCTCATAATACCTTTTTCGTTGCTCGATGAATATTTTTGTCAATGCAGACGTCGCTTCCGATGTCATTCCTCTTCTTCACCTCCTCGAGGATACGCATCAGCTTCCGCTAATTTATGGCGCATGAGACCCATCAAATGCAAGAGATTTTGCGCTCCTTTCAATTGGCAAGTGTTGCATGCATGAACGCCAAGACTCAAGAGCGGAGAGGCATATGATGTGGCTAGTAAAAGCCACATGGAGGCTAACGACCAAAATTACCCAATGGCAGGAATCGTTAGGATGCCAGCAACTCCCAGTTCATAAGCGACCCCAAGGCGGCCCCAACTCATAAACAGCTAGGCGGTCCCAGTTTATAAGCGACCCCAAGGCGGCCCCAACTCATAAGCAGCTATTAGGCGGTCCCAGTTCATAAGCGATCCCAAGGCGGCCCCAACTCTTAAGCAGCTCTTAGGCGGCCCCGACACCTAGGGGCCACAGTTCATAAGCGGCTTCAAGGCGGCCCCAACTCATAAGCTCCTAGGCGGCCCCAGTTTATAGGCGGTTCCGACTCATAAGCAACTCCTAAGCGGCCCCAGTTCATAGGTGGCCCCAAGGCGGCCCCGACTCATAAGTAGGCCCTAGGCGGCCTCGGCTCCTAAGCGGCCCCAGTTCATATGCAGCCCCAAGGCGGCCCCAACTCATAAGCAACCCCTAGACGGCCCGGCTCCTAGGCGACCAAACTCATAAGCAGCTCCTAGGTAGTCCCGGTTCCTAGGCGGTCCCAGTTCATAAGCAGCCCCAACTCATAGTAGCTCCAACTCCTAGGTGGCCCCAGGCCTTATTTTATTTTATTTTATTTTATTTTATTTTCAAGATTAACTTTAGCTTCCAAGCAAGCCTTCATTTCTGACAAGGTCAGGCCCACTAGTCATCTCTGATTTATGTATGTCTAATAAGACAAACTCCATCGGTTCTGGCACAAGTACAAGAAGTTATAATCCATTATGAAGCATTAATGACCCATATGCGATAAGCTCAAAAAGTCATCATCCATCATGAAGCTTTAAATAATTCTGACCAGATGAACCCCCAAAAGGTGATCATCTGTCACGAAGTACCAATCACCCAATTCAAATGGGATAAATCTCATTAATTCTGACATTCCATTCAAGAAGTCGCTGTTCATCATGAGATTCCAAAACTTCTGAAGTAAGTAACACAGACCCCAAGCATCAATAAAACGGAAAGAGGGACCCCTAACCGAGATATGAACACTCAAGTACTCAAAAAAGTATCCATCTTCATCTCTAACTCTCTTTCTCTCTCTCTTGAGCTTCCTTAAGCTTACGGCTGTGATTCTGATCACTACCTTGAGTATCGGAGGGTCTCTGTCGAAATATCTGATCCTTGAGACTTCTTGCAGATCTCGATGCCGAGGTGAAGCTTCTTTAGCAAACTGACGGCACATCCACTAACGCTCAAGGATGTCAACTCAAGATGATCAAGCATCATCACCTAGGAACCACACCTTACATCCTAAAACTTGCCTTTACACCTAGTCAATTCCCTCACACATTGAGAGGATGTTTTAAAGGATAGAATGAATCCCTATTAATCCCGCTAAAAATAGATCAAAGTACAAACAGTTACTCTGAAAGGTTAGGCAGCTGCCTAATTCCTTTCATTGAGCAAATGAAGGTAAAAGGAAAGGATTAAAGTTACTCGGGAATAAAGACGTGCAACTGAGACAAAAACAGAGATAAACCTCACAAAAATTTGAAACTCTAACAAAGAATTCAGCTTTTTTTCTATTGTTGGCAGATAATCTAATCCACTTCCTGACCAAGGAGCAAATGCTATCAAGAAGTTCCGTTACTGTTCATGAGAAGCTTCTATATGCAAATAGGATATGTTATTCTTCTTTTCTTAAAAAAAAAAAAGGAAAGAAAAAGAAAAGAAAGGATTCACTATTCTTCGTCATGCTCAGTCATATTGTTAACCATTTTAGAATAAAATGATGAATCACTTTTATTACTTAGATTAATAAATAATTAAGCGAGGAAAGATTTAGTTATTTCATGAGTCAATTACATTCATCACTCAACCATTCCTTCTATCTTTTTTCTTACCATAAAAAAGATCTCTCTGATTTCTAATGAAGGCGATGGTCCGAATGAAATGTTTGTGAATTGCTAGAGATCAAATGCAAAGCCACAACTAACAAAGATTTTGCAATATCTAGGCATGTATCTCTTTCAAATGTTTCAGCTGATATTGGGATGGAGCAACTCCTTTTACCCACGCAAGCTTGTTTTAACATGCAAAAGCACAATTAAATTATTGTGGGAATTTTATGAGAAAATATTGTTAATTTTCTTAGAAACTTTACTTTTAGTGATCCTGATAATATAATGTATCTTGTTGGCGTAAAAGGGAAAAAAAAAAGGCGAGAAGTCTTAAGAAATATTTTTTTAGAGAGATAAAAGAACTTTGTCTAAACAATTCTCAATAGCTCTTCTTATTCTTAAGGGAAGAACTTTAAAGAGCGCTTTTTTGTAACAAGTGAATATTTTATGGTAGTGAAGAACATGATTACGGATTGATGAGGGGTAAAATTGTCATTACATTATTGATCGCTCACATCCGCGATGAGGTCGCGCCCAATCCAAGCACCCTACTTGCCAGCTGGTCGGCTGGCGTGACATTCTAGTGATAAGATCAAATCGGTTTTGATAAAGTCGGATCATCCTGACAACCCGGACCACCCTTACACTTCGGCCATCTGAGCCGAGCTACCCTTGGTAACCCGAGCTACTTCGGTCATCTGAGCCGAGCTATCCTTATTCTGCGGTAAATCGAGCTGTCCTTATACCTCGGTCGTTTGAGCCAAACCATTTTATGCTTTGGAAAATCAAGCTATTCCTCGTCTAGGCCAGCCATGGCATTCAAAATACCTCTGCGGAATCTGGCACGGGAGAGTCCCTATTCGCTGAAACGGGATGAGATTCCAAACAAAGAATCATACCAAGAGTGGCCTAGAGCCTACGCAATCGTGGAATCCCAAGGCATCAACTAGCTCTCCCAGCCGTAGATCCTTTAACTGACAAGATACAGATCCTACTGATCTCGTAACAAACTCGATTCGAATCCATTTCAAATCATAACAACTTTCGGCCCCCACGATGCTCCCAGAGAATCAGGTGATCCTCTATAAATGCCACAACACTTCAACCTCTCAGGTACGCACGAATCATCTTACAGAAAACTTCCATACTTTTACTTGGCTTTACGGAATCGATTACTCCATTAGAGCTCCGATCAAGAGCTCGGAGGAAGATTCTTTGTGAAAAGTATTCTCCTCACATCTGTCTGCTGTGAATCTCCACTGACTTGGGCATCGGAGGATCCCCGCAGAGGACAACCCCAAGGAAATCCTCTGCGAGCGCGGACTGTCTTGCAGGTTCCACCCTGAACATCGAGATCGAAGTTCGGACCCGGAGCCGAAAGTGCACCCGAGTCGGAGAACGGATTTCCGCAGCAACAGATTGGCGCTAGAGGAGGGTCTCAAGTCCCATAAACTTGTAATCCAGGAGACAAGACTAAAAACCAGAAGAAGCATCCTCTAATGGCCAATCGGAAAAGAGCCACCTCTGAGGCTCAAGATCAGGCCGCGTCTCAAAGGCCTGATCCAATCAGTGATGTAGCACCTCCGCCACCACCACTAGCCGAAACTCCTTCCCCACCGGCAACGGCGGTAACCCTGGACCAGTTCGCTACTCTGGTCCAGCAGGTTCAAGTATTGACCCAGATGATCCAGGGATTTCAGGCAATCCCTGGCCCTGTCGTTCCTGCTTCCCAGCCTTGCAAGGAGGCCGCTGCCCCGCTCCGCCTGCAATCTCTTCTTCCAATCCACCTAGAGCGGCGGATCGCGGTCGCCGGCCTGCGAAGGTGAGACCGGCGCTGCATCAAGCTGGAGGGAAGAGCCCACTCAGATCCAGGCAGGTTCGCTCTCCCTCCCCGATATCCTCTCAGGATTTAACACCACTACCATCTTCTCATCGCCCGAACCCTCCTGCCACTCTGAATGAAGGGATCAGGCGGCAGATGCAGGAAATGCATCAGGAATGGCGTCGGGAGCTAGACGCCGCCAAGCAAGCTCCTCCACCCCAGCTGAAGGCAGAGCAAGCCGTCCCCTTCTCCGAGAGGATCATGAGGGAAGTGATTCCCCCTTATGTTAAACTCCCCACCATTGAGCTGTACCATGGATCCACCGATCCCGATGATCATCTGAGTAGCTTCAGGTCTATCATGATGTTCCATGGAGCGTCAGATATGATCCTCTGTCGTGCCTTCCCCTCCACTCTAAGGGGATCTGCCCGAACCTGGTTCAACAGCTTGAAACCAGGTTCCATTGATTCTTTCGACGAGCTGGGCTGTCTGCTTATCAGCCAGTTCGTCAGTAGCCGCCGCCAACGACGGAAATCCGATTCCCTCTCTGAGGTCAAGCAGAGAGAGGGGGAATTGCTGAAGAGTTATTTCGGCCGCTTCAATACGGCCCTCCTAGAAGTCGACCACCTCAACCACGAGGTGGCCATGTCCGCCTTGGCCGAAGGAGTGTCAAAGGAGGGAGACTTCTACCTAGCTCTGGAGGTCAACTACCTGAAGAGCCTTTCGGACATGATGTCCCTAGCGGATAAGTACGCCAGGGTTGAGGAGTCGAGGAGGTCAACTCGAGCTGAGCAACTAAAAAGAAGGAGGCGAAGGGCCCAGATAAACAGCGAGCCTACCCCACATTAGCCCGCCTCGCCGTCAGAGAGCTCCTTCACCTCCGCCGTGAGACCGAACCTGGAGCCCAGCTCGAAGGTTCGATCGTTACACTCCCCTAACCGCGCCGAGGGCACAGATTCTGATGGAGATCGAGCGCCAAATTCCTCGACCCCCTCCTCTTCGAGGCAATAGGGCTCGGAGAGATCCTGCCAAGTACTGCCACTTTCATCGGGATCACGGCATGACATTAAGGACTATTGGCAGCTCAAGAATGAGATCGAGCGATTAATCCAACGAGGCAGACTGGACTGGTTCAGAGGGCCTCTGAGCCAGGCAATGAGGTGAATCACCAGCCCGAACCTGCCAACTCCCGCCACCGAACCCTCCAATTATCGGCCATGTTAATGTGATAGCTGCGGCCGACTCCCCGTCCTCCTGGCCAGGCGATGATGAAGGCCCGTCAAAGAAAGCTCAAGTTGATGAACTCACTTTTTCCGATGAAGACCTTCGGGAGGTACAGTACCCCCATGATGACGCTCTGGTTGTATCTCTAAATCTAGACAATTATGATGTAAGCCGGGTTTGAATTGATAGCGGAAGCTCCATTAATGTTTTGTACTTTGATGCCTTTGAGAGGTTAAAATTTGGGTAGAAAGTCTCGAACCATGGAGTCCACACTGGTGGGCTTCACAGGTGACTCCATAATCCCTGAAGGGGTCATCACTTTGACGGTCCGAGCCGGCACCTGGCCTCATGTGGCCACTAAGCTTATGGACTTCCTTGTAATCAAGCTTTGGTCTCCTTATAATGCCATTCTTGGCAGGCTAGGACAGATGTCTCTCAAGGCCATCGTTTTCATTCCCCACCTCGCCATGAAGTTCCCCATCGAATGGGGAGTGGAGATTGTTCGGGGAAGTCAGATTATGGCTCGACATTGCTTTGTCGCCAACCTCCAGTCTAGAAAACCCAAGGTGGACGGACTGGACGCTCAAGAGGATTTTGCCGAGCAACGAGGAGAACCAACCAGAGAATTGGAGGAGGTACCACTCAGCGAAGCTCGGCCCGATCGAACCGTAAAGATTGGATCACAGCTGGAAGAAAGGCCTCGGCAGGAGTTAATCGAATTTTTCGGAGAAATGCCGATGTCTTGCCTGGTCCGCATCAGATATGCCTAGAATTAGCCAGGATGTCCTGGTTGACCACCTCAGCGTGGACAAGACAGTTCGGCCAATCAAGCAAAAGAAAAGGAGCTTCGCCCCCGAACGCCAGAAGGCCATCGAAGAGGAGGTGGATAAGCTTATCAAAGCCAACTTCATCGAGAAGTCAATTATCCAGATTGGCTGGCAAATGTAGTTATGATGAAAAAGTCAAATGGCAAATGGAGGACCTGCATCGACTTCACCAACCTCAACAAAATCTGCTCGAAAGACAGCTTCCCACTTCCCTAAATCGACCAACTTGTGGACTCAACTTCAAGCCACCAGATGCTGACCTTTATGGATGCCTATTCAGGCTACAACCAGATCCGGATGGCGCCCGAAGATGAGGAAAAGACAGCCTTCATCACCGACCAAGGTATCTATTGCTACCGGGTTATGCCTTTTGGTTTGAAAAATGCAGGTGCCACCTACCAAAGGCTAGTCAATAAAGTTTTCAAAGAGCAAATTGGTCGAAATATGGAGGTTTATATTGACGATATGCTGGTGAAGAGCAAGGAAGCATCCTAACATATCGAGGACCTTGCGGAAAGCTTTGAGACGCTTTGGAAGTATCAAATGAAGCTCAACCCTACCAAATGTGCTTTCAGAGTCAACTCTAGGAAATTCCTCGGCTTCATGGTCTCTCAGCAGGGCATCGAAGCAAATCCCCAAAAGATCCAGGCCTTGCGGCAGATGGCCCTCCTGGATCGATCAAGGACGTGCAACGCCTCACGAAAGGATAGCGGCCCTTAGCCGCTTCATTGCTCGATCAGCCGAGAAGTGCCTCCCCTTCTTCAAAGCTCTTCGGTCAGCTAAAAACTTCCAATGGACCTCAGATTGCCAGAAATCCTTTGAAGACCTCAAGAAATACCTCGGCTCACCTCTTCTCCTCAGTAGCCCAATGCCAGGCAAAATGCTGAGCCTGTACCTTGCGGCCTCTGAGAATGTTGTTGGCTCGGTGCTAATTAGAGAAGAGAGCAGAATTCAAAGGCCTATTTATTATATCAGCAAATTGCTCAAAGATGCTGAGACAAGGTACACTCGAGCGAGAAGATGGTCCTGGCCCTAGTGACATCGGTCCGAAGCTACGGCCATATTTCCAAGCACACACCATCACGTCCTAACTGACCAACCCATCAAGGCAATCATCCATCGTCCGGAAGCATCGGGGAGAATGACCAAGTGGGCTGTCGAACTAAGCGAGCATGACATTCAGTACCAGCCCCGTCCGGCCATCAAGGCCCAGGTCCTAGCGGATTTCCTCCTCGAATGCACCGTGCCCGAAGATGGTTCGCTCCGGACACCCCTGGGCAACCAAAGCCCTGTGCACCATGGTTACTTCACGCTGACGAATCTTCCAGCGCGAGCGGTTCTGGCGTCGGTCTGGTCCTCACCAGCCGGAGGGTGCTACTTTCAAATATGGCATCCGCTTCTCCTTCCTAGCCTCAAATAATGAAGCAGAATATGAGGCCCTGCTCCCGGACTCCATATCGCCCGCGAGCTCAAAGTTGAAAAACTGAATGCCTACACTGACTCTCAATTAGTGGTGGGCAGGTACGAGGCAAATTCGAAGCTGAGAACCGAACATGATTCGGTATCTCCAGAAGGTGCGCAATCTATCTTCTTGTTTCAATGAATTTAAGATCATCCAGATCCCAAGGGCTAAAAATGTGCGCGCCGACCTTCTGTCTCATCTAACGATGGACTCAATGGACCTTGAACGGAGTTTCCACTTGAAATCCTGAGAAGTCCAGCATCACTGACGCTGACCAGATGATGCAAATTGACACCAAACCATCCTGGATAGACCCCTGCACAAGTATCTCAAAGAAGGGTTGCTACCCGCTAATAGAAGAGAAGCAAGGAGGCTAAAGATGCAATCATCTCACTATGTCCTGATAGATTATCGGTTGTATAAGCAATTCTTCTCATGCCATTGCTCAAATGCCTCCGTCCATCAGAAGCTAATTATGCTCTTCGAAGGTTCATGAAGGCATTTGTGGCAACCACCTCGGTAGCCATGCCTTATGCCATACAAGTGCTCACCAAGGATACTACTGGCTCACCATGCAGAAGGATGCAACAGAATTAGTGAAAAGATGTGATTCATGCCAACGATACTCAAATTCAACGGCAACCCTCTTCTCAGCTAAGTTCTCTATCTTCCCCCTGGCCCTTCGCTCAATGGGGTATGGATATCCTCGGCCCTTTTCCCCCTGCAACAGGACAGCGCAAATTTCTACTAGTGGCCATTGATTATTTTACTAAATGGGTCGAAGCCGAAGCACTCGCCAGAATTACTGAGGCTAAAGTTAAAGCCTTTTTTGTGGAAACCATTATTTGTCGCTTCGGCCTTCCCCACACTATCATCACCGACAACGGAAAACAGTTTGACAATCCCAAGTTTCGAGTTCTGTGAGGATCATGGCATTCTCATCACCTAACTTTGGTCGGGCATCCTCAAGCTAACGGAGAAGCTGAGGTAACTAACCGAACTCTCTTGCAGGGAATTAAAGCTCGGCTCAACCAAGCACGAGGCAGATGGGCAAAGGAGCTCCATCATGTGTGGGCATACCGAACCACTAAGAGGACTCCCACGGGCCAGACTTCCTTCAAGATGGCTTTCGGCACAGAAGCAGTTATTCCTGTGGAGGTCGGGCTCCCCTCTCCTCGCATCGAAGGCTACTCGGAAGAATCTAACGATGAACAACTCCGAACTGATCTTGATTTGATAGAAGAAGTCAGGGAGAAAGCCCAAATCTGTATGGCGGCTTACCAGCAAAGAGTCGCCCGCTATCATTCTACCAGAGTTAAAGGAAAGCTCTTCTCCCCAGGATCTGGTACTTCAGAAGGCATCTGTCTCAAAAACCCTGGAGCAAGGAAAGTTGTCCCCTAATTGGGAGGGTCCTTATCAAATTACAGAAGTAATCAGACCCGGCACTTACAAGCTCCAAGATCTGAATGGGAAATCTATTCCCCGGACATGGAACTCGGATAATCTCCGCGTGTATCATCAATAGGAGTACGCTCTCCCTCTCGAATTTGCTCTGTCCATTGAATTAAAATTTTAAAATTCACAAAACTTCTACCTTTACTGCCCTCTTTAATAGCTGCAATGAGAAGCAGGTTTATAAATCCTCGGCCGGACCGAGCGATCTCCGAACCTTGGCAGCGCCAAGTAAAATATAATCTTTTATAAATCCTCGGCCAGGCCGAGCGATCTTCGAACCTTGGCAGCGCCAAGTAAAATATATTCTTTTATAAATCCTCAGCGGGCCAAGCGATCTCCGAACCTTGGCAGCGCCAAGTAAAATATAATCTTTTATGAATCCTCGGCCGGGCCGAGCGATCTCCGAACCTTGGCAGCACCAAGTAAAATATAATCTTTTATGAATCCTCGGCCAGGCCGAGCGATCTCCAAACCTTGGCAGCGCCAAGTAAAATATAATCTTGAAGGCTCGGCAACACCGAGTGATATATAATCTGAAGGCTCGACAACACCGAGTGATATATATTCGAAGCCTCGGCAACACCGAGTGATATATTATCTGAAGGCTCGACAACACCGAGTGATATATTATCTGAAGGCTCGGCAACACCGAGTGATATATTATCTGAAGGCTCGGCAACACCGAGTGATATATTATCTGAAGGCTCGGCAACACCGAGTGATATATTATTCGAAGCCTCGGTAACACCGAGTGATATATTATCTGAAGCCTCGGCAAAATCGAGTGATATAGCTCTAAAGCCTTGGCCTATCCGGGTGATTTTTTGAACACTCCGACGTGACTGAGACGTCCCGCTATGCTTCGACAGAGGTTGGTAACCTTTCTTCGCTTACCAGCAAGATTGCACAAGTTATTTCTTTTCAAAGAAATATACGCTTCATCCCTCAAACAGGGCCATGCATGCTACATGAACTCACGTGGCTGCCCAGGCCTTTCTCCGACCCAAAACAGATATAAATACCTCCTCCACAGAGGACTAAGTGACATGTTCACAAAAATAAAGTGACAGAAACGCTGTTGAACTAGTAGATTATGCTATGGATCAAAAAGCATAAAATGAGAGTGACAACTCTCAACACAATCGCATCAGAAAAAGAGAGATGCCACAAGAAGAAAGAGTAAAAACTTTCTTTATTAATGAAAAAATTACAACCTCTTGAGAGGCATTACAAGTGCATCATAGCACAGGAAATACGAATGAAGAAAAAGCTCGACTGAGCAGCTTCGGTCAATGACAATGCCTTTACATCCGACCCCAGAAATCAGAGAAACCAGACAGGCTCTGTTAAGCCACTGGTTAATCTCAAAGAACAAAATAAGCCATCCACGAATCCCTCGGGTGAATACGTGGAGGGATCATGACCAGGCCAAGGGCCCGTGGATGCTTATGCCAATGGAGCATCCCCCTAAGCGGAGTGCTGGACTGCTAGTCACTGCACAACAACATAAATAGGGGACCAACAGACCCACACAGCCCTCCTCCCTCTTCACATGGCGAAAGAATCCTCAGCAGGTGAACTAAGGGATTCAAGCTGAGGGAGGGGGTGAAATTCATGCTAGTCATGGGGGGCACGTATGTCATGCATTTCCTGAGATCCCCATGACCAGCAACAAAGGACACACAGGAAGCGCATACGTGCGCTCCCCATATGATTTCTGCGGGCCTCCCGTGCGCTCTCCATATGACCTCCGAGAAGTCCTCCCTTGAGGACTATCTGCTTTTCAGCATCTTCTCCATCACCCCAACTATCTGGGACGAGTCAGCTTTCAAAAGGGAAGCTCAGTCCCTCTACTCTCAATTCCAAGAAAACAGACACCATGGAAACTCTTACAACTCACAGAAAAGAAAGTCTTAGGAGATAGCCTAACACAGCCCGCTCCTCCCGTTTTATAGGAGAACAGACCAGGAGCAGCTAATAAAGCCCCGGGATTTAAAATGCCCTGGCCATGCTACCATGTGGTAGTTCAGGATAAAAAGGACTCTTTTTAGAGTGCGCCAAACACATTTCCTAGACTATGACACAGGAAAAAAAAAAGTTTTCCTCTGATCTCGAATCAAGAGCCTTAAATGCGAGAAATTGTCCGCATGTCCTTGAGATATGGGCGGGCCTGGGAAATCGCCTGGTGAAAACAATGCCCTCCAATGGTGAACGAATGCTTGTCTCGCACGTTAAAAAGACCCGCGTTGGAAAGGACCGACGGGATAAATGACTTAGGCAAGTAACGAAGCGTCCTTTGGCAAGTTACAGAGCTATTTTATTCGTCTCAGCAAAAAGAAAGCCAACCCACCTTGAAAAGGACAAGGCACTGGCAGAGTAATAAAAAAGGTGCAGAGTACTTCTCAATAAAGACACGCCGATACCTCCTACTTAGGCCCGAAGCCGAACCACCCATTGTGTTTCGACGTAAACTGAGACATCACTTTTTACTTTGATTCAAAGTCGAGATAGTCTCTGTACTTCAGAAAAAACTGAGGTATCCCCTCTGTGATTCGGTAAAAACCGAACGTTCCCTTATTCGATAAAACCGACCATTATCGCCATTATCTGGCGCCCCAGTTGACCCCCCTTCATTTTCAGAAGCCATCCTACTATTCTAAATCTCAGGAGATCAACAAGAGAAGCGATTAACGATGGCATCCTCTCATTCATATTTAAACTACTTCTGGCGGGTATTTCGATCGCCCGAGCTATCAATTCCAACGTAAAATCGCCACGTGTCACCGCCCCAGTGGATGCTTGTAGGAAACGAAGAGTTGCGCCCCCTAGCCGAGGAAGATCAATAAATAGCAACGAGGCATCCGAGAGGCGCCCCCATCTTGGGATCAGAATCCCTTCGATCTGCCGGACTCCTTCAAATTAAATATCCTCGAAATAACATAGAAAAGAGGAAAAAGGCTACATACAGAGGAACCCTGTAATGGCGATGGACCCTATCCCGATCATCTAGGGTTATCTCAGAGGCAACATCACCTTGATCGCTCATATTGGTTGAATGAGGTCATACTGAAATCCTACTCCCTGTATCTGAATTTACACTTCGGACTAGGGAGTGGAGGGCATGTGATAAGGGATAAAATCATCATTGCATTATTGATCACTCACATCCGTGATGAGGTTGCGCCCAATCCAAGCACCCTGCTTGCCAGCTGGCCGGCTGGCGTGACATTCTAGTGATAAGATCAAATTGGCTTTGATAAAGTCGGATCACCCTGACAACCCGGACCACCCTTACACTTCGGCCATCTGAGCCAAGCTACCCTTATTCCTCGGTAACCCAGCTATCCTTATACTTCGGCCATCTGAGCCGAGCTATCCTTATTCCGGTAACTCGAGCTATCCTTATACCTTGGTCGTCTGAGCCGAACCATTTTACGCTTTGGAAAATCAAGCTATTCCTCGTCTAGGCCAGCCATGGCATTCAAAATACCTCTACGGAATCCGGCACGGGAGAGTCCCTATTCGCTGAAATGGAATGAGATTCCAAACAAAGAATCATACCCAGGAGTGGCCTAGAGCCTACGCAATCGTGGAATCCCAAGGCATCAACTAGCTCTCCTAGCCGTCGATCCTCTAACTGACAAGATACAGATCCTACTGATCTCGTAACAAACTCGATTCGAATCTGTTTCAAATCATAACAACTTTCGGCCCCCATGACGCTCCCAGAGAATCAGGTGATCCTCTATAAATACCACAACACTTCAACCTCTCAGGTACGCACGAATCATTTTATAGAAACTTTCACACTTTCACTTGGCTTTACGGAATCGATTACTCCATTAGAGCTCCGATCGAGAGCTCAGAGGAAGATTCTTCTGTGAAAAGTCTTCTCCTCACATCTGTCTGCTGTGAATCTCCACTGACTGGAGGGTCCCCCGTAGAGGACAACCCCAAGAAAATCCTCTGCGAGCGCGAACTATCTTGCAGGTTTCACCTCGGACGTCGAGATCGAAGTTCGGACCCGGAGCCGAAAGTGCACCCGAGTCGGAGAATGGATTTCCGCGGCAACACGGATTAAGAATGTCGAAGAGCTTACCTTCTCAATAAGTCTTGCCGTTGTTTAAGTCTAAATGACAACTTCCTAAGGCAAAGTTTTCAAATTGTTTAAGAGGGTTCCCGTAGCTTGCAAATTTTATGGAGGATGTCTTGCCCTTCGCAACACTGGAGCTGAAAGCTTGGTTGTTCTATCTTGAAAATGGGGATGGAGAGGACTCTGCCACTCTACTGCAAATAGCAGTAAATGTTGAAAACATATCTTTGATTGCAAAAAATTATGGCAGAATAATCGGTCAACAATCAGATCTTTAGAATATAATCGGTCAACAACTAGATCTTTAAGATATAATTGGTCAACAATTAAATCTTTAGGATTTTTTGTTGTATATTTCTGTTATGGCTTGATATCAAGAATTAAAGCTTAATATTAAATTCTATTAGAAATAATTATGAATTAATTTTTTTATATACTTTTGTTATGTTTCAACTCTATATAAAGCAATACAGTGAATAAATTTGAGTGTACTCAGATACAAAGCTCTCTTTCTCTTTTTTTTCTATCAAATATTGTTCTATCTTCTTCTTTGCAAACCAACAACAACTAAATCAGGATTATATAATTCTGATTTTGTGCTATATGACAATAGATTGGTATCAGAGCAATTCTCTTAAGGGCCTATGAGTTGAGAAACAAAGCAAAAATACAACACCTTTCATGAGATGGAGTCTACATCATCTAATTTCTCCAACCTATTTTGATGGTGACAACTATCAAGCCTGGGCTATTAGAATGACAGTCTATTCTGAAGCATTGGATCTCTGAAAAGCTATTGAAGAAGACTATGATGTTCCTCCATTACTTGACAACCCCACAATGACTCGACTCAAGACCCAGAGAGAGAAAAAGACCAAGAAGTTCAAAGCTAAAACCTGCCTATTCTCTGATGTTTCAAGCACTATATTTACAAGAATTATAAACTTGGAATCAGCAAAAGATATCTGAGATTATCTTAAGAAGGAATACCAAGGTAATGAAAGAACCAAAAATATGTAAGTACTCAACTTGATCAGAGAGTTTGAAATGCTAAAAATGAAGGAGATAGAAACTATTAAAGAATACTCCAACAAGTTGCTAGACATAGTAAATAAGGTATGACTATTGGGTAAGGACTTTTTTTTATGAACGAATTGTGCAAAAAAAATCTTATAACTTTGCCTAAAAAAATGAGTCTAAAATTTCTTCATTAAAAGAATTTAAGGACCAAGCATATCCTTGGCAAAATTGGTGAATGCATTGTAGGCACAAGAAAAAAAGAGAATGATGAGAAAAGAAGAAACTGTAGAAGGTGCACTCCAAGCAAAGACAAAAATTTAGGAAGAAACAAAGACAAGAACACCAACAATGGGAAGGACAACAAAACAGACAACAACAACAAAAACAAGGAGAGCTATCCACCTTGTCCACATTGCAAAAAAGATAAATTATCCACAAAAGAAGTATTGGTGGAGACCAGATATCAAGTGTAGAAAATATGAAAAAACTAAAAATATCGAGCAGATTTGCAAGTCACAACAATAGGAGGCAAAAGCTACCACTGAACAACATCAAGAAGAGCAACTTTTTGTTGCAACTTGCTTCGCAACTAGCAACAGCTCTAGTGATTCTTGGTTAATTGATAGTGACTACACAAATCATATGACCAATGATCGAGAGATATTTACAAAGCTTTGTAAAACTAAAATTTTTAAAGTAAAAATTAATAATGATAAATTTATACCCGTAAAGGATAAAGGAACTATGGCTACAGAAAGTTTGGCAGGTATAAAGTTGTTGACCCAATTATTGATTTTGATGAATAACAAAAACCATATGAGTATATTTCTTATGTTACTAACTATTTTGATTAAGTGTTTTAGAATTTAAATATTTAATTAATCAAAATCCAAAGAAAAATTGAGTTTGAATCTATATCTAGTGTCAAGTATCAAGTTTCAGATATTAGAGCCGACTCTAAATCGTATTGGAACAGTTTGGCACTTTCGGTACGGATTAGAGCCGACTTCTGCAGAGATTAGAGCCAACTTTGCAGAGATTAGAGCCAACTCTAATCGAAAGACAGAGAACCTCATTTCTATGTCAAATTAGAGTCGACTCCTGCAGAGAAGTAGAGCCGACTCTAATGATAGAACATAGACTGATTTTTCAGGGCATAATTAGAGTTGACTCCCGCATTTGTTAGAGTCGACTCCAGTACGAAAAAATGTTGACCCTACGAAAAGCTAAAGCTGACTCCACGATGAGCAAATGTTACCGTTTTAAGCATCCCAACTTAGAGCCAACTCTAGGTCAGATTAGAGCTGACTCTAATCTGTCAGAGGCAGATTTCAAATATGTCAGAGATGACTCTAGAACTTGTCTTTCTCTAATAAACCTCAATGGCTCTTTCCTCTTTCATGCTAAACATATCCACAAGTATATTTAACGACTAGTTTTCATCAAAAGTGGATTAAGAGAAAATTATAAAAGGGGAGATATCCGACCGTTTTGAGAGGACAGAAAATAGAGAACAAAGAGAAATCAAAAAGGAAAAGTTCAAATTTGATATCCTAAGTGTTAGAAAAAGAGTTTAAAGAAATCCAAAGCATTCAAAAGCCAACTTTGAAGGATTTTCATCAAATCAAAAGGAGAAGAAAAGAGCCCTAATTCTTTAATAGCCTCTACATCAATGTTTCTTTCAAAGCTTCAATCCTATCTTGAAGAAGATCATCCAAGAGGAAAAGAGAAAAAGAAAAACCCACCTTTAGAAATCTTCTAAATCAGGCTTTTCTATTTCTATCTTGTTCATATTACTTATTTGCTCATTTAGGAGCTTTCTATCTGTTAAACTTTACTCTTATTACATTTGTTACTGATTCAATCAGTGGATTGAATCAAGGGAGGCATTAGCCTTGTGCAAGCTAGGTAGCTTGTGATAGGTTTTGTGCTGGAGAGCCCGTGAAAACCGGCTGGGTTCGTTGTGATCCCGTAAAACAACAAGTTTGAGTTGTGAGCTTGTAAAACAACTCGGCTGTAATCAAGAGATTATAGTGTGGACCCAAGTGAATCTTGGGAGTGGACGTAGGTGTTGGTTGCACCGAACCACTATAAAATTTTTGTGTTTGCGTGCTTGTCTTTTTTCTCTCTACTTTATTCTTATATTTGCTTTGTATTGATTAGTTAGCCTCTCACTTGCACATTTGTGCAACTAATCAACTAAAGTTAAAAAGACTTAAATTTTTAAGAACCCAATTCACCCCCCCTCTTGGGTTGCCATCTGGGCCAACAATTGGTATCAGAGCAAGTGCTCATTTAGAATTTGATCTCACGATCAAGGGCTAAAGATCCTTATGGCAACACAAGTGGTTCATTTTTGAAGGTCATTCTACGAATCGACCTCCTTTATTTAATGGAACCAACTATTCATATTGGAAAGCAAGAATGAGAATATTCATTCAAGCTTCTGACTATGAATTTGTGGGAGTAATACTAATGGACCTAGTACACCCACACACTTAGTTGATGGCATTCTTGTTCCTAAGCCCGAAAGGGATTGGAATGATAATGATAGAAGAATGGCTCAATTAAATGCAAAGCCATTAACATTTATATTGTTCCTTAGACTCTAATGAATTCAACCGAATCTCTAATTGCAAAAGAATTTGGGATAGGTTGGAAATAACACATGAAGGAACAAACCAAGTTAAGGAATCAAAAATAAACATTTTGGTTCATAAATATGAATTGTTTACATGGAACAAACTGAAACCATCACATGCATGTTCACTAGATTCACTGATATTGTGAATGGTTTAAAGAGTCTTGGTAGATTTATTCTAATGCTGATTTGCGCAAAATTCTTAGGTCACTACCAAGATCGTGGGAAGCGAAAGTCATGCTATCCAAGAAGCAAAGGACCTCAATGCTACCTTTAGAGGAGCTTCTAGGATCCCTAATGACCCACGAGCTGACAATGAAGCAGCATGTTGAGGAGGAAAGAAGAAAAGAAAGAAAACTGCAGAAAAAAAATGAGAAGCAGTGAAGATGATGAAGATACTGCTCTCTTGGCCAAAAAATTCAGAAAGTTTATGAGAAAAGGCCCTTCCATAAAAAGAAATTTGGAGCAAGAATTGATGGAGAAAAAAAAAAAAGGACAAGGAGAAAGAGAGATCCCTTATATGTTATGAGTGTAAAAAGCCAGGGCACTTTAGATATGATTGTCCTTTGCTGAAAAAGGCCTAGAAAAAAAAGAAAGCATACATGGCAACATGATCTGATGAATCTTCCTCGTCGGAAGAAGAACAAAAGGAAGTTGCCAATATCTGCTTCATGGCCAACGAACGACAGAGGTAAGTTCTGAAAACCCCACTTTTGATGAAATGTTTGAGGCTTTCAATGAACTTATGATTGATTTTAAATGAAAAAGAAGTAGTGATTTTAAAAATTTTAAGCTAAAAGTAAAAGAATTAGCTTGAAAATTGAAAACTCAAATCTTTCAAAAAGAAAGATGAACTTAGATTGAAATTGAAAAGCTAAAATTTAAAAACAAGTTTTAGAAAAAGAAAAAAAGGAAAATTAAATTAAAAAAAAAGTTAAAAAATATAAAGATTGTTGAGAAATTCACCTTAAGTTCAACTAAACTAAATTTTGAATAATCAAAAGTTGTTTTGCTGGGTTATAATACGTATAGGAAACAAAAATCTTTAAAGAATATTTTTGTAAAAGCCAATCAAAGTAATATAACTTGTTTTAAATGCAATGAAAAAGGTCATAAATCATTTGAATGCAAAACATTAAATAATAACAACAAGTTAAATGTTAAAGCAAAGAAATATGGGTTCCGAAAGGAACAATTTTTGTTGCTACTAACCATGAAGGACCCAAGAAAGCTTGGGTACCTAAACATAAAGTTTGATTATATTGCAGGAATGTCTTGTAGCCAAAATCAAAGAAAAAAGTGGTATCTTGATAGTGGCTGCTCAAGACATATGACGGGTGACAAAGAGGAATTCATCACCCTAGAAGAAAGAAAGGTGGAGTTGTGACGTTTGGCGATAACGGTAAGGTCAAATTATGGGCCTTGGTAAAGTTTCGCATAACTCCATCTATATTTATTGATAATGTACTTTATGTTGATGGTTTAAAGCACAATTTAATTAGTATAAGCCAACTATGTGATAAGAACTTTAATGTTTCATTTAAATCTTCTATTTGCATAGTATCTGATTCCATTAATGATAGCATTGTTTTTACTGGTTATAGACATGGCAATGTGTACTTAGTTGACTTAGACAAATTATCTGAAAGTAGTCATTGCCTAATTGCTGACAATGCTAACATAAATGATATTGGATGGTTATGGCATCGTAGATTAGGTCATGCAAGCACACACCTTATTTCAAAACTAATTAAATGGATTTAGTTAAAGGTTTACCTAAGTTAGATTTTGAAAATAACAAAATCTGTGATGCATGTCAATTTGGAAAACAAACTAGAAGTTCTTTCAAATCTAAAAACACTGTTTCAACTTCTAGGCCTCTAGAGCTACTTCACATGGATCTTTTCGGACCAACTAGAACCACAAGTCTAGGAGGAAAGAAATATGGTTTAGTGATTGTAGATGATTACTCTAGGTACACTTGGGTGATGTTTTTAGCTCACAAAGATGAGACTTTCTCGATATTTCTGAAATTCTTCAAGAAAGTCACAAATGAGAAAAACACTACCATAGTGTCTCTAAGAAGTGATCATGGAACTGAAATTTGAAAATCACTTATTTGAAAGTTTTTGTTGAAAATGGAATTAATCATAACTTTTCAGCCCCTAGGACTCCACAACAAAACGGTGTAGTTGAAAGAAAAAATAGAACCTAGAAGACATGGCCCGTACCATGCTATGCGAAAGCAACTTACCAAAGTATTTTTGGGCGGAAGCAATTAACACAGCATGTTACATCTTAAATAGAGCATTAATAAGACCAATATTAAAGAAAACACCTTATGAATTATGGAATGAAAGAAAACCCAAATATAAAATACTTTCATGCATTTGGATGTAAATGTTTCATTCATAATAATGGTAAAACAACTAGGAAAATTTGATGCTAAATCTGATGAAGGAATATTCTAGGTTATTCAACACTAGTAAGGCATATAGAATCTTTAACAAGAAAATTAATTGTAAAAGATCCATACATGTAGTTTTTGATGAATCTTTAGCATCATGAAAAGAGGATGATGAGAAAGATGATCACATAAGGTCGATGATGTTAATAATGATCATAATGATATAGATCTTCCAAGAGATTGGAGATATGCTTATAGTCATCCTAAGGAATTGATTATAGGTGATCCTTCTCAAGGAATAAGAACTAGATCATTTATGAGAAATATTAGTAATCATCTTGCATTTGTCTCTCAAATAGAACCTAAAACTATTGAAAAGCCGAGAAAGATAATAATTGGATGATAGCAATGCAAGAAGAACTAAATCAATTTACTAGAAATAATGTTTGGACACTAGTTGAAAGACCTAAAAATCATTCAGTAATAGGATCAAAATGGGTTTTAGAAATAAATTAGATGAAAATGGCATAGTATTAGAAACAAAGCTAGATTAGTTGCAAAAGGATATAATCAAGGAAGGTATTGATTTTGATGAAACCTTTGCACCTGTAGCTAGATTGGAAGCCATTAGATTGTTACTTGCATTTGCATGTCACATGAATTTTAACTTATTTCAAATGGATGTTAAAAGCGCATTTTTAAATGGATTTATAAATGAAGAGTGTATGTAGAACAACCACCAGGTTTTGAAGATCATGAATTTACAAATCACGTTTTTAAATTGCAAAAACTTTATATGGTTTGAAACAAGCACCTAGAGCTTGGTATGATAGGTTAAGTAAATTCTTAATAGAAAATGATTTTACAAGAGGTAATGTTGATAAAACACTATTTTTGAAAAGAAAAAAAAAGATTTGCTTGTAGTACAAATATACGTAGATGACATTATTTTGGTGCTACTAACGATTCTCTTTGTCAAGAATTTGCAAAGTTGATGCAGGGAGAATTCGAGATGAGCATGATGGGAGAACTCAACTTCTTCCTTGGACTCCAAATCAAACAATGCAAGGAGGGAATCTTTATCAACCAAACCAAATACACAAGAGAACTACTCAAAAAGTTTGGTATGGAAACAATGAAACCCCTCGGAACTCCAATGAGTCCTTCATGCAAGCTGGACAAAGATGAAGAAGGTAAGAAGGTTGATCAAAAGTATTATCGAGGTATTATCGGATCCCTTCTTTATTTAACAGCAAGTAGACCAGATATTATGTTTTCAGTATGTTTATGTGCTAGATTTCAATCTGAACCTAAAGAATCACATTTAATAGCTGTTAAAAGAATTTTAAGATACTAAATGGAACGAAAAATGTAGGTTTATGGTATTCTAGAGACTCAACTTTAAACCTAATTGCATATTCGGATTCTGATTATGCTGGATGTAAACTAGATAGAAAAAGCACAAGTGGTGCATGCCATTTCTTAGGAAGTAACTTAATCACATGGTTTAGCAAAAAGCAAAATTCAGTTGCATTATCAACTACTGAAGCTGAATATGTAGCAGCTGGAAGTTGCTGTGCGCAAATCCTATGGATTAAGCGACAACTTGAAGACTATGGTATCACACTTGATAAACACCCATAAGATGTGATAACACTAGCGCAATCAATTTAACTAAAAATCCGATTCAACACTCAAGGACAAAACACATAGAAATTAGATATCATTTTATAAGGGAACATGTAGCTAATGATGAAATTTGTTTAGATTATGTAAACACTGAAGAACAACTAGCTGACATCTTTACAAAACCTTTAAGCGAAGAAAGATTTTGTTATCTTAGAGGAGAGTTAGGAATTTGTAACCCTTTTGGATAGATTTTGAAACCTCTAAGGAAATATATCTAGAGTTCTTTCAATTTCTCAAAATCTTATTTTCTAGAACTCATATCAATTTGATCTATCAAAATCCATGATTTTAATCAAAAATCAATCCGGGTTCATTTCAGACACTCTGAAAATTTCATTTTTTTCACTGAAACTGTCTGGAGCCGACTCTATTGAAGTTGGAGTCGACTCTAATTATTTGGACTCTCTGTCTGCTCATTAGAGCCGACTCTAATTACTGCAGGAGACGGCTCTATTTTGAGCGCTGACTATGTTATCAATTTAGAGCTGACACCTCGCTTTGCGAGAGCCGACTCTAAGTGGTCCCAGTCGATATATCTAGAGCAGAGTCAACACTTCTTCAAACCAAATCATCTTCAAAATTCTCTCCACTTCTCTCAAGCTTCCAAGAATCCTTGATTCTAACTCCTTTGATCTCTAATAGCCCCCAAGCGCTGAGCTTCCACCATTGGAGCCGTTGTCACCATCGGGAGACGATCTATGCATCGTTCGGCAAGGCCACCCTCACCAAGCACTCCGTCAACTTCTTCCTCCTTCACTCCGAGTGTTGTGCCTACTCCTCCCTCACCTTAAGTCAATTTTCTAGCTGGGAAGGCTATCGCCATAGGAAGAAAGGTAGATTTTCATTTCTTTGACTATGAGGGATTTGATATTGGGAGACTATTAAGAAATGGGTTGGGAGAGAGTTTGCTCACTAGATGTCCCCACCTATCCTGCTCTAGTGAGAGAGTTTTACAATAATGTCAGTAAAGGAGATGGCGGATTGGTAAGCCATGTGAGAGGCACCCGAGTTTATATTTCTTCAAAAATTTTGGATAATATTTTGAAAATACATATTGTTGGGATGACTGCTAATCAACACAGTAATAGAGGTGATGCTTTGTCAAGAATGTTCGAGAGAGAGGTCATGATTTTGAGAAAATTATGGCCAATCATTTACTTTGGAATTGAGATTGCTACACAACATATGCAGTAGGATTTTATTTCAAAGACCGAGAGATTTGAATATGTTTCTGAAAGGGATGTGATCATCATGGACTGTGTGCTTAATGGACATCCATTAAATTTGGCTGTTATAATGATTAGTTACATGGCTAAGGCTATGAATAAGAAGAGGTCCACCCTACCGTATGGGATGATTTTAACTTTAATTTTTGGATCCAAGGAGTAAACATCTTGGAGAATGAGCCACAAAAGAAGTTAAGGCATATTGACTACTACAACGTCTCCACTCTGCACCGAATGGGCTTTAAAAAATTAAATGGCCAATAGCAAAGGAGGAGACAATCTGATGGGCCTGAGCAAATCAGAGAAGTCAGAGCAGTGGATAATGATGACATTGTTGAGGAGGTCCTTGGGCCTTTAGCAACTGGACCCTCTGCTCCTGGACCTTCTTTTGCTCCACCTGGATCGAGTTCTTCTTCAGCACCTTCACCTGCAACACATACTGTACCTTCCCCTATTTTTTCTATTTTCACTCCAGATCAGCTATTACAAATTAAAAAAGTGATGAAATCTACTTTGGCTGAACAACAAGAAAGAATAAAAGAGGACTTGCGAGATCAGCTTCTAGGCATTAGGCAATTGGTTTATGTTTTGGAAGAAAAGGTAAACAAGATTGAGAGGTCAATCAGTACTTCTGATTATGATTTGAAGACAAATTGCAAAATATTTTTAACAAAATCAAAGGAATTGTTAATGACTCTATCTTCTCTGACACCACTGCTAAACTCCAAGTCAACATTGAGAAGGCAAGAACCAAGGTTGAAGAGTTGATCAATGGATTTTGCAAGACTCAAAAGGAGGGAATGGAAAAGATTTTAGAAAATTAAAGAGACTTCTAACATTTGATTTGTAGTGAAAGATCCCTTCCTTTCTTGCTGCTCCAGCCAAGCCAAGCCAATCAAATTCAATCCAATCCAATCCAATCCAATCCAAGACAATCCAATGAAAGCCAATCCAAATCAATTCCAATCCAATCTATCTTAGCTTATCTTTAGATATAAGGACTTCATATTTTGCACTTAGAAATTTGCTGAAAGTTATATTATGTTGTTTTATGTTTGTTTCATATTTAGCTTGTACTTAGGAAGTGTTGAAAGTTATGTTGTTATTTTATACTTAAGTTGTACTTGGTCTTATGTATTCGATGAAAATGTATGAAATGTTCTATGACTTAATCAATTTCTTAGTTATCTTTGAAATGATTAAATTCTGTGATGTTTGATTCCTATTTTGATTGATTTGTATCCCAATCTGAGCAAGAACTACCCTATGCTTCCTTAACTTTTTTGTTAATGACAAAAAGGGGAGAGTTGTATATGCATATGGACTTTTAATTGTATACACATATATAGGGAGAGTTATCTTACTCAGGGGGAGCCTATTTGAGTTGGTAAGAGATTATTTGAATGAGTCGTTAAGAGATTATTTGAATGAGTTGGTAAGAGCTTATTTGAATCGAGTTTTTGAGATTTGAAGAGTATGAATCATTGGATACATTTTTTTTTTTTTGATTTCTTGGAATAGTTGAAATGAAGTAATAGTTCAAGATGAATTATGTTAAAATCACTCTGATTAAAGAAGTTGTTTATATTGCTACTTATGCTTCAATTGGTTATGCATATACTCAATTAGAGACAACTCTAATGATAGAACAGAAACTGATTTTTTGGAGCACAATTAGAGCCGACTCCTGTATTTGTTAGAGTCAACTCCAGCACGAAAAGATGTCAACCTTATGAAAAGCCAAAGCTGACTCCACGATGAGCAAATGTTACCGTTTCGAGCATCCCGACTTAGAGCCGACTCTAGGCCAGATTAGAGCCGACTCTAATCTGTGAGATACGAATTTCAAATGTGTTAGAGACCCAGAACTTGTATTTTCTCCAACAAACCTCAATGGCTCTTTCCTCTTTCATGCTAAACACATCCACAAATACATTTAACGACTAGTTTTCATCAAAAAATAAATTAAGAGAAAATTATAAAAGGAAAGATATCTGATTGTTTTGAGAGGACGAAAAATAGAGAACGGAGAGAGAGAAATCAAAAAGGAAAAGTTCATATTTGAAATTCCAAGGGTTCGAAAAAGAGTTTAGAAAATTAAAAGCATTCAAAAGCTAACTTTGAAGGATTTCCATCAAATCAAAAGGAGAAGAAAAGAGTGTTCTTCAACAGCTTCTACATCAACATTTTTTCCAAAGCTTCAATCCTATCTTAAGGAAGATCATCCAAGAGAAAAAGAAGAAAAGAAGAAAAAAAAAAGTCCATCTTCAGAAATCTTCTAAATCAGGCTCTTCTATTTCTATCTTGTTCATATTGCTTATTTGCTCATTTAAGGAGCTTTCATCTGTTGTAACTTTACTCTTATTACATTCGGTTACTGATTCAATCAGGTGATTAAATCGAGGGAAGGCAAATTAGCCTTGTGCAAGCTAGGTAGCTTGTGGTAGGTTGTGTGCTGATGATCCTGTGAAAACCGGCTAGGTTCATTGTGACCCCATTGTAAAACAACAAGTTCGAGTTGTGAGCTTGTAAAATAACTCAGCTATAATTAGGGTGATTATAGTATGGGCCCAAGAGTTGCTTGGGAGTGGATGTAGGTGTAGCTAACACCGAACCACTATAAATCTTTGTATTTGTCATGCTTGTCACTTTTTCTCTCTATTCCATTCTTATATTCTGCTTTGCATTCTTAGCACCATACTCATTGCATTTATCCTTGTGCACTGTTACTTTGTAAAATTATTTTTAAGCACCAAATTTTTTAAAAACCCAATTTACCCTCCCCCCTCTTGGGTTGCCATCTGGGCCAACAAAAGTATATTACTGGCATTCTTTATATGCCTTATATTAACCATAATTTGCTGGCTTTAAAGTCATATTTGAAGATGATTGGTGCTTGATCAAAGATGCTAAAAGAAGAGATGTTCCAGCATAATAAGTGATATAGAATTATGGCATAAAAGGCTCGAGCATTTCCATCATGTTGGAGTTCTATATATGCAAAAACATGACCTAATGAAAGGTGTGCCATTGCTAGAAGAAAAATTGGCAGATTGCATAGCCTATCAATATGGCAAGCAAGTTAGAAGACCCTTCCCTCAAACAACATTGAGAGCAATGCACAAGCTGCAACTAGTATACATAGATGTTAAAGGACATCGGAAAACATCATCTTTAAATGGTATTAAGTACTACATTGTGTTTATCAATAATTATACCAGATTTTTCTGGATTTATTTTCTTAAATCTAAATTTGAGGTTGCTAATATATTCTAGAAATATAAGTATTGGTGGAGAATCAAAGTGGTTGCATATGCAAAAGATAAGATCTGACAATGGGACGAAATACACAATAAAGTAACAAATTCTGTGAAGAAGCTGATATTGAGCACCAAATTATAGCACCTTACACCCCACAATAGAATGGAGTAAATAGAGACAAACTTGATAAGAAGGCAGAACCATGAGTCTTCATTAGGTATAGCAAACGTCAAGTTTATGAAGATAGAAAATGGAATTGGGATGAGTCAACAAAGAAGCAATTGCCAAAGATTTCTAAATATTTTTATGATGACATAGATGATGTTTCAGTAAAAGGTACAAGATTTTTATATGATATTTATGCTAGAAACAATGTTGCTATTTTTAAGCTTGCAGAATTTAAAAAGGCTGAGAAGGATGACAACTGGATTTAAGCAATGAAAAAGGAGCTCAAAATAATAAAAAAGAATGACACTTCGATGCTTGTAGACAGACCTCTCCCCAGAAAAGTCATTGGAGTAAAATTGATTTATAGAACCAAACTTAATGCAGATGGTTTGTAAATAAATATAAAGCTAGATTGATTGTAAAGGGATATAGTCAAGTATTTAGTATGAATTTTTCAGAGACTTTTGCTCCAGTATCATGCTTAAATACAATTTGGATGTTGCTAGCCTTGGCAGCTCAAA
This sequence comes from Calamus simplicifolius, assembly GCA_900491605.1. Classification (NCBI taxonomy): domain Eukaryota; kingdom Viridiplantae; phylum Streptophyta; class Magnoliopsida; order Arecales; family Arecaceae; genus Calamus; species Calamus simplicifolius. Next base: position 108,233 of record UESW01001301.1, read on the forward strand.
AAAGATGGAAGATTTATCAGTTAGAGGTAAAATCAGCTTTCTTAAATGGTTATCTTCAAGAGGAGATTTATGTAGAGCAGCTTGAGAGTTTCCAAGGACAGGAGGAGAATGTCTACTTGCTGAAGAAAGCCTTATATGGCCTTAAACAGGCCCCTAAGGCCTGGTACAATAGGATTGATGAACATCTTCAAAGTCTTTGATTTATTAAAAGTCCAAATGAAGCTACACTATATGTAAAAGGAACAGATGTTAACTTAATTATAGTTTCTGTTTATGTTGATGATTTGCTTGTAACATGTAGCAACGAGAAACTGATGGAAGATTTTAAGACTGAAATGCTCAAAGTATTTGAAATGACAGACCTTGGTTTGATGTCCTACTTTCTGGGTATGAAAGTGAAGCAAGATCGTGATGGAGTTTTCATAAGCCAAAACAAATATGCAAAGAAAATACCCAAGAAATTTCATATGGAAGACTATAAAAGTGCCACCACACTTATGAACCAGAAAGAAAAATTCAACAAGGATGATAGAGCAAAAAAATTGATGAAAGCTAATACAGGATCCTTATTGGGTGATTGATGTATCTTACAGTTACCAGACTAGACATAATGTTTCCAATAAGATTACTCTCAAGATTCATTCATTGTTCCAGTGAAGTGCATTTTCAAGCTATCAAAAGGATTGTAAGATATATCAAGGGCACAACAAATTATGGTATTAAATATTTTTACTGTCAAAATTTTAAGCTTCAGGTTATTCTGATAGCAATTGGGTAGGTTCGGTTGATGATATGAGAAGTACAATGGGTTACTATTTCAGCTTTGCATCAAGAATATTTACATTGTCCTCAAGGAAGCAAGATGTGGTTGCTCAAAGTACAGCAGAAGCTGAATATGTAGCAGCCAATGCCATAGTAAATCAAGAAATTTGGATTAGGAAAATACTTGTTGATTTACACATGAAGCAAAATAAGCCAACACAGATATATGTGGATAACAAAGCTGCAATTGCAATTACGAATGATCTTGTTTTTCATCGCAAAATCAAGCATTTCAAGAACAAATTGTATCACTTAAGAGAAGAATAGATAACAAAGCTGCAATTGCAATTACAAATGATACTAAGGCAAAGAGGAGCATTAAAAACATGCCTTTGGTTGCAAAAAAATATGGCAGAATAATCGGTCAACAAACCAATCTTTAGGATATAATCGGTCAATAACCATATCTTTAAGATATAATCAGTCAACAATCAGATCTTTAGGATTTTTTTGTTGCATATTTCTGTTGTGGCTTAATATCAAGAATCAAAGCTTAATATTAGGAATTTGTTAGAGATGATTCTAAATTATTTTTTTTTATTTGCTTTTTGTTACTGTCAGCTTTATATAAAGAGCAATACAATGAATAAATTTGAGTGTGCTCAGATACAAAGCTCTCTTCCCTTTTTTTTCTTTCTGCCAAATACTTTTCTATCTTCTTCCTTGCAAACCAACAACAGCTAAATCAGTATTATATAATTCTGATTTTGTGCTATATAACAACGGTAACTGAAATGGCGTTGACTGTGACGGCATTCACTGTGATACCAAGAGGATCTCCACCCATTTCTTCGAAAAGAACCAAGAGGTTCCCCAAAGGTTGCAGAAAGGACCGAGGAACATGATACCTGTTATTAGTTGTCCATCAGCCAAGTGATAAAGACACAATAGATTCATCATATGAAGGAACACATGTAACCAAGTACATGGCATCATTTAAACCATTCCATCTTGAGTCACTAAAATTAGAGACTGAATTCGAGATGATCGGATAAACATGGCACATGAATTGCACTATTCCACTTACAGAGTTTGAGACGACTGTCCACTGGGACTTTTGAACGAGACCCAATAACGGCCAATGCTTTCTCCATTGATCCACACTTCACCTTTACTCATGCTCGATAGGTTCAGCGCCACCGGGTCAGTACCCGTCGGAGCATCGAAAGTTGTCCGTATGATAAAAGATTTAACAAATATTAGTCGCCAAGAAATGGATCTCTGGTAGTTGTGTCACTAAGACATGGAGATAGATATTCTACCTTGTACCAAATGAGACGTTCGGATGTACGGCTCTCGAGAGTGCCCCAATTCACGCTTGCTGATCCATTTTGGGTCTGGATTCCTAGCTTCTCGCCTGATAAACCAATCTACATTTCGACTTCGTTAATCTAATGCATGAATTTGTGGCCATGCTACAGTGTTTCCCATGCGAACAGAGACCTATAAATATTTCTACTTCTCTAAATGGTGAAGGACAAAGTTATATTTTCACCAGAAATAATGAATGAGAACTTACAGAACAGCACATCTAATATTTATGCTGAATGAGCATGTAGTTACAAATTTCTCAGAAATAAAGTATACATCTGAATTTAAAGAGAACTACCATCTTTTATTATATATAGTTTTACAATCATGACTTTGGGATCTGGTCCTATCACAAAGATTTCATAGCTAGAGCATACCTGGTATCCCCACAGCACATTAGTGAAGCTTTGAGGTTTATCACTGGGGTAGATGCCCACACCGTTTAGTCCAGCAGTCCTTTTCTCAAGATATGCTCCACTATCCTTCAAATCAGTACGGTAAACATAAAATCAAATTCCATACCATACACCACGCAATAATCAAATTTTACAAGGAGTACATAAGTTTTCCATGGAGCGGTATTTGCAGCCCTTGTTTTGACTGAAATTTTGGCTGATGTTGCAGCATTGTGTCTTTATTTTACCATCAGAAAGTTGGGCGATTTTCATGAAAAAAGGGGGAGGAAAAGGTGAGTCAAGGAACCAGATTGAGTATCTTCAATAGTGATGAGAAGACTAAAAAATTCACATATAGTTGTTAAGAATTTGATTGTAAACCAGAAACAGGGTTATGGAGGATTGCATCAGAACCATGAATTTAAAAAAGGCTCTTCTCCCTGAGAAAAATGTTAAGGATGTTCAGATAAAAATATGAAGCATCAATTCTAATGTGTTCTCCTGAAAAACTGATCCAGTGTTGCAAACACTTGGGCAGGCTAGCATTACTTGACACATTTTTCGAAGTAAAAATGTTCTCCTCTCTTGATTTCTCTCGCAGGGAGGAAAAAGAGAGAATCTGTGTTCCTCTCCTTCAGAGCATCCTTACCTATAGCGCAAGAATTGATTTGTGCTAAGTTGGTTTTACAATTTGTTTTAGTGTCACGGAGGTCATGCACTGGTTAGAATAAATAGACTCTGAGAGAAGGATAGGCAGATCCTTGAACAAAATCTGGGTTATAAATGGACAAATAGATTCTGTGTGCACAACAAGAAAGAAATCTCTCTTTAGAAGCAATACTGTACTCAAAATTTGTGACCCAAAAAATTCTGAAGATTAATTGTGGCTTGAAAAATGTCTCAAAAATATACTCAAATTCCAGTTCAATATTTTCTCAAAAAGTTTCAAATCGATTTCTGTTTTTCAAAATTTGTTATATGTCTCAAGAGTCCTCTGCATTCTATATTTTCCTTTGTTTTTCTTTTTCTGATACCTAGTTCGGTTCAGTACTTTGTTACGTATTTTTGTTCACAATATGTTCTTTTCTTTTCAGTGGTTACATGTAAGTAACAAGAATGGGAAGTGAGATTCTTACTGGTAATCCAACCATAACACTCAGCAACGAGATGTTATTCTGCCCTTCCACTAACGAAATGTTTTCCTCAAAAGCCATAACTGCTTGGCTATCAGAACTCCCATGTGCGCTTTCTGATTAGCAAAGTTATTCAGTTTTATCAAAATTCTGGAAGAGAGAAATTCAGAATGTCAATAACAACGAGTCCCTCTAATACTAGAAAAATAAAAATAGTGCTTTCATCTGTAATGGTGCCGTGTAAAAAGGCTTAGATGAGTTGAGTTGTGATCTGTAATGGTCCGTAACAGTCATGGAAATGCAGACTTATTCAGTTTGTGAACTAAATCTGTCTATCAGGGAAGAAATATTTTTCTTAAATTTGTAAGTTACTTACCCACAAACTTATTATTCACAAAAGCATGTAGGACATGAGCTCCTGAATCAACATGGAGTACTTGCTGACCATCACTGGGATTGTAGTTGTAGCTGCATTACAAGAGATTAAAGTTTATATTAAAAAAAATGTTAAACAAGAAGCGGATTGCTTACAAATATCTTCATAAGATTCATGAAATAAGAATAGTACTTCCCACAATACCTGAAAGTATACCAAAGATAATCTGTGACATCTTTGGTTGTTGACATTTGTTCCAACAACTCATTTTTTGTGAATGAAGCGTCGAGAATGGTGGGGACTGTATCCATGAATGTGTCCAATTCTCAGCATTGTTTAATGTCTGAACTACTCTCGCTGATCTTTCACCAGATTGAGCATTGACCTGTGAAAGATAATGAAGAGCCATAATGTTATGACATGATTTAAGAGAGGTTTAATTGCTTGCACTAATGTAAAAATGAGCTCTAAATTGAAGTTGATGCATTATGGCAACCATCACTCAGAGGTTAAATCAACTGATGACTACAAACAAGCCTCCAAACCATAGCTCATGTGTATATTGCCAAAGAAGGGAAGAAAGAGGATAAAAATCTTGAATGAAGTAAAGCAACAAATAATACAGAATCAGTCTCGGAGAATGTGATTTTTAAGATGCAGGGAGCTCAGCTCACCTGTGCAGTATTGAAGGCCACCGTTTTGCAGTCTGATAGAATACTTATTGACTTGGAAGGCAATTCATATCTTACATTACGAAATTCTGTCGTTGCCTGACCATTCTTAGCAAAGTTTACAAGAAATGCAACGCACTTTTCTGATGTTTCAAAAACATGTGCCTGTACTGAAAACATCCATTAAGTATACTGATGATTTCAAATATGCATAAGAGAGGAGAGAGAGGTTTAATGTCAATGTTGTAAACCTTATGCAGTCTTACCTCCTGTTCTTCACCCAGAGTGGTATTAGTATAGTTTCCCCAAAGTAGTGGCACTGAGGATTGCTTAATTACAGTATGCAACTCTCTAAGATGACCCCATACAGGTAGCCAGATTAAGCCTGGATAAGATCACAGAGATGCATGATCAGAACTTGAAGAACATAGATGTTCTTATACCAAAGAATACCTCCCCTCTTTTTCAAAGTCAATCATTGAAGAAATACAAGATTTCCAATTAATAACACTAACCATATTCATCCAGAGGGGATTGATCATAATAACTTGTCGTTACATATGCAGCGGCAGAGTGTCCAAAGTTCGTTCCTCCATGGTACTGCATTAAGATCGGTTGTCAGAGGATATAACTTTAAAAGAAGCCGTTCGCACTAACATTGACACATGAATAATATATCATGGGAAAAAAAAATAGAAAGCAGCGTTCTTATAAACTCATCTCGGCAGTCATCTCAGAAATCCGATATTCAAATTTCATCATATGTAATTGCATTAAAATGAGTCCCTCTTAGAATGGAAGAATAAGCTACAGAAATGGAAGAATATTTTTACTCTCGTGATAAAATGCGGCTTATCACAAATTAAGCCTTTGGAATTTACTATTTCCATATATCCCTCAAATCATACAATCCTTGTATGGATACCCTTCCCCCAGATTTTCGGTTGATAGATTTAATAAATAAATCATTTTTTGCTTAACTTGTCTTTACCATCTATTTGTACTGATGCGCTTGAAAAATTCAAATGCAAATATAACTTTTTTCAATACAAAATGAAATTAATTTTTCAAGAATATTACTATAAAAGGGTATAAGCATCAAATGATAGTCAAAATGGAGTGTTGACATCACACTAAAAAAAAAAAAAGAATCCTACAAACACAAGATAATTTGAGAAATATGTATAGGGATATATATGCAGTAAGCCATGTTTTTAAAACTGAAAGGAAATATGTTGGAAATGAGGTTAGTATTTCATATAGTCATAGTCCATCAATTGAGGATCATTAAGGCATCATAGCAAATCATTCAGTGGCATAACATTTTAAGAGTCATTCTATTATTCAATAATCCAACAAAAACTATTTCAAGGGCTCAAATTACAAAGGGGATCTATCGAACATCTTAATATATAATAAATATATATATTCTTTATGCGAAACATACTAGATGTTGTATAACGAAACAAGTGGAAGAAAAACACGTACCATGTAGTAGTTCACAAAGCTTCCAAATTTTTTGGCAATGAATAATGCAACGGCAAAGGCAAGCTCATTAGGATGCCTTCCGGATGGGGGATCCTTACCAAGTTGTGGGTACCTACATAACAAAGGAGTCATTCATTACTCTTTTTTGACCGAAGTCTAAGAATTATTTGGCCCATATGATTAATTTAATATATTTATTTATTTATTTAAATGGTTTAATTATAACTCTTATGAAGATATGCAACTCTTCGTGAACAGAAGTGCCTGTTATTTTATGAAAGGATGTGGTGGCATAACTCTTATGAAGAGGTGCAACACCTCATGAACAGATGTGTCTGAATCTTATGAAAGGATGTATGGGCATAACACTTATGAAGAGGTACAACTCTTCATGAATAGATAAGTCTATATGAAAGGACGTGTATCTTGATGGAAGGTACCTATTCATTGTTTGTAAAATAAGAGTCAGGTCCTCTCTTCACCCAATTACTAGAGAGAGAAACTTAAATCCACTTTATTCTTCAAACTTTCACTACAGTGGTCTTCTTCAAATTAGAACAATGGACCAAGGTATGTCTTTAACTATCATAAAGAGAGAGTTATGATGTTCTAAGATTGCTGGGAATTGATAAAATGATAGTTTACATGTGGTATCAAAGCATTTGGTTTTAGAACTCATAATTTTCCATATGGGTTTTTTCCTCTTTTGATATATGAACCCTACATGCCAAATTAAATTATCTTCCGCCTATTAATTTTGGTTTTCTTGATAATATTTATTTTTGGCTTCTGTTACTTTATTCTTGGTGTCATATACCTAATTAAGTAAAAGTAATATATTGAGATTTATACTTGATCTCATTTATATATTACAAACTTTTAGACACGGTGTTAACATTTAAATTGACAAAAAGAATTTGTCTTTTACTATATAGTCGTTTATGTGCTTATCAATATATGCTTATGTCTTTTGAAAGATTTTATATGGGTTTTTGGCTGAAACTGTTGATGTAATTACAAATTAAATGATCTTTGAAATATATTGGATATGCTATACTTTGCATATTTCGGTTTTCAATTTTGTTTCCACTTATGGAGTTATGTGCCTGAACTCATATTTTTTCCAAATCATGTATATATACTTGTGAATACATGAAGTTATGTATATGCAAGATTAAAGGATAATAACTAATGTATATGGAATTTAAAGTGTACATACTTTTACTTGCTGCAGTGGATGCATATATAAATGTTTAATTGTATTTTCAATTTAAAAATTGCATTATGTTGATTTGTTAGTCACCAAAGTGGCCAAATCTTTAAGGATTAGTAATTTTCAAATTATGAACTAATTTCAATGATTCATGAATTGATGCTTAAGAATGATATGACATTATGTTATATATTGACATGGATGCATTGAAATTCATAGATTATAAGAACTTCGGAATTGCCCAAAGTTTAATTAATATTCTTATAATATATGATATAAAAGTTGGCAATTAATGTCTTGTTAGTTATGTTTGAACATCCAAAGATAGCAAGCACACTAATTGAGATATATTTATAATTGCCATATTAAAGTGATTAGCATCATTATAGTTCATTAACAAGTTCAATTTCACTTAAGTGTTTTGGATCTTGATTTGGCACTCCAAGATAAGGAAACCACTATTATTACTAATACCAGTAGTGAGGAGGAGAAAACTTTCAATAAAATTTGGGAAAGGTCAAACAGATTAAGCTTAATGTTTATGTAAATGACAGTGGCAAACAATATTAAAGCTACTCTTACCAAAATTGAGAAAGCTGAGGAATTTATGAATCTTGTGAAAGAGCATTCTCAAACTGCTGACAAGTCTCTTGCCAGCACATTAATGAGCAAATTAACCAACATAAAATTTGATGGTTCCTGTATTATGCATGAGCATATCCTTGAAATGACAAATATAGCAACAAAATTAAAGTCTTTAGCTTTGTAATACAGTTCATTCTCAACTCCTTGCCTCCTGAACAATATAGTCCATTCCAAATAAATTACAACACAATTAAGGATAAATGGAATATTAATGAATTGACTAGTATGCTTGTTCAAGAGGAGACAAGATTAGAGAATCAAAAGCCTCATTCCGTTCATCTTGTGAGTCAAGAAGCTGAAAAGAGTTCTAAAAGAAAGCCTAGAATGAACCAGAAAAGGAAAGGATTGCACAACTTAAATGAGGTTTCTAAGGCTTCTCAAATCCACAAGAAGGAACACAATATTAAGTGCTATTTTTGTAACAAAATTGGGTACTTAAAGAAGGACTACCTAAAATGAAAGGTTTGGTTTGAAAGGAAAGATAAGCCTTGTGTTTAGTATGCTTCGAATCAAATTTAACTAAAGTTTTTTTAATACTTGATGGATTGAATCAGGCTCAACTACTTACATTTCTAATACGATGTAGGAATTTCTTTCCATCCAACCCATAAAACCAAATGAAGGATTTATTTTTATGGGAAATCAAGATAAAGCTCCAGTAGAAGGAATTGGCACTTATCGTTTAATTTTAGATACTGAAAATTATCTTGATTTGTACCAAACTCTTTATGTACCAACTTTTTCCAGCAAGTTAGTTTCTTTGCCAAAACTTGATGTAGCAGGATTTTCTTGTAAGTTTGGATCTAGATCTTTTAGTTTATTTAAAAACAATAATTTTGTTGGCTTTGGAATCCTTTATGATGGTTTATACAAGTTAAGGCTTGATAGTAATTTTGCTGAAACTTTATTAACCATGCATCATAATATTGGAACTAAACAAAGTTTAGTTGATGAGAATTCTGCTTACTTATGGCATAAATGCTTAGATCATATACTCAAGAAAATAATAAAGAGATTAGTTAAAGATGATATACTTCATAATTTAGATATTACTGATCTCAGAGTGTGTGCTGATTGTATTAAAGGAAAACAAGCTAAAAAATAGTAAAGGGCCTCAAGAAGTACACAGCTTCTTGAAATTATACACACTGACATCTGTCGACCTTTCGACACTCCATCTTTTGGCAGAGAAAAGCATTTTATTACTTTTATCAATGATTTTTCACGTTATGGTTTTCTTTATCATTGCATGAAAAAGCTTAATCTATTGTAGCTCTTGAGATATTCATTAAAGGTCAGATAGAGGTGATGAATATTATGAAAAGTATGATGACTTAAGATAATGTCCAAGTTCATTTACTAAATTCCTAGAAAAATGAAGCATATGTGTGCAAATACACTATGCTAGATACACCGCAACAAAATGATGTTGTAGAAAGGCGTAATCGTACATTAATGGATATGATTATATGGTTAGAAATATGTTAAGTTATTCATCTTTACCCTTATTTTTGTGGATGCATGCATTAAAGACTACCTCTAAACAAGGTTCCTAGTAAGGTAGTCTTAAAAACCCTTTTGAGATATGGATAAGTAAGAAACCTAGTTTGAGGCACTTGCACGTTTGGGATTGCCTGGCAGAAGTCAAAATTTATAATTCATATGAAAAGAAATTAGATTTTAAGATGACCAATGGCTAATTAATTGGTTATCCTGAAAAATCCAAAGGGTATAGATTTTATTGTCCTACCCGTAGTACGAGAATTATAGAATCTGAAAGTGCCAAGGTTCATTGAGAATGATGAAATAAGTGAGAGTGGAGAATCATGTAATGTGGTTATTAAAGAGGATAAGGTACAAGTTTCTTTACCCATCACTTCCAAAGTTGTTTCAACCATTGTTGTATAGCCTAACAGTGATCAAGAACAACAAGTCAATGGCCAACCACTCCATAATGGTCTTGTTTCTGATGAACCCGCAGTAGTTGAATCACAAGGAGAATTAATTAGAAAATCTCAAAGAGAAAAGCAATCTACTATTTCTAATAACTATGTGGTTTATCTACAAGAGTCAGAGATTGACTTGGAAATTGATAATGATACAATTTCTGATCCAGTTTCTTTTTTAGAAGCCATGGAAAGTACTAATTCTGCTAAGTGTTTTAATGCCATAGAAGAAGAGTTAAAATCTATGGATCAAAATCAAGTTTGGGATCTTGTTGATTTGCTTGAAGGTTGAAAAAAAATTGGGCATAAATATGTCTTTAAGACCAAATGTGACTCCAAAGATAATATCAAAAGATACAAGCCTTAGCTTGTTGTCAAAGTTTTACTCAAAAGGAGGGCATTGACTATAAGGAGACTTTTTCATTGATCTCTAAGAAAGATTCACTTAGAATCATTATAGCATTGGTGGCTCATTTTAATTTAGAGTTATATAAAATGAATATAAATATGCTTTTCTTAATGAAAATTTAAAGAAAGTCTATATGTACCTACTTGAAGGTTTTTCAATTAAAGGAAAGGAACATAAAGTATGTAAGTTAAAGAAATCAATATATGGACTCAATCAAGCTTCCCAACAAACGTATCTTAAATTTAATAATATCATTACTCTTTTTAGATTTAAAGAAAACATTGTTGATCAGTGTATAAATATGAAGGTCAGTGGGAGCAAGTTTATTTTCTTAGTTCTGTATGTTGATGATATTTTGCTTGCTTCTAATGATCTTGGTTTGTTACATGAAACTAAGAAATTTCTCTCTATGAACTTTAAAATAAAAGATATGGGTAAGGCAGCTTATGTAATAGGAATTGAAATCTTCTATGATAGATCACAAGGATTGTTAAGGTTGTCTCAAAAAAGTTATATTAATAAAGAAGTTTGAGATGGATAAATGTTCACCAAGTATAGTTCCAATTCAGAAGAGGAACAATTTTAGTCTCATGCAATGTTCAAAGAATGAATTAAAATAAGCACAAATGAAAAATGTTCCTTATGCATTTATTGTTGGAAGTTTGTTATATGCTTAAACTTACATTAGACCTGACATTAGTTTTGCTATTGGAATGTTGGAAGGATATCAAAGTAATCCAGAAATAGATCATTGAAAAGTTGTAGAGAAAGTTTCTAGGTATTTGCACGGAACAAAGGACCACATGCTCACTTATAAAAGATGTGATCATTTGGAAGTGTTCGGTTATTCAGATTCAGACTTTGTCGGATGTACGATACTAGAAAATCTACATTCGGATACATGTTTCTTTTAGCTGAAGGAGCAATATCATGGAAGAGTACGAAGCAATCTGTTATTGCTACATCCACTACGGAGGCCGAATTCGTGGCATGTTCTAAGGCCACGAGTCATGGGTTATGATTACAAAATTTTATTTCAGGACTTAAAGTTGTCAACAGTATAGCCAGGCCATTGAAAATTTACTATGATAATGTTGCAGCAGTCTTCTTTGCTAACAACGACAAGTATTCTCATGGTGCAAAACGTATGTATATTAAATACTTAGTTGTCAAGCAAGAAATTCGAGAATGTAAAGTGTCAATTGAATGAAGTTGCACCAATCTCATGATTGTAGATCCTTTAACAAAAGGATTGTTGCCCAAAACATTTGATGAACATGTTGAAAGAATTGGTGTTATTGGATGCCATCATTAATAATGGATTATGTTTTTCTATAAGTTTAATAATATGACACTTTGAGCTCACTTATTATGTTTTTGATATATTTTGTTTTTATTTTGTATACATGATTGTTATAAATAAAGGTTTGGCAGGATAGTCTTAATGAAGACATTATAGTCGGATCATTATTATACCTTTCAATTATAGATCAAATTAAGCGGGAGGCTACTGTTGTGGTACATGAAAGGTACTATATCGATTTGATGATGTACAATTGCCATGACCCACCACTTAGTATATATTATATCGATTTGATGATGTACAATTGCCATGACTACCATATTATATCATAATTAACATGATTTCTTTGTGCACATTATAGTCTTATTAAACCATGAAACTATCATATAAGCCAAGTGGGAGAATATAAGAATTATATGGCCCATATGACTAATTTAAAGTATTTATTTATTTATTTGAACTGTTTAATAAATTATTTGAATGCTAAAAATGTTATTGGCTATGAAAGGGTATAACTCTTATGAAAAGGTATAATTCTTATGAAGAGATGCAACTCTTCATGAACAGAAGTGCATGCATTTTATGAAAGGATATGTAGGCATAACTTTTATGAACAATGCAACTCTTCATGAACAGATGTGTTTGTATCTTATGAAAGGATGTATAGTCATAACACTTATGAAGAGGTATAACTTTTCATGAATAGATGGGTCTGTATGAAAGGATGTGTACCTATAAAATAAGAGTCCAGTCCTCTCTCCACCTAATTACTGGTATTACTTTCCATCCATCAAAAGGAAGGTTTATAGAGGGTCTAGATGGAGAAACTCATATTCACTTTCTTCTTCAAATTTCACTACAGTGGTCTTCTTCAAATTAGATCAATGAACCAAAGTATGACTTTAACTATCTTAAAGTGAGAATTATGATGTTCTAAGATTACTGAGAATTGATAAAATGATAGTTTACAGACAGAGCATCAACAAAATAATGTAGGACAGGGCATGGGTTCAGTATGCCACCATTATGTCTTCAAATATAACACTAGCATTACTACCAGCCACTAGCCTAGCTGGGAAAACATTGAACACAAGGTCGACAACTAGTCAAGACTTTCAAAAGAAGCCAAAACCATGAGATGGATCATGACTCCAGAATGGGGTGTCTTGATTAATCACCAAAATTTAGGTATTGTATTTCCTATATTCTTGTAATATCTAGCTTCTTGAAATAGAGAGGAACAGACTCAAGAAAGACAGCACGGGGAGCTTTTTTTTCCCCTCACAGTCAAGGTTATTTTGGCGGAGAAAGTGGTAATGGAATCTGAATGTATGGTTGTCCTAACATCATGCTTAGTTTATATGAGGCTCTAGCATTTACAGTTGCCTAGCTAGCACAAGATCATCAAATTGAATGTTTTAAGATAGAAAGCAAGGTTTAAATAAGATGGGATGAAATCATCTCGATTTTTCTATGAAACAGAATGTGCCACGGCCTAGCTTGTTTTCGACACTTGATCTAGAAAGAACGTGATCATCTGAGTTTCGATAGCATTAAGAATACAAAATCATTAAAGCAACGAATGGTGAGTTTTGTCAGAAGCACACACCTCAAGGTCCAATTTTCTGTCCAAAGTGCTGGCTTTTCAGGTGAATTTGGCCCTGCGAATGTTTCTCCACATATAAGTCCGTTGCAAGTATTTATCTGCACATTAAGTAGCAGCCATTTAAATGGTACAAACTATATTAACTTGAAATTTTCACGATCATAGAAATGAAGTAATTATTAGGCCTACCACTGGATCAGGAGCATCATCTTGCTTGCACATCGTCCATGGTACCCCAGTTTGTAAACCCACAGCCATAGACGCTGCCCAGCGAACATAAGGAGGTCCTGCCTCATGAAATGCGGCCTCCACGTTCTTGTACTCATTCTCAATCTGCATGTTATGTTACTCATATGATTTTGTCTAATTGAATCTTGCATGACATCATTGGATAGAAATCATGATAAAAATAGTTCTAGTCAGCATGCATCACCTGAGAAATTATGATCGGCCCACCTTGAGGGTAATATAACTTCTCTGACTTCATCATATTCACTATCATTGTCACAAATTTTTCCATATAGAACTGCATAAGAACTAGCCAGGTTTAAGCAACTCAATACAAGAAAGATAACCGCAATAGAACTTTACTTTGAGGACATCATACCTGATTATTTTTTAGGATCAGCTACACTAACATTAATCATCAATATATAACCTTGAGTTACTGTATGAAGAATTGAGTTTCTTAATAGAGTGCTATTCTATTCAAAGTCACAACAGCTTATTCTTTAACTTCTCTCTTTCATATTTATAAATAGATTTCGGTTAAAATAAAACTAAAATATACTCCTCTACTTCACCTTTTAAGGTACTTAATGTTTATCCATGTAATTGATGGCTGCAAGTAGAATACTTCAAAATAGACTCATATCGGATGAAAAAAGAATGATTTAAAGAGCTGATAACTTAAGTTCATCTTCTACTAATTAATTTATACTTCAAATTTTTATTTTACTTGAATTTAATTCATTAATAAGTTAATTAAAGTAGCAGATGAGCTTGAAAAAAATTTAACACAAATTTGATCTGAGTCTTATTTAAAATTGAAGTCAATGAACAAATTTGGTATAAGCAATGGCCAGATGAGAGAGAGAGAGATAATGTGTGTGTGTGTGAGAGAGAGAGAGAGAGAGAGAGAGAGGGAGAGAGAGTATAGTAGGTAAAGCACCAAACTTTTAACTCCAAACAGTTATCTATGATGTGAAGGGGACTGGTAGAATTAATGGATTTCATGTAGTCATATACCTTGAAAGGTTCATTGTCAGACCGAAAAACCATTCCAGGAACATCATGCAACCAAAATGGTAAGCCTCTGCAAAACACAAGTCCACATAGTGTAAGGAAATGTGAGCCTTAATATTTATCCTTTCATCAGTTATCAATAACTAGGATTACACTTTGAAGATTTCACTAGTATTGTGCAAATATAGCTTGAATAAATATTAAAAAGATTGAAAAACCTTGATTTTTTTTTTCTTTAAGGCTTTTTTAGGAAGGCAGTGGCAAACCATCCCACATTTCAAAGTTAACTCCCTTAAATGTAAGATTCCACAAATGAGATTTATAAGCTCTCCCAAGAGGATTTAGGATTTGTAAATTGTTCATATCATGCAAAGCGGGAATCAGTTAGCGCATCTCATAGTCAAAATGACTTATTTACATGGTTGTGAAATAGTTTGATTGAATGATGCCCCCTTTTTATTTGAATTAGTTATTTTAAGATATATGTTTTATAACTTAATTAAGTCATTATATTCAGAGAAATGTATGTATGATTCATTTAGATACAAAAGCATCAGATTATTTTCTTTTTCTTATCCTTTTTACATGCATTCTATTTAACCACAGCTAATTAACATGGTATATAGAAAATTGTGGCTTTCTTTGTTCTGTTTAAGACTACACCCATTCTTTTTATGGTAACTTAAGCAAATTTAGCAGAGGTCTTACTTAGTCAACCAACAAGACATCTTACAAGGTATCCTACATGTGGCATGATCAAAGAGCGAACAAAATAGTAGCCCTGAATCATGGCAAGTAAAGAGTCGCATGAATCGAGTCATTTAACGAAGTATGTTTATGAATATATCTTGAAATTCCCAAGAAATCATATCTTTTAGAATTCTATTCGTGGCAAGTTAATAGTTTATGCATGCAAGAAGTAATGATATATAATAGTTTATGCATGCAAGAAGTAATGATATATATATATATGAGGGTGTTGCACTCTATCGATCAATGCTCTACCACCAAGTTAATTAGAGTTTTATTAAGGCAGTGTTTGAAATAGGGAATAAGGGGGGATATCCCCTGGATATCTCATCTTATCCCCAAAAGCTATAACTAGAAGAAATATTTCTAAAAAAGTTTAACCAGAAGGGATAACCCATGGTTAACATGGGTAACCATGGGTTATCCCTGAAATCCAAGAGTTATCCCTTGATGGTAAAGTTGTAATTTAAAAAGGTGTTTGATGGTAAAGTTGTAATTTTAAAAGGTGTTTATTCCCTCAGCTATTCCCTGGATAAATGCTATCCTGTATATTTATCCAGTGGTAGCTTTGGGGAATCAAACACTACCTAAAAGTTTGATACTTTTATAAAGTATTGCCTCCAATATAGTGATATCAGAGTTGCGTCCTCTAAAATTTAAACTACCAGAAAATATGTATCTTTTTCAAAATTTGCATTCAACTCTATAATTTCTCCATTTTCTTTGTCTTTAACTTGATGTTGGATCGACGGAGAGGTATGGAGGCCTTTACATCAAGGCATTTGGTGGTTAAATTTTGATTGCTGCTACATTAGATGGTATGATCAGTGAACTCTCTACTGTTGCTTTTGATTTATAAAACTCGATCTTCTAAAATACAAACTAGTCTTGGTCTACCATAAGCATCAGTCTGTAAAGGGTTAAACACTTAACTCGCAGCAAATCATGAAAGATATGGCATAAACATTTTGGCAAAAAAAATATGAAAATTTATCTACTCCTGAAATGTATCCTACATTAATCATGAAAGAAATGGCATAAACATTTTGGCAAAAAAATATGAAATTTATCTACTCCTGAAATGTATCCTACATTATGTTGTTAGAAAATGATTTATAAATTCTCACTTTAAAGGATGGTTTGTGTGATGCAATTTGAATTAGTACTCTATATATATGTGTGTGTGTGTGTGTGTGTGTGTGTGTTAAAAATATCTTTCTTATTCGACTTATAACCTAATCTCTTCAAAATAACAAGATTTTGTCAGTCGAACTTATATTAGAATCCACATAGAGACACCTTTATTTTAAGTACTGAAAAAAAAAAGTAACATTCCGTACCCATATTTCCATTCAGCCTGGATGAAGGGACCCACTCTAAGGCTTACATAGAGGCCTTGAGCTTGAACTTCTTTAATGAATCTCACAAGATCGTACCTCCCTTGGAAATTATACTGAAGCGAGAGAGAGATCATATAAGGTCTCAGTGATCATAATGCCACAAATCTCAGTGATCATAATGCCACAAATTTTAGTGAATCTTAAGTTTAGTATAGAAATATAGCAGAGTAGATGTTATAGAGAACATGCCTGTCCTTCGACGGGCTCGTGAGCGTTCCAAAACACATAGGTTTGTATGACATCAAGTCCACCATCCTTGGCTGCGGCTACGAGGGATGGCCACATCTGCCAATTTATCATATTGTTAATTTATATCATAAAGCCTTCAAACGCGTATTACTGTTTAACTACTATATAATTATTTATAATAAAAAAATAAGATTTATATAATAAATATATATAATAAATATTTATATAGTGTGTGTGTATATATATATATATATATATATATATATATATATATATATAACTCCTTAATTGTAAATATAATGCAAATCAAACTTAATGTAACATGTCTGCATATGTTTCTTTTGATTTTTAAATTTTTTAAATTAAAGTCAAATCGAAAGATTAAAAAAAATTCAACTCAAGTAAAAGCTGTATTTCGGATTGGCGTCATGGTCTAGCCATTTTTCTTGTGAAATGCTATCCATTGTTTTGGCTGCCTTGAAATTTTAAGAGCCTTTTTGGGACGTGGAAAAGGAGGAGCTCTTTATAGGAACGACTTTGTGCATCACCTTGATGCGTGGTTATTAGTCATACGCTCATGCATATGCATGTACGCATATGGGCCTGCATGGGCATGCAACTAATGAACACATCTGATGCATATTTTCTACACCGAAAGAGATGCAAAAAAGCTTTTTCATCTTTATATTTAAAAACCGTTAGATCATCCAAAGTCAAGTTGTTAATTTATCCATTAGTGCGGTACCGTATAGACATTTGTCGGCTTCTAAACCTGCACGTTCCATAAAATAATTGATTGCAAAATTATAATTAAAAATAAAAAAAATAAATATTGCACTAGATATTTTTAAAAAGTAATAAAATAAATTAAAATATTTAAAAAGTAATAAAATATATTAAAATAGTTGAAAAATAATTAGAATGGGTCAATAAATACATAAAAACATATTGCTATGCATCTTGTTCGACCTTCATAAATGTATCTTATTTTTAATTTAAACTAATTATTTATTTAGTAGATAGAAAAAATGGTTATCATGGTTCTTGAAATAGTCATTTGTTTCCATCATATTTAAATTTATTATTTTTCTATTTTTATTTATTTTAGCTTTTCTATTTATTTTATTAGAATTTTCTTTTATGGCATATTGAAAATTTTTTTAAGTGGTAAACAATTATTAAAAGATGACTTTTGGCTTCGAGATATATACAAATCTATTGGTGAGGAAACATGGAATTTGGATTTAACTGATCACATGGGATCCTGATTGTTATTATTGGCACTTATAAACATTTAATATTGTGAGAAGCATGGCTTGATAATTTTTATATCATCCACACACCATCATGTTCAAAGTAATGCATGATATAATTCTTAATCATTTCATACATAGATTAAGAGTTTTAAAATTATACAGATTTGAACCAGATAAATTTTATTATACTTTTATTTATTTGTATGATAGTGCTGTAAATAACATCAACTCTAAAAATCCTAATAGTACTTAAATTTTGCTTTACATATACATATATTATACATAAAAACTACTAATTGCAACCATTAATTATGCCGTCCATAGGACTTTATTTTGACCATTTCCATTTGGTGGGAGTTTAAATAAGGTTTTACTGTTGACCACTAAAACGAAGGAGAGATTTCCACGTTCACCAAAGTACCAACTTGGAGAGGGATTACACTTACAGACCCTAGTTGTTGTATCAATTGAACTAGCCTAAAGGGCAACCGTAAAACTAGTCTTCTCTGTTGATAAGAGCATTGCTAAAATACTCTCTTCTACTTTTGGATCAAAGATTACGGAATAGATGCACCAATTAGTACGTCTAGGAGCGTTTGGATCACCTCAAGATTAAGGTGGGATAGGATTGACAGTCCAATCCGTCTTTGAATCCAAAGGGGGCTAAGCATTGCCAGTCCCCCTTAGACAATGTAAATCAGTGAAGAAGTGGGGCTCAGGGAATGTGAATCTACGTTGGATTAGATTGTGCATTGGATTACAATCCAATCCCTTCTAACTGGAGAGGGTGTGTTTGAAATAGACAATAAGAAGGATATCCAGTAGATATCCCTCCTTATTTTCAAAAACTATAACTACGAAAGGGATCATAGGTTATCCTTTGAACTTATTTCCTAGGAAATGACGGAATAACTATTTTTCCTTGAACTTATCCTTGAGGGAAAAACTGTTATTATAAAAAGCTAGTTATTTCCTCAGCTATTCCCTAAATAAATTCTATCCTATACACTTAACCAGAGATAACTATTTTTCTATTAAACACTACCTAAAGGTTTCGGTCTAGATCTCATCTAAGCCTTTTCCCAACTGCATGAAAAATATTGAAATTCAATTGAATTCTATTATTTAAAATTATTCAAAATGAATTGAATAAAGTTTCAATGCTATCCTTTTAGATAATTATCTGTTTAGTTCTTCTTATGTTTTACCCATCTAAATAGACAATAATAAATTGATTCTCCACATCAGCAATGGTCAAAGATGGTGGCATAGGTGTAGTCTAGAATTAGGTTTCTAAATTTGGAAGTTAGGATAGTTTAATTTGAAACAGCGAAGGTGAAATTTGTAATGGAAAAAAAAAAAGACAAAAGGAAAAAAAAAAGTAAAAGGGCATTTGATTTATAGAATTCTAAATTCTCAGATATTTTATGAAATTGTTAAAAATCCTTACATTTGGCCTTTGGTTCAGTAAATCTATGAATCTATTCAAGCATTTGAGCTATCCATAAAAATCAATATCGCTATAAATCATGATAATATGCTTATCAAGGAAGGTAATAATTTGATTTTAACATATATTTGAAATGTAATATCAAACTTCTTAGACAAAAAAATTCTTAAATAACTCGCATTAATATAACTATAAATTAATTATATAAAGCTTATTAATTCTGAAACACACAAATATATACATATACATGCATGCACGCGCATATATATATATATATATATATATATATATATATATAAAAGTTTTTAAAATTAAAAATAATTTAACTATATATATGAGTCTCACAAAATAAATTCTAGTTTCCAAAATATGATTTTTAGGCTTCAATTCAATTAAATTTCTTGGAACTAAAAAAGCATTCCAAACAATGTTACACTTAAAACGGAGGAATTCAATTGAATCCTCTGTTTTTAAGCGATTCCAGCGGAAACGACAAGTTCCAGAGGAAACGATCGACAAGTCGGCCCAGATTTCCTGCCGGTCCAAATTCCATGCGACCCAACTTGACGCAGCGATCCACCTCAAAACGAGGCAAGAATATCAAAAGTTACGGACAACAAAGGAGCAAGGGGGTTGAAAAAGAAGCTCCATCTGGCAACCAATTCCTAAAACCATAGATTCTGTCTCTTTGAACGAAACAAGGAAGGAGAGGAAGAAGCACCATCTGGCAACGAATTCCTAAAACTCTAGACTCTCAGTCTTTGAACGGATCAAGGCTTTAACCCCGCGCGTAGAAGCAGCCAAAGAAAGCAATGGCAAATGATAAATTGACGTCATGTGAGAGATAAGAGAGAGAGAGAGATACCTCAGGAGTGCTGCGAGGGTAATGAATGGAACCAGAGAAGAGCATCTGCCTGGTTCCATTTATGATCAAAGCTCTGCCATCATATGTTACGTCTCCGGCGACCAGCATGGACATGGATAACGCCAACACCAACACCAACACCTTGTTGAGGGCCATCTCGCCCCCCAGTAATCCACAACACCTTCCAAACCTCTCTCTCTCTCTCTCTCTCTCTCTCTCTCTCTCTCTCTCTATATGCAGTCCACTAATCAGAGGTTTCTTCGTTCATGTAACTTTATCGAAGATTTTAAAAGGAGGAAAAGGGACAAGCTAACAGAGGATGAACATGACTCTGGCCTCTAATGTCGTAGAAACCTAGCAGGATTAGGATGAGCAGAGTTAGATATGCGGAGGAAAAGGATACCAGAGAGAGAGAAGGGGGAGGGACGGAGCGGTGAGATCGGTGTTGGGGTGCACGTCAAGCGAGTGGGAAGAGGCGGTGCAACTGATTGCCAGCTTGCGCCTTATGGTTATGGACGTAGCAACGCACAGCAGGAGCCGAAGAGGTGGGGAGTCAGCAAGTGGACCACGGCGTGATGGGAGCTTCTATTTCCAACGCCAAAATGACTCAATATACACCCCCCAAATTTCTTAAAAAAATTTAATTTTCAAACTACCTTATAACCCTTGTCCTTATCCTTTCTTGTTCGCTCTGGCACCTTTTCTTCTATTTGCTTCAGCAAACTCTTTTTCCATTCGCTCCGATGATGAATTTCTTTTTTTTTTGTTTGCTCTGATTCATTTTCTTTTTCCTTGTTCACTCCGATTCATTTTTTGGCTTTCCTTCTTCTCCCAATTATTATTTCCTTTCGGTCCGTCAAGGCCAACGGGAAAGAAAAAGATACGGCGAAGTAAACAGGGAAGAAGGGTTTCATCGGAGAGAAGGGTGCATGGTTTTAAAAATAATTTAGGAATTAAATTTTTTTCAAAAAGTTTAAGGGTGTACAAAATAATTTTGGCGGTGCAAATAGAACCTCCCCGGCGTGAAGGAGTGTTGGAATCAAGAGTTTTCCTTTTTAGTCCTCCGGTTGACCAGGAGACAGCAAATGGTCCTTACCCATTTCTAAGGCTGTGTTATAGCTAATTAAGCGGCATAAATGCGATACGGTCCTTTTCCTTTGCCAACGTTGCTTTCTTAAACTTCAAATCAATTAATGAATGAGGATATTATACTATTTATTTAGAAATGACTTTAATGTGAGATAAGTTAAATGTGTAAGAGATTGATTAAATCTCATATGATAAATCAACCCAACCAAGGGAGAGATATAATCCATCTAAAACTGAATTTCATATAAGAAGAAATGAATTTGATATTGTAAAGGTTCCCAACCTTTGACACACATCATGAACATGGCTGACATATATTTTACTTGAGTCATGTCTAAATTGATCAAATGAATAAAATGGAGGATCCAATATTGGGTCCAAGCTAGCAGCCATTCTAAATGGTTGTTGTATATTAAGCGGTGGTCCAAGAGATTTAGTTAAAGATTTATATATTAATAAAATGTACGTTTGACTCAAAATCAAAATAAACCAAAAATCTTTATTGGTCAAGCTTTATTCAGTCAACTAATGTCAAGATTAGTCATCAAGAGATAAATTATATAAATATTCTTATTTTTTTTCTTATTTGTAAGTATAGATATATTTTTGAAAAGATTCAAAAAGTCCTGCAATTAGAAGTACAAGTGCCTAATCATCATAATGTGCATGTTGAATGATCACAATTTTTAGTTATATTCTCTATTATTTAATGAGAATTTTTTCTTATCACTTTTTCCTCCTATTTTATCACTTTATTGTTGGATAGATCTTCTTCAAAAAAAATCACAAACTGCATTAATCATTCAAATATGAATTCAATTAGATATTGATGCGAGGTAAAATCATCATTGCGTTAAGGGCTAGGATCATTTTCGATTTCTGACTCATCAACCATCGCATTCAAAAAAAATAAAACTATCATGCCTCAAACAAACTTAACCAACTTCATGTCTCGGCAGGATCGAGCGATCATTATGTCTCGGCAGGACCAAGCTATTTCCATGCCTCGACAGGACTGAGCGACCCTTATGCCTCTGTAGAACCGAGCAATTTTTATGCCTCGCAAGACCAAGCTATTTTCTTCTTTAGCTCAAGCACCTTTGCTATCTAGCATTACTCCAAGTCCTCTGCATGGTGAACGGCTCTCATCACCTGATTTCCAAAGCGATCCTCTTAAACTAGAAGTGAGGAGTCGAACATGACCCTCTAATGCCAATCAATAAAAGTTTGAATCCCTAATTATTTGACAAAATTTCAACCACGTCGGTTCTCGGCATTCCCAAGAAGGAAATAAAGCTCGTAAAGCCAAAAATAGCTTAGGGCCTATAAATAACCCAATCTCAAAGCACCTATCAACTTCTTTGGCCGTCGATCCTCTAACTAACAGGATTCAAATCCTATCGGCCCTATGACCAACCAGATTCAAATCAGATTCGAATTGTACTAGCTTTCAACTTTCTAAGATACATCCAAGAAGTCAGGTATTAATCGGCCATCATTTCAATAGTCTATAAATACCTGGTCCTAAGGCCTTTTCAGGTACGTTCTATGCCCCTATGCTCACTCTGAACTAAAAAAGCTCAAAGCATAGTTCTTAAGATCTCAAGAGGCCATTCTTGAGGGACTCTTCTGCGAGAGCCTTCTTCTCATATATGATTGCTAAGAAATTGCCACTGACTTGGGCGTCGAAGGGTCTTCCGCGGAGGCTATCCCCAACACTTCCTGCGTAAAGACCATCTTGCAAGTTCATCCGAATGAAAGATCACCATTCGGATCCAGGAGTGGCGCCCAGTCGAGGAACGGATTTCTATGAAAACACATTGGCGCTAGAAGAAGGGCCTCAAGTCATATTAAACTTGAAACCAAGGAGACAATGTTCTTGATCGAAAGAATAATTCCTCTGATGGCCAATCAAAGAAGAACAACCTCAGATGCTCCGGATTAGGTTGTTTCTTAAAGGCCTGATCCCACAACCAATGTGACACCCTCACAGCCATCGCTGATCGAAGTTCCTCCACCATCATCAACTCCGATCACCCAGGATCAGTTCACAACATTGGTTCAACAAGTCGAAGCCCTGACTCAATTAGTGCAAGGGCTCTACATAGTCCCTCTCCCAACTACACCCACTCCCTCGCTCTCCGATGGAATCGTTGCCCCTATTACCCTGATAATCCCCTCTTTCAGTTCATTTGAGACTGCGAGTCATCTTCAGCAGCCCAACCATAGGGGACGGACCGGCGTCGCAGAAGGTAGGAGGTAAGAGCCTACTCAGATCTCGATGTGCTCGTTCTCTTTCTCTGGTGCTCTCCCGCCATGACTCTACACCACAACCGCTATCCTTCCATCCTGTTTCTTCTACTGGTCGGGATGAGGGGTTTCAATGATAAATCAGGGAAATGGGTCAGGAGTGGCGTTAGGAGTTAGACGCCATCAAGCAAACTTCTCATTCTCAACCGAAGGTGAAGCAGGGCATCCCCTTCGCCAAAGAGATTATGCGGGAGGTAATCCCCCCTTATGTTAAACTTTTCATTATTGAGCCATACCATGGATCCACCAGCTTGAATGACCACCTAAGTAGTTTTTAATCCATTATGATGTTTCACGGAGCGTCAGATGTGATCCTATGCAGAGCCTTCCCCTCCACTCTCAAAGGATCGGCAAGAACATGGTTCAACGATTTGAAGCCAAGCTTCATCATCAACTCCTTTGACGAGCTGAGTCGTCTATTCATTAGCCAATTCATCAACAGCCGCTACCATCGAAGGAGATCTAACTCCCTCTCTGAGATTATATAATGAGAAGAGGAGTTCTTGAGAAGTTATCTTGGCCGCTTTAACATGGTCATACTAAAAGTAAACCATCTCAATCATGAGGTAGCCATATCCGCCTTGGTTGGCGAAATCTCGAAGAAGGGTAATTTTTACGTGGCAATGGAGGTCAACTATCCAAAGAACCTCTCCGACGTGATGGCTCTAGTGGATAAATATGCCAGGGTCAAAAATCAAGAAGATCAGCCCGAGCCAAGAAAACCAAGAAAAGGGAGAAGAAAAGCTCAGAGAAGGATCGACCCCCTCGCCATACAAGCCTGCCTCACCGTCATAGAGCTCCTCTTCTACCGTCCAGAGATCACACCAGAAGTTTGGCATGGAGGTTTAATCAGTATACTCCAATTTATATGCCACGAACAGAGATCTTGATGAAAATTGAACAACAGCTCCCTCGATCAGCGCCCCTTCGAGGAAATATAGCTCGAAGGGACATGACAAAATACTGCTGATTCCATTGAAATCATGGGCATGACACCGAGAAATGCTAGCAGCTTTGGAATGAAATCGAGCAACTCATTCGCCAAGAAAGGCTGGACCGATTTAGAAGCCCCCTAAGCCGAACAATGGAGGAGATCGTCAACCCGAGCCCCGGCCGCTACCTCCACCCAGCCCTCTAGCTGTTGGCAATATTAATATAATTGCCATGATTGGCTCCTCTCCAGCTCAGCTGAATGAAGAAGAAAATCAATCAAAGAGGGCCCAGTCCGAGGAACTCTCTTTTTTAGATGAGGACTTTCAAGGGGTACAGTATTCGCATGATGATGCTTTAGTTGTATCTCTTAATATGAATGATTATGATGTACATCAAATTTTAGTTGATAGTGAAAGCTCCATTAATGTTTTATATTTGGATGTTTTTATGAAGATAAAATTGCGAATGGAGGATCTCCAAACCATAGACTCTACCTAGATAGGGTTCACCGGCGACACTGTCACTCCCAAAGGAGTCATTACATTAGTGGTCCAAGCCGGCATCTGGTCCAATATAGCCATTATTCATATAGACTTTTTGGTAACCAAGCTTTGGTCACCATATAATGCTATCCTTGGCAGGCCTAGACAAATGTCCCTTAAAGCCATCATATCTATTCCCCATCTTGCTATGAAATTCCCAACAGAGTAAAGAGTGTCTGTAGTTCAGGGAAACTAGGTTATGGCTCAACATTGTTTTATCACTGATCTTCAATCCAAAAGACCCGAGGTTGATGGGCTGGACACTCGGGAGGACTTTGCTGAGCAATGGGGAGAGCCGACTGAAGAACTCAAAGAAGTGCTACTCGATGAGGCTCAGTCGAATCGAACTATAAAAATTGGATCTCAGTTGGAAGGAAAGCCTTGGCAAGACTTAATTAAGTTCCTCCAAAGGAATGCTGATGTCTTCGCTTGGTCAGCCTCAGATATGCTAGGGATTAGTCTGGACGTGTTTGTCCACCGTCTTAACATGGATGAGATGTTCTGGTCAATCAAGCAGAAGAAAAAAAGCTTTGCTCTCGAACGACAGAAGGCCATTGAAGAAGAAGTTGATAAACTCATTAAAGCGAACTTCATTCGAAAGGTAAATTATCCAGATTAGCTAGCAAATATTGTGATGGTAAAAAAGTCGAATGGTAAATTAAAAATCTGTATCGACTTTACTGACCTCAACAAGGTCTGTCCGAAGGACAACTTTCCTCTGCCAAGGATTGATTAGCTTATGGATGCTATCTCGGGCCACCAAATGCTAACATTTATGGATGCTTACTCGGGCTACAATCAAATTTGAATGGCACCAGAAGATGAAAAAAATACTACATTCATCACTGACTGAGGTATTTATTGCTACTGAGTTATGCCTTTTGGTTTGAAGAATGCAGGAGAGACCTACCAAAGACTGGTCAATAAAGTCTTTAAAGAGCAAATTGATCAGAACATGGAAGTCTATGTTAATGACATGCTGGTTAAAAGTAAAGAAGCCTTCCAGCACATTGTTGATCTCACAGAAAACTTTGCAACACTCAAAAAGTATCAGATAAAGTTGAATCCAACCAAATATGCTTTTAGAGTCAATTCCAAAAAGTTCTTGGATTTTATGGTCTCCTAGCGGGATATTGAGGTGAACCCCTAGAAAATTTATGCTCTCCAAGAGATGGCACCCCTAGATCAATCAAAGAGGTGCAACATTTTATTGGAATAATAGCAACCATTAACCGCTTCGTTGCCTGATCGGCCGAGAAATATTTGTCTTTCTTCAAGGCACTCCGATCGGCCAAGAACTTTCAGTGGACCGCAGACTGCCAAAAATTCTTCGAGAACCTCAAAAGATATCTTGGCTCACCATCACTCCTTAGCAGCCTGAAGCCCGAAGAAATCCTATATTTATACTTGACAGTTTTAGAAAGTGTCGTTGGCTCTGTACTGGTTCGAGAAGAGAATAAGCTTCAACGACCAGTTTATTATGTCAGTAAATTGCTCCAAGATGTCAAAACAAGGTATCCTGAATCAAGAAGATGGTATTAGCTTTGATAACATCAGCTCAGAAGCTGCACCCCTATTTTCAGGCACACACTATGGCAGTTCTAACTGACCAACCTATTAAGTCGATTCTTCATCATCCAGAAGTATTAGGAAGAATGACCAAATGGGTTGTCGAGCTGAGAGAACATGATCTTCAGTATCAGCCTCGTCCAGCCATCAAGGCATAAATTCTGGCAGACTTTCTCTTTGAGTGTGCCATAATAGAGGTTTTTGAGCAACCAAAACTTGAAGCTTTGTGGCTGCTTTATGCAGATGGATCCTCCAGCGTTAACGGTTCTGGCATCGGCCTAGTCCTCACCAGTTCGAAAGGAGCAACATTTGAGTATGGCATTCATTTCTCCTTTTTAGTCTCCAATAATGAAGCTAAGTATGAGGCTCTGCTCGCTAAACTCTGAATTGCCCATGACCTAAAAGTCAAGAGACTGAATGCCTACACCGACTCTCAACTGATCACTGGTCATGTGCGAGGAGAATTTGAAGCTCGAAAGTCAAATCGTTTGGTATCCTCTAAAGGTGCACGATTTATCCTCCTGCTTTTCTAAACTTGAAGTTATTTAGGTCTCAAGAGTTGAAAATATGCGCGCTGACCTTCTATCTCGTCTGGCAACTATATATTCGATGGACCTCGAGCAACAATTTTACCTTAAAGTCCTAGAGAAGTCTAGTATTGCCGACATTGACTGAGTAATGCAGATTGAGGCCAAACCATGTTGGTTAGATCCGATCCTCAAATACCTCAGAAGAATTTCTTTTGGCTGACAGAAAGAAGGCAAGGAGATTGAAAATGCAAGCATCTCACTATGTCCTAGTGGATAGACAGTTATACAAACGGTCCTTCTCCATGCCCTTACTTAAATGTCCTACAGCTTTTCTAAACTTGAAGTTATTTAGGTCTCAAGAGTTGAAAATATGCTCGCTGACCTTCTATCTCATCTGGCAACTATAGGTTCGATGGACCTCGAGCAAAAATTTTACCTTAAAGTCCTAGAGAAGTCCAGTATTTTCGACGTTGACTGAGTAATGCAGATTGAGGCCGAACCATGTTGATTGGATCCGATCCTCAAATACCTCAGAAGAATTTCTTTTGGCTGACAGAAAGAAGGCAAGGAGATTAAAAATGCAAGCATCTCACTATGTCCTACTGGATAGACAGGTATACAAATGGTCCTTCTCCATGCCCTTACTTAAATATCTTCGGCCGTCAGAAGCTAACTATGCTCTAAGGGAGGACCATGAAGGTATTTGTGGCAGTCATCTCAGTGGCTGAGCCCTATGTCACAATGTTATGCATCAAGGATATTACTGGTACGAGCCTACGATTCATGTCAGCGGCATTCTAGCATTCAGATGACCTAGTATGAGCCTGTGATTCATGTCAGCGATATTCTAACATTCAGAAGCTTCCTTTTGCCCATATGACACCGATATCATCTGCCTAGCCCTTCGCTAAGTGGGGTATGGATATCCTTGGTCCTTTCCTACCTGCTATTGGACAGAGAAAGTTCTTATTCATGGTAATTAATTACTTCACTAAGCGGGTCGAGGCCGAGGCAGTTTCTCAGATCATTGAAGTCTAGGCTAAAGATTTTGTATGGAGATCCATTATCTATCAATTTGACCTTCTATATACCATCATCACCGATAATGGCCAATAATTTGATAATCCAAAGTTTCGAAAGTTTTGTGAAGATCATGCTATCAACCATCGGCTCACATCGATCGAACATCCTCAGGCCAATGATAAAGTAGAGGTAAGAAATCAAACCTTATTATAGAAAATTAAAGCTCAGCTCAATAGAGCCCGAGGCAGATGGGCAGACGAGCTTCATCATGTTCTGTAGGCTTACCGAACCACCCAAAGAATTTTTATTGGTAAAACTTTATTCAGGATGGCTTTTGGCACTGAAGTCGTTATTCCTATGGAGGTGGGATTACCCTCACCATGAGTGAAGAACTACTCGGAAGAGTCGAACGACGAGCAGCTCTGAGCCAATCTTGACCTAATAGAAGAAGTCATAGAAAAAGCCTGGATCCGGATGGCTGCTTACCAGCAACGAGTGGCTCGTTACCACTCCTCCCGAGTCAAATAAAATTATTTCTTTCTGGCGACCTTATGCTCCGCAAAGCATCGATTTCCAAACAATTGGAATAAGGAAAGCTGTCTCCAAACTAGGAAGGTTCCTATCAAGTTACAAAGGTCATCAGACCTGGCACCTATAAACTCCAAGATATGGATGGAAAGTTTATTCCTCAAACAGGAACGTGGATAACCTCCGAATATACCATCAGTGAAGTATACCTAAAATGAGCCCATTTTATTCGCAGTAATAAAGTTTTACTTTTGAATTCAAGATATTCATGTCTCAATCACTTTCCTGAAAGTTGTTGATGAAAAGCAGGTTTCACCTAATCGGCGATCCATGAGTAAAACATTTTTTTGTACCTCGGCGAGCAACTTTCATCGAACCTTGGCATGGCCGAGCAACTTTATTCGTTCCTTGGCAAGGCCAAGTAAAATATTTCTTCATTCCTCGACAGGGCCAAACAACTTTCTTCAAACCTTGGCAGGGCCAAGTAAAATATTTATTCGTAACTCGGCAGGGCCGAGCAACTTTCTTCAAACCTCGGCACGGCCGAGCAACTTTCTTCGTACCTTGGCAGGGCCAAGCAAAACATTTTTTCATACCTCGATAGGGCCGAGCAACTTTTTTTGTACCTTATCAGGGCTAAGTAAAATATTTCTCTGTACCTCGGCAGAGCCGAGCAACTTTCTTCGAACCTCGGCATGGCCAAGCAACTTTCTTCGTACTTTGGTAGGGCCAAGTAAAACATTTCTTCGTATCTCGGCAGGGTCGAGCAACTTTCTCCATGCTTTGGCTGGGCCAAGTAAAATTTCTCTGAGCAAGCATTCTCCGAGAAACAACCCCCGCATCTTAGCGGAGTGAGGTAAAATTCTTTCTCAGTCTTGGCATGGTCAGGCAACTCTCGGTACATCCAAGTGATTCTTCTAGTTTCAGTAAATTGAGTAAAAACTCTCAAATGAATTTGGCATGACCAAACGTTCATCAAATATCATCAAGGCCGCCTAAGTCTTCCTACAATTTGAAAAGAGTTGAGTACTCTGCTCCAAAAGTTTCAACATGGCCCTACAAAACTTTAACGGGGCCAAACAGAATTTTTCAGACACTTAGTAGAAGTAAGTTCCTTCTAATGACTTACGAATCTCATTCTATCCAAGCGCATCAATTCGAGCCCTCGAAAAACTAAGTGTTTCCTTTCTTAAAGAGAAGCTTCATGAGATATTCCTATGTCTCGGCAGGTCTGAGTCTTTTCTATACTATTGGGGATTCCCATGCCTCGGCAGGTTCGAGCCTTTCTTATACTATTGAAAAATTCATGCATTTCAGTAAATCCAAACCTTTCATGAAACTTGATCGAACATGCCTAAGCATAATCTATACCTCCAAAAAGGCCGAGGTGTTTGAAGCATTGAATTTGCAAACAAAAGGAACAAATGAGAAGAAGAGACAAATAATTGAAGAAAAAGCTCTTCTATTCCAAAATAATTCATTACAAGAGATTACAGCCTATTACAAGGCATTACAAGTATAATATAGTATAGAAAATATAAAAAAGTTTTGACAAACAAGAAAATTCCAACTACGGATGTCACCTCAGAAAGGGCTTCAACTCCGAGAAAAGAAACTCTATCGAGCTCCGATCTCCAGGACGATGGTTAAAGATACAGAAAAAAGAAGCAACCTGAAGAAATTTACCTTCTGCTTTTCATTCTCTAAGAAGCCACCTAATGGATCTTTAGGTGGATTAGCGATTACCATGGTTGATAGAAAGCCTTTGGAAACCGAGTGATGCAGGACCGATTCGCATGCAAGTAATTTTTTTCTTTTTTTTAATGATTAATAATTGCAGTTGATTATTCTCCCAAAGTAATAGTCTAAGAGGGATTCAGAAAAATTCATAGTAAATCCACACGCGAAATAGTTCCTAAACAAATAACGAAGAAGGACCGCTGAGGCTAAGAAGCCCCGATAGGGCTTGCTCTCCTACAATAAATTTACTAGTAGATTAGAGGGTATACCTAGTAAGAGGGGAAGATCAAAGTGTTAAAGAAGTTGCTCTGCCTAGCGGATGCACCCTAGATGACCAAGCCTTGAGCCCACGGATCTGCGGCCAAGTATCTGCTGACCTGGATGACGATCACCTTTAATCCTAAATTCGTGGCTACTGAGGGATCTGCAAGATCACCATACAAGGGTTAAAGAATAATAGAGAAAAATTAGAATAGAGGCAAAGAGACAAGGAAGGAGTAGAAAAAAGGAAAGGCCGGCCAAGGGCTCTTGGGCATCCACTATTGGAAGACAAAGGTGGCGGCCAGGGTTTCTCCTGGAGACTTGGGATGTTGGTATGCGCAGGAGGAGAAAAACAAGAGCATCAAAGAACCAATTAACAAAAATCACAATAACTCAAAACTTGGATTGATTGATTAATAATAAAAGATACATCATTCATACAAGAGGGTCTCCTTTATAGAGCAAGAGACTTGGGGCCCAAGAAAATACATATATGAAAAGAGAGAAAAGAAAAAAAAGGTGCCCTAATCAAATTTGGCATGAAATCTGCAGCGTCCAGATAAGGAAGGTGATCTTCTAGATGCAATCAGCGGCAACTGGATTTGGCATAAAATCTGTGGCGTCCAGATGAGGCAGGTGATCTTCTAGATATGATTGAGATGCAATCAGCGGCAGCTTAATTTGGCATGAAATCTGCAGCGTCCAGATGAAAAAAATGATCATCCAGATCGGTAAGGTTACTTGCTCTGCTAGGTGGCATGTGGGCTGCTTGAAGTAGGTGTGGCATCAACTTAAATTTAGCAGCTGCTCTGTCTGACTGTGATGGCCTTATCTTCTGCTCCAATACTGATGTCTCCTCTTGTAAGCTGATGAACTTACTACAGGACTCACATTAAAATAAACTGAACTAGATAGGACTCAATTTAGAATAAAATGAACTGGACGGGACTCAAAATAAACTAAACTTTATTTCCTAACTCAAGACTTGAATCATAACTAATCAGATATCCACAAAGGATTAAGAATCCTCTGCTTGATTCTGGTGCCCGCACCACCGAGGCCCATCAGAAATTGCATTCTCACTTTGGCCTCTATAGTTCCACAATAGATAGATAGAGCCAAGTAGAAGTCGCCCATGTGCGCTTCTTGTATGGCCTCTATGCATCCTCTGCGCTTCACGTATGACCTCCACAATTCCTCCATCTTTTTCCCCTTCTCCTTATTCCTCATACTTAAGCTCCGAGGAGATTGTGTACCCCATGATCCTTTGGGAGTGGCTTGCTTCTCAACAACTTCTTTGTCCAAACTATCAGAACCAAGCCAAATCTTGGAGAGAAAAGCCAACCTTATGGCCTTCAACTTCGACATGAAAAAGACCTCAAATGTTTTCTTCCACTCTCAGAATAAAGAAGTTTTTCAACTGCACTAAATGTCTTCTACTCTTTCCCTTTTTATAGCCATTAATCGGGGAACATTTGTAATTAACAAAGAGAGGGCTTCGGGACTCAAAGCATGACAATCGTAACACATTGAATCCGTTGAAACCACATGCCCACATCTCGTTGGACTCTGCAAGGCATACTGAAGATCTTCCCTTGCGTAATGAGAAAAAAGAGCAAAAGATCTCTCCTCGATCTTGGATCAGGGGACTTAAATGCAAAGGGCTATTTTTAGCTCCCCAGGAAATGAATAGGTATGGGGAACCCCCTACGAAAAAATGCGTAGCCTAATAGCAATCGATTACTTAACGTGTATGGAAGATAAACCTGCGTCGAAAAGAGAGTATATTAAATGCAAGGCAGAAACCTTAGGAAATGCTAGATGCTTGTAAAGTTCGGGGAAACTGAGCCATTGACAAGCCTCGGCAAAACCGAATAATTTTCTTATCTCGGCAAAGCCGAGCTAGTTCCTCTATCTTGGCAAGATCAAGTAATCTTTTAGCCTCAGCAAAGCCAAACAACTCCTTGTACCTCGATAAAGTCATATAATCTCCTTATCTTGGTGAGGCTGAACCAATTCATCACTCTTGGCAAAATTAAACCACTGATTTGCTTCACCCAAGTCAAACTACTTTTAGACCTAGGCGAAAGTAATTGAAAACCTTTCCTCGTACCATTTGATAAAAGTAGGGTACAAGCATTCAAACTTGGCAAAGGGGCCGTCGAGTAAGCGACATTCAAACTATGAAAAACATCAAAAAAAAAATGCATGATTCCATTCATAAAGATTTTGGCATTATAAAGTAGGAATATTTATAAAATTTCTCCAAACACTAAAAAGCAAGATACAAAGAAGATTCCTAAATCTCAGGCTCGGCTTCGGCTGCGGCTTCAGGAACAGCCTCAGGAATGGCTGAAAGGGGCTGACTTGGTTTGCCTATGTCAAAGGTTGTCAACCATGGAGCTTCGGTTCCTTCGGCAACGGGTTGAGACACCTCTTATTCTTGAACACCCACTACCGGAACCTCAGCCAAATTTGTCTCTGAAGCCATCTCAAAGTCAACATCTGGATTTTCTTCATATTCAACTTCGATGGACAATTCAACCCTCGGTGTGCAGCTGCCATAATATTCATCTTCTAGAAAGGAGAGGTCTAAATCTGGGAATTCTTGGGATACCCTTGCTAGCACTTCTTCCCTTCCAATCTGATATGCATCAGCACAAGCTACCCTCCGCTCATCCAAAAACTGAGCGGATTCTTTATATTCCTTATCCGTCAAAGCTGCCTGATTATCGACTTTGATCACTTGGCATTCGAGCTCAGAGCATTTCCTATGGCTCAGAGCTAAATCTTTGGTCAGGGTTTTTATTTTATCCGTCACATCGACATCGGTCTTTTTCAGCTAAACAAAAAATAAAACGACAAACAAATGGTTAAGTTGACCTCAGTTGAAGGAAAGAAACAAGCCAATGCATGGGAAGGGAAGGAATATACACCTCTTCAGCACATCGAGCAACTTTGGCTTCCGCTTCTTTGGCCCTCTTCTGAGCCCTTTCTCTTTTCTTTCTATACATGTTCATTCTCTGCTAGGTATGCTCAAGATTTGCTTAATCTTCTTTGGCATCGAGTCATGCCTGGTTTAGCTTGGCTGTGAGATCAGCGACCTACTTCTAACAAGCCTCGAATCGATGCTTATCTTCAACATGCCTATCATTTAAGAAGTCAATTTCCCTTATGGCCTTAACTCGAAACCTCAAAAATTTTGATCAAGCTTCATTGACTGATTTTTGAGCCTCATCAAGCTCGGTAACTTCAGCTCGAAGACTTGATGCCTCTCATTGGGCTTTCTCAGCTAATCTTCAAGTTTCTTCGAGCTCAGCCTGGATCCTTGTTAATTCTTCTATATGTTGGTTGGCTGAACTCAACTCGCTCCGAAGCGCCTCAGCTTCATGCAGAATTTGTCTATGGCACTCATTTGCAGAGGTCAAGTGCTTATAAAGCACCCACTGGAGGAGGGTTGCCTACAGTAGAACGAAATAGGAAATCTCAAAAAATCGCACAAAACATCCGAGAGGACAAAGGAACGAGAAATACTCACCTAAAGGCAAGAAGTATTTATATCCCTCAGGAGGTATCAGCTGGAAACTAACACATAGTCTTTTAGGTTTAAGGGTATTTCAAACCCTTCAACTGTAAAAGTGACCTTCCGACGTTCGCCCTTTCCATTTTCGACAATGGGAGCATCCTTCTCGGCAATGGGAGCGTCCTCTTCCGAACAAAGAAGGGTGAAAAAAGCATTGATCCAGGACCGTAATTCTTTGGTTGGATGACCAGAAGGATGGATAAAAGGGCTAAGCCGATCTATTCCCCCCTCATCACCCACCGATGTATTTGAAGGCCCCGGTTCATCTATCGTCACCGAAGGAGACCCCTTTTTGTTTAGTGGATCTCTCCTCTCTTTCTCCCCTCGATAAGGATGAGACTCCACCGTGAGTGGGATAATGCGAGATTTGCTCGCTGTAAGAGCAGCCGCACGATCCTCAAAAAGCAATTCCTTCAACTTTTGCTGACCCTCAGAGTCATGTTCTTCAGGGTAATACACATCGGCGGCCATAGGATAATAAAACTCTGTCATTTGAAAATTGTCGTCCACTGGTTCAGGCAGGTGACTGAACCCTAGCCCTTCCTGAACGACCACTTCTTCGGCTCCGCCCCCTAGTTTCTGCTCCCCGAACTCTAGGGCCACGATAGGGGCTAGATTCGGCTCTTCCTTAGCACCTTCCCTCGGAGGACTCAAGGACTGGGACCTTACTACTTCCTGTGAATGGCTTGGCATAGCCAGTTTGAGCTTGGAAGGGGATAAAGAAAAAGGTTTTTACTCAAGCCTAGACTTCTTTCCTTTTGCGGGAGTCGATGATAAAGAAAAAGGTTTTTACTCAAGCCTAGCCTTCTTTCCTTTTCGGGAGTCGATGATACGGTGCAAGGGCGCTTTACACCCTTCCTTTTGCTTGGACCATTAGAGTCGATATCAAGCATCTCTCTTATTTTAGCCCCGAGCTCAAACCTAATTACTGCAACACACCAACCATTAGATGGTTAGCTGCACTCCAACAGACATACTAAAACTAGAAGAAATAATGCAGAACTCACCCCAATGATCGATTCTGCTAAGCCTGGCATTGTAAAGGACTTCCTTAGATAGAAGAGTGTCGACCGGGATCGCCTTACTATTGTAGAGGATGTCAAATCTTCCTTCTCCTACTTCGATAATTTTGGATGCCGGTTTGGGTCCAAGGGGAGAGGTGCCCATTGACGGGGGAAGTCATAGGTGGTATCCCATTCGATAAGAAAAAATCGAGGCTTCCATCCTTTGATGGAAGTCAAAACATTCGAGATCTTCTTGAGGTTCTTCCATGGTCCAATGTATGGCCAGACTGAATCCTTAGAAGAGATAAGTTGTAGCAAGCCCAAAATAGAGGATCTATCACCGTCACTCCCACCACGTGCACATAAAAATGAACCTGATGATATAACACTAGCTATTGGTGTGACCGTTGTGAGACAAATGCCATAGTATTTTATTATATCTTTCACCAAGGGATGGAGAGGAAAACAAAGACATGTGGGAAAACTCTCCTAGTAGAAAACACCCCTATCTCCAGTTGATCGGATACCCTCTACCCAGGATCTGAAACTCATGTTCAGATATCACTTATAAACTAATAATTCCAGCGAATCTCCTCCAGGTTTATCGTTGAGGCAACGTTGATTGCTCCATATCTCCAGAGTTCATGAAAGGGAACCAGCCATACCACCCTTTAGTTGAAGATATTCGATCTTTGAAGAAGACAAGAAGGAACATAACCAGGATGGCACTGCTTATCTCTTAAATCGCCCCGGCAGAAGGCAAGATATCATCGGCAAGGATCCCCATATGTTCAGGCCAGCACGGATGCTACAAGCGCAAAAGCTTACCGGGTATCATTCCCTCAACCATCATTTGTAGGAAAGCGAGGCACCCAAAAAGGATGATGGAGCAGCGACATGGCATTTATGAGGCCATTATTACATGCCTTTCAAATTCAAATTCCTTCAGTTAAATTAAGCCATTTGGAATTCTACTCCCTATGCCCGAACCTACCCTTCGGACTAGGAGCGAGGGGCATGTGATGCGAGATAAATCGTTATCGCATTAATATCCGTGCATACGGCGAAAGGGCTAGGATTATTTTTGATTTTTGACTCGTCAGCCGTCACATTTAGAAAAAGATAAAACTGCCACACCTCGAACAAACTTAACCGAGCGATTGCCTCGGCATGACCGAGCAACCCTCATGCCTTGGCAGGACCGAGCTATCCTCATGCCGAGCGACCCTCATGCCTCGCAGGACCGAGCTATCTTCATACCTCGTAAGACTAAGCTATTTTTTCAGTTCAAGCGCTCTTGCTATCTAGCATTACTCCAAGTCCTTTGCATGGTGAACGGCTCTAATCATCTGATTTCAAAGCGATCCTCTTAAAATAGAAGTAAGAAGCTAAATATGACCCTTTGATGAAAGTTCAAATTCCTGATTATTTGGCAGGATTTCAACCACATCAGTTTTCGGCATTCCCAAGAAGGAAATAAAGCCCGTAAAGCCAAAAATAGCTTAGCGCCTAT
Source organism: Calamus simplicifolius (assembly GCA_900491605.1). Lineage (NCBI taxonomy): Eukaryota > Viridiplantae > Streptophyta > Magnoliopsida > Arecales > Arecaceae > Calamus > Calamus simplicifolius. The sequence continues at coordinate 145,331 of UESW01001301.1, forward strand.
AAATAACCCAATCTCAAGTACCTATCAACTTCCTTAGCCGTCGATCCTCTAACTAATAGGATTCGAATCCTATCAGTCCTATAACCAACCAGATTCAATCAGATTTGAATCATACCAACTTTTAGCTTTTCAAGATACATTCAAGAAGTTAGGTATTAATCGGCCATCATTCCAACAGTCTATAATATCTAATCCTAAGGCCTTTCAGGTACGTTCTATGCCCTTATACTCACTTTGAACTGAAAAAAGCTCAAGCTAAGTTCTTAAGCTCTTGAGATGCCATTTTTGAGGGACTCTTCTGCGAGAGCCTTCTCCTCATATCTAATTACTAAAAAATTGCCATGACCTGGGCGCATCGGAGGGTCTTCCACGAAGACCATCCCCAACGCTTTCTGTGTGGAGACTATCTTGCATATTCACCTGGATGAAAGATCACCATCCGGATCCAGGAGCGAGCCGCACCCAAGTCGAGGAGCGAATCAAGCCCTAGATACGGAAGGAGCATAGTTCCTCAAATTCTAAGTTAATCAATCAAAATAGTCAATTAATTTTTCCATTGGATTTAACATGATAATGAACTTTAATAACAATCAATAATAATATGGTCAATAATAAATAGAGAATCTAGTATAACGAAAGGTTTCCATCAAAATAATGATACTATTGCCATATTAGCAAATACAGAACTCCACATATATTAAGCTTTTAAATTAGTCATTTAAAATTGTATACATCCTCAAAATTTATTATTTATGGATATGCCCCTTTTTTTACATGTATACCTTTTATAGATATTTAAAATTACATGTATGTCCTTGTAATTTTTTTATTTATATGCATACCCTTATAAATCACTTATTTTACATGCTTATCTTCACATATTATTTCTTTTTGAACCTATATTCTTAAATTAATAAGGGAATACATTCAAAAATAAATAACTTATAAATAGATACATATAAAAAACTTTATAAAGGTATTAACATAATTTTAAATATTATAAGGTATGCATGTAAAGTAATTATAGGGTATACATAATAGTAAATTTGGGAGGGTATGTTTACAATTTTAGATATATATAGGTATATGCATAAAATCCTATTAAAAATATATAGTTTCATCTCTTTGTTAAACAAAGCAAAATTAGAGGAGATAAAGATTTAAGCTATGATTTTTCTTTTGAGATTCATTGATGATCGATCCATGGTAAATTTTCATATCATCAAACTCTCCTACAATTATATATTATATATTTAAACCTTTTTATTCAAAGCTATATATAGGGTATTGCCTTTCTTCATGATACTTATGTACACTACCAAAAATTATTGAGAGTAAAATTTCAAGTGAACATATCCTAAATAATAGCAACCAAATCAAAAATAGAAATCTTTGTTTTTCTTTTCTTCTATTTGATTATGAACAAGAATGTGTTTTAACGGCCTGAATTCTATTTTAGCCTAAGCTACACCTAGCCTATTTCAGCCTAATCTATACCTAACATGCCTTAGCTTAGTAATAACTTGTGAACAAGTTTCGCTTGAAATTGATGAACCTATATTTGTAGCAAAGCAAAATTGCAAAATAAAAAACCCATTCTCCCTCTAAAATCATGTTTATAAGTCTAAATAATTAATTAGAAGAATAAGTATTTATTTTTAATATATTATTTTTAGTATTATTTTTTTCTATATATTCATGTAGCATGTATTTTTAATATATTTACATGTATACTAATAAGAATCAAGTAGTCAAGCCAAGTTAGGCTATTGGTTTTATAAATCACTAAATCAAGCTCAAGTGGCTCTTGTTGGTGCGAGAAATTTTGTTTTCAATCAAATTTTTGATTGCTTTCAAGCAAAATTGGAACAAGCCCATGGAAACCAACTTGAGTGATATTGGATTGGCCTTTTCAATTAAGGTCTAAGTTTTTGGGCTAAACATGAATTTTTTAGCCTTTTTTATCTTGAAAAAAAAGGAAATGTAAAACTTTTAAAAAAAAGAGAAATATGCATATAATCTCATTATCTTAATGAAATGGTGACATTTATCCATGTTTCCTCAAAAGAAAAAAAAACGAAAAAAAATATGAATTGGTTGAGCAGCATAGGGTTTAGCTATAGTTTTCATCATCTCGGTATTATTCAAGTGAGGTATGGGTAATAAGTATAATATCCAATGACACTATGGGTATGTAAAGACCTATAGCTTGCCCAATACTCATAGGGTTTGGATTGGGCGCATGGATCTCGCTTAGATTTTAGAACAGTGAGTTTTAAAATTTTATACTGTAAGATAATAATCTCAAGACAAATTATATAATGCTTTTAGTTGTTTGTAAATGATGCCATAAGCAATGGCAACTCAAAGGGTAAAGGGTATATATAGGCATTGTATAAGAGTATAAGAACATTATATGATTGGACTGAATAGATGGAATTAGGCGGCTCTAGTTCCAAGAACAATGATAAAAAAAATATGATAGCTGAACCTAGCCTCATAGAAGCAGTTCGATCTGATTTTTAATTTCTTTATCTTTCATATATCGAAAACTCTAGTTTATCTATTGATCATTGAATGAACACAAGGATAGTTAGTGGATCTTGGTGAAGATGTAACCTCGTCACAAAAGCAAAACAGCTTCAATAAGGGCATGGTAGGAAGCTTTTGGGCTCGGAAGGAAAATTTACAAGGAAAAAGTTGGTCAGCCTACAACAGTTAGCCAAAATTTACAACGAAAGGTTCCGAGAGAATTGAGGAATCTGGACGGCAATTTTGCGTATGAGCTAACGTTAGATGGAACCTATTTTGTGGACAGAAAGAGTCCTCCGTCCTCTAGTGCTGTGGGATTGGCCGGACATGTACATTAGAATTGGTGAAATGGATGAGGAATGGTTGATCGTAGGCATGACGTGAGAATTGGTGAAAGCACTATATGGACATGAGAAGCTCTTTGCATGCGCCAACAAAGCTCCAAGAGAAAGTGCATTTCAATTGCCTTTTTTTTAACAAATATATATATATATATATATATATATATATATAATTTTGGGGGTGGGGGATGAGAGTGGTTACGATAATGGACAGCTGATCAGCAAAGCATTTTGTTGTGCTTTCTAATTCCTTGGCAACAACATTGCTCATCGAAGAGCATGAAATTTTAATAGATTATTGGGTCATGATAGATTTAATTAAAAGTATACAAGTAAAAATCCATATTATATCGATTATGTACCGAAAAAATTTTAGATATATTTATACAAAATTAAAAAATTAAAATAATAATTTTTTAGCTAGTTTTTCATGATTTAATTGAATTTAGTTGATTTGATGGATTTGAATAAAAGGAATATGTGAGAGCACATATTGACTAGTATTTAATCTCATATTGATTATGCACTATAAAAATCTTGAATACTTATAGAAGATCGAGAAACATAAATAATACCTTTTTAACTATAACAGTTTATAGCCCTTATTTGTGGGACCAATGAATATTAGAAATTGATTTTATGTTTTTAATTATGGCTGGATTTGGATATGAACTCCTAGCTTAACAAGAATGTTAAGATTTGAACAAGAAGAATACATGAGAGTCCATGTTGTTGAGTATTTAAAAAGTATTTTAAATTTATTTATTTATTTATTATTTACTTATTTATATATTATTTTAGGATCGACTCCAAATAGCAGTAGAATGATACTGATAAAATATAAAATATTATTAAAAAAATAAAAATTTACAACTTCATTGTCTAATGAATTATCTTTTTATTTAAATAATAATTTTATAAACATTCTAACTTAAAAAGAGTTAAATAACTTTGATATTTTGATTTGATGAAAAATATATATGAAAATAATTATCTTATACTTGCTATCATAATCCATGATTTATTAACACCTCTGGTCCTATATTAGCATTAATTGGAATATACTTTTAGTTTAGAAGGCCAGATACTTAATAATAGGAGGAGCTGATTCAAGTCTAACACAATGAAGATGTTGGACTATCTAATAGAGAAGACTATAATGCTAGACAAAGGATAAAAATAAAGCTTTCCTATAAATAACTAGAAGATAACTAGAAAATTAAAGATAAAAAATAATCAAAATAACCTAAAAGAAGAAAAAAAAGGGCCGAATAACAAAATAGTAGGACAACACAACCATGACGACCTTACTGGCAGCAAGAGCCATGAAAACAATACACATATTTAATTTATTTTGTTTAATTTTCTAAAAAATTAGTTTTAAGAAATTAAAAAAAATATTAAAAATTAAAAAATTATCTAGCCCAATATAACCATACTCTATTAGATAAGAAATGAGGATGAAGAGTCTTCTCTGAATAATTAGAAAACCGAAGATAAAAGATTAAAAAAAAATAATTATTATGAAGAAGAAAAGGACCAAAAGCAGCACAACAACGAGCCTACGGATCGTGCTGAGCCCTCCGATGCCGCAAGCCGTGGCGGACGGCCCATTATAGCCGGCAAAGGGATTGCTGATGATGGCTCGTTTGCCACATCTATATACATGTTCCCCTAGGCCCTTAATTTGTTATTTCTTTTGTGGAAGAAGAAATTAAAGCGAGAGATCCACGTTATTAGGGAAATGAAGGCAAAAAGGACGGCAGGTCTCCCAAGAGAAGAGGATTACAAGCAAAGGAAAGAAAATTCCAAGCCTGAGATTCATATATAGAAAAGGTCATTACACAGTCTAATGAAACCATTTATCTGTTTGTTTGGGATTATATATATCGTTCTACCGTGTCCCATTTATTCTCGCCCAAGTAACATTCCTGAGCTAAGCCCAACACCAGGGCCATGCTTGTAACGCACAGGAGAAGATAAGAGACACAATTACCACTGGCTCCATGGACTTCCACGAGACCTTTCCATTAATTAATTTCTTGAGATCATTGTTGTCTTAGCCACAATAGGATCTGATACGGCTGACCGTTTTCTCTGGGTAGTATTATCTTTTGCATGATTTTCAAAAATAATGACGTGACAGCAAAACCCAGAGATTGAACTCCAGCGTCGGCCTCCAGCGCTGACCTCCATTGACGGCCTCCAGCGCTGGACTTTGGCTCCGGCCTCCAGCGTTGGACTTTGGCTCCGGCCTCCAGCGCCGGCCTCCAGCACTGGACTTTGGCTCCGGCCTCCAGCGCTGGACTTTGGCTCCGGCCTCCAGCGTCGGCCTCCAGCGCTGGACTTTGGCTCCGGCCTCCAGCGTCGGCCTCCAGAGCTGGACTTTGGCTCCGGCCTTCAGCGCTGGACTTTGGCTCCGGCCTCCAGCGTCGGCCTCCAGCGCTGGACTTTGGCTCCGACCTTCAGCGTCGGCCTCCAGCGCTGGACTTTGGCTCCGGCCTCCAGCGCCGGCCTCCAGCGTCGGCCTCCAGTGCTCTTTCGCATGCACAATGACCAGTCTCATACAACATATCCCGTGATTCAAGGTCTATTGCCGTGTACCTCGCTCGCTGAAATCACGGGCAAGTGTTAGCTCGTTCAGCAGTTACCGCTACAAGCGGCCCTCATCCAGCAACGGCTTAACCACTTGCCGTTCGGAGAAACTTATCCCAACGAGGAAGATTCGACGGTTCCAACGGAACGAGGTAAACGGGACCCCAGACAGGTATAAAAAGAGGACCCGAGCTCAATGCGAGGGGATCTCTCTCTCTCTCTCTATCTCTCTCTTTCAAGTTCCACTGAGATACAACATTCTGTTCTACAACCCACTGACTTGGGCGTCGGAGGGTCCCCGCCGAAACCACCGGTCCGGGACTTTTTGCAGGCTCTAGAAGGAAGACGGCGATCTTTCTGCATCCTCGAAGGCCTGTGGAGATCTCAGCTCACCCGACGTTCATCGCAAGTGATTTGGTAGCAAGAGATTGGCGCGCCAGGAAGGGGGGCCAGTTCGCACGGGAGGAAGACGAAAGTTCTCCCTGTGACCCCACCAATTTTGCAAGGGAAACGATGGTGACTACACGAGCACAGAGGCTTCCTCCAGTCAAGCTGCGGAGCGCATTCCACGGGCTGAGCACTCGGAGCCCAATCTCCATGTTCCGCCCCCTGCGCAGATAAGCCGACCTGACCGGCTCGAGGTTCTGGCCCACCAGGTCCAGGATCTGATGACAATGGTCCGGGGGCTGCAAGAGCATTGTTTGGCTGCTGCACCTCAACCCCCTGCGCTCGACGAAGGGGTGCGGGGACAGTCCAGTCTCACCAAGGCGGGACCCACCTGAGGTCTCCCACCGCTCACCCCCCGAACCTCATCACCGAGGGACCTCGAAGCGACGGCGGTCCCCCTCTCGCCACTCCGGTCGTTCCCACCACCGGTCGGAGGAGAGAGTCCAGACGGCGCGTTCTTTGCGCCGGCGATCTTCTTCAGCTTCTTCTTCCGATTCATCCCGAGACGGCACCCTCAGGAAAACTACTCGTCGGGCCGAGCAAAGGCTCGATGAGTATCATCGACGGTTGGAGGAGCTTAGCCGCCGGATTGCTGATCCTCACAGGACGGATTATGAGCGTCACCCCCCACTTTCCCGGCATATCATGAAGGAACCGGTCCCGCCCCGGTTCCGTCTCCCCCAACTGGATCCATACGATGGCACGACGGACCCCCTGGACCACCTGGAAAGCTACAAGGTCCTCATGCAGGTCCAGGGAGCGACGGACTCCCTTTTATGCATCGCTTTTCCGGCCACCCTCCGCAAGGCGGCACGCGCGTGGTACTCCCGCCTGCCTCCATGCAGCATCAATTCGTTTCGGCAACTCGAGCGATCTTTCCTGGCCCACTTTGATGCCTGTCGAAGATCCCACGAGTGGCTGATAGCCTCTTTGCTGTCCAGCAGAGGAGCGGCGAGACCTTGAAGGATTTTGTCGCTCGATTTAAGGAAGCGGCGTTGGAGGTGTACAACCTGGAAGACTCCGTAGCCACTTTGGCCCTGAAACAAGGACTTCGCCCATCCAGGTTTGCTTATTCTCTGGATAAGAAGCCTCCGAGTTCTTATGCTGAGCTTCTGAGCCGAGCACAGAAGTACATCCACGCCGACGAGGCGGATTCTTCCAGGAGGGAAGTTGACAAGAACACCAGTAAGAAACCACCGCCTACTGATCACGCCGGTGCACGACCTCGGAAGCCTGAGCCTCCACACCGCTCAGATCGCCGACCACAGACGCTTGTTCCTAAGGAGCAATTCACCCCCCTCATGGCTCCCATATCTCACATCCTGCTGGAGATTGAGGAGGAACCTTATTTCAAGCGTCCGGCTCCCTTGAAGTCTGGGGCCCCCCGCAACAAGGAGTTTTACTGCCGGTACCACCGAGACTATGGTCACGACACCGAGGATTGCCGCCATCTAAAAAAGGCCATTGAGGAGCTGGTTCAGCAGGGTCACCTGGGCAAATTCATTCGAAGGGGAAACCTTCCCACTTCGGGCCCACCGGTGCCTCCGAGTCATCCGGCTGGCGTGGACAATGCTCCAACTGAAAAGACCATAGCTATGATTTCCTGGGGGCGGGTGGCGGTTCAAAGAGGCAGCGAGAGGGAATAGATTCTGTAATTCCTTTCTTTGGAAAGGATTTAGATGGGGTAGTTAATAAGCATGACGACAGTGTCGTTGTGTCCATGACTATAGCCAAACATCCTGTAAAAAGAATTTTAATTGATAGTGGGAGTTCGGTGGATGTTTTGAGCTACGAGGCTTTTGTTCGGATGAATCTGTCAAAGTCTTTACTCCGACCCGTTGCCGCGCCTCTAATGGGCTTCACTGGAGATTCGGTGAGCGTCGAGGGGGAAATTGCCCTCCCAGTCACGGCTGGAACCCCTCCATGTCAGAGCACTGTGGTTATAAATTTCTTGGTGGTCCGGGTCCCGCTGGCTTATAACGCTATCTTGGGGAGACCAGGGTTGAATCTGCTAGATGCCGTAATCTCCACTAAGAGATTATTGGTAAGGTTCCCCACCAACGAAGGAGTCGGAGAAATGAAAGGGGAGCAAAGCCCGCTACCGCCCTGCTATCATTTGTCTCCCAGCCCGCTGGAAGCGGCATCGGCAATAGCCTCTGAGTCGCTCGATCCCCGGGAGCTGGGAAGGAGGGGAGAGCCAGCCGAGCACCTTCTAACCCTCCCCTTGGGTGATGACCCGGCAAGGACTGTTCAGGTGGGGGCATTGCTTCCAGAGGAGGCACGTGATCAACTTCTTACTTTCCTGCGTGCCAACACCGACGTCTTCGCATGGTCATCCTCAGACATGCCGGGCGTCCCCGAAGAAGTGATCACCCATCGGCTCAACCTCAGGCCAGAGTGTCGGCCGGTCCGACAGAAAAAAAGAAACTTCGCTCCGATAGACAGAAAGCTATCGACGAGGAAGTTCGCAAGTTAACGGCTGCGGGCCATATTCGGGAGGTCCATTACCCCGAATGGTTGGCCAACGTGGTGCTGGTCCGTAAGACCAACGGGAGCTGGAGAATGTGCGTAGATTTCACCGACCTCAACAAGGCATGCCCTAAGGACAGCTTTCCCCTGCCCCGGATCGATCAACTGGTGGACGCTACATCCGGCCATGAGGTCCTTAGCTTCATGGATGCTTTCTCCGGATACAACCAGATCCGGATGAATCCGGCGGATGAAGAAGCTACCTCCTTCATAACTGAGAAGGGGTTATACTGCTACAGGGTAATGCCTTTCGGGCTAAAGAACGCGGGAGCCACCTACCAGAGGCTGATGAACAAGGTCTTCGAAGGCCAGATAGGACGCAACATGGAAGTGTACGTGGATGACATGTTGACAAAAAGCGTTCACGCCACTGACCATATCGCGGACCTAACGGAGACTTTTGACAACCTTCGTCGGTACCAGATGAAGCTGAACCCACGTAAGTGTGCATTTGGGTGACAGCCGGAAAGTTCTTGGGTTTCATGGTAACCCGGAGGGGGATCGAAGCAAACCCGGACAAAGTCCAAGCCATCTTGGACATGAGGCCTCCCGCCAACAAGAAGGAAATACAGCGCCTGACGGGAAGGGTGGCCGCCTTAAGCCGCTTCCTGTCCAAGTCCGCTGAAAGGTGCCTACCTTTCTTCAAGGCGCTTCGCAGAGTCAATGAATTTGAATGGACGAAAGAATGCCAGGAGGCGTTCGAAGGGTTAAAGGAATTCTTATCTACCCCGCCGCTGCTAGCCAAGCCAACGGGTGGAGAAGAACTCCTTCTATACCTCGCGGCCTCTCCTGAAGCCGTTAGTTCTGTGCTGGTCCGCATGGACACCAATGGCATGCAAAGGCCAGTATACTACACAAGCAAGGTGCTCCACGATGCAGAGACCAGATACTCAAATATGGAAAAGATTATCTTCGCATTGATCGTGTCTGCCCAGCGTCTGCGGCCATACTTCCAAGCCCACCCGATCGCGGTGATCACAGACCAACCTCTGAAGACAGTTCTTGCTCGCCCGGATACTTCCGGCCGGCTGGCAAGGTGGGCCCTTAAGTTGGGGGAGTTCGATCTATCTTTTCGCCCCCGTCGGCCATGAAGTCTCAAGTCTTGGCGATTTTTTGGTCGAATGCACTTGGGGAGAGGAGCAACCTAAAGAACCTCCTACAGACACTCAGCCCCTTGGAACCAGTGATGATGAATGGGTCCTTCATGTAGACGGGGCGTCGAATTCTCAAGGGAGCGGAGCAGGCCTCATCTTGGCCAACTCGGATGGAGTTGTAACCGAGTGTGCACTTCGCTTCCTCTTTCCAGCCACTAATAATCAGGCAGAATATGAAGCTTTGCTGTCCGGGATGAGATTAGCTCAAGAGCTTGGGGTGAAACGCCTTAGGGCATTCACCGACTCCCAACTGGTCGCTGGCCAAATCGCAAGGGAATATGAAGCAAGGGATCCCATCATGTCCCGCTACTTAAGTATGGTGCAATCGCTAGCTTCTCCCTTGGCTCACTTTAGCGTCAGCTACATCCCTCGACAGGAGAATGCTAGAGCCGACGCCTTATCCCACCTTGCCACCTCAGCTGATGGGATGTTGGGAAGAGCTTATGTGGAGCACTTAGAAGCCCCGAGTATTGACGTATCAAGAGAAACTCTACCAGTGGAGCAGGAGCCCTCCTGGATGGATGCCTATGTCCGGTACTTACCGAGGGTACCCTCCCAGAAGACCCTGCCGAAGCCAGGAAACTTAAAAGACGGGCCCCAAAGTTTTTCATAATGGAGGGAAAGCTCTACCGGAGGTCGTTCTCATACCCAGTCCTCAGGTGTGTCGGTCCCACCGAAGCCAATTCTGCGGGAGATACATGAAGGTATATGTGGAAGCCATCTGGGGGGCAGGGCTCTTGCATACAAAGCCCTACGGCAGGGGTATTACTGGCTGACAATGAAGGAGGATGCATCCGAACTTGTCAAGAGGTGTGACAGCTGCCAGCGCCATGCCAACATTCAACATCAACCGGCGTCCCAGCTGACCCCCCTGGCTGCACCCTGGCCCTTCGCACAGTGGGGCATGGACATCCTGGGACCGTTCCCTCCAGCCTCCGGACAACGCAAGTTCCTAGTGGTGGCCGTCGACCATTTCACCAAGTGGATCGAGGCGGAGGCTCTCGCTAAGATCACGGAGGCAAAATAAGGACTTTCTTCTGGAAGTCTGTGGTGTGCCGGTTCGGGCTACCGCACACCCTCGTTACTGACAACGGCCGACAGTTTGACAACACGGCCTTCCGGGAATTCTGCGATGGCCTAGGCATCCATCATCGATTCACCTCCGTGGGGCACCCCCAAACCAACGGTGCAGCCGAGGTGACCAATCGCATCATCCTCCAAGGACTCAGGGCTCGGCTAGATAGCTGCAAAGGGCGCTGGGTGGAGGAACTCCCCAGTGTACTGTGGGCCTACCACACGACGCCGCGAGCCCCTACTGGGGAAACTCCTTTCAGCCTGGTCTTTGGGACCGAAGCGGTCATTCCGTGGAGATAGGAGTTCCCAGTCCCCGGACGGAATTATACCACGAAGAAAGCAACTCAAACCAGCTGCGAGCCGATCTAGATTTGGTGGAAGAATTGCGAGACCAAGCACAGCTTCGCATGGCAGCATTCCGTCAGCGAGCGGCCAAGTACTACAATGCTCGGGTGCGATCCAAGATGTTCTGCGAAGAGCTGAAGTATCAAAGCCAACAGAGGGGGCAAGCTGGCACCAAAATGGGAAGGACCATACCGTGTCAAGGAGGTACTTCACCACGGGGCGTACAAAGTTGAAGAGCTAGACGGGAAACCGCTTCCTCGCACCTGGAACGCCGACAATTTACGCCGGTATTACCAGTAGGGTGCTATCTTCATTAATTTGAATCTATTTGATAGATGAATGTTCGAAATGTTCACTTATTTTCGAATGAGTATGTTCATTAAAGATCGGCTCCGCGTTGGCAGACCACCGGCAATTAAAGACCGGCTCCGCGTCGGCACAAAAGACCGGCTCCGCGTCGGCACAAAAGACATCGGCAAGAATCGGCACAAAAGACCGGTTCCGCATCGGCTTAAAGACCGGCTCCGCGTCGGCACAAAGGTTCCGCACCGGCAATTAAAGACCGGCTCCACGTCGTCGGCTCCGCGTCGGCACAAAAGACCCGGCAGACCGGCTCCGCATCGGCACAAAAGACGGCTCCACGTCGGCACAAAAGACCGGCTAAAGACCGGCTCCACGTCGGCACAAAGACCGACCGGCAATTAAAGACCGGTTCCGCACCGGCAATTAAAGACCGGCTCTCGGCATCGGTTCCTTAAAGACCGGCTCCGCGTCGGCACAAAAGACGGCTCCGCGTCGGCACAAAAGACCCGGGCAATTAAAGACCGGCTCCATCGGCATTCTTAAAGACGGCTCCGCGTCGGCACAAAAGACCGGCTCGCGTTGGCACAAAAGACATTAAAGACTGGCTCTGACCGGCTCCGCATCGGCACAAAAGACCGGTTCGGCTCCGCGTCGGCACAAAAGACCGGCTCCGCATCGGCAATAAATACCGGCTCCCCGCGTCCTGACTTCTTGCGTTGGTAATTCGTGACAATGTTTTGGTGAACGATCACATTTCGCCCAACCTATAGGCACCATTGGTTGGTGATTCACGACAGCTTACACAACTAAAGCTGATTATAACCAAGGGCATGCAATGAGGTTAAAACATTCATTGATGGCTAAAAGGTTACAAAATTGCCGACCTGAGTCGGACTTAGAGCAATACAAAAAAAAAAAACTAAAGCTACTAAGGGTTATTTGGGGCCGAGTCATCGTCTTCAGAGACGTCATCTGGCTTCAGCCCTTCAATGTCCTCCAGGTCGTAGAGTTCTTGGATTTTGGCCTTGCAGTCTTGGAAGCCGGCATTATAAGCAAACGCCGTTGATTCGGCTAGCTCCTTATCAAAGGCTTTAGACTTTCTGAAAGCCTCTACGGCCTCTGCAGCTCTTTTCTCCGCCTCGAGGGCTCTCTGCTCGGACTCGACGGCCTCCCTCTTGGCCTCAGTCACCGCCGCCTCCAAATCGACAATCTTGGCGTCGGACTGGGTGGCCTCTTTGGCTGCGTCTATTTCAATGGAGGCAGAATCCAATCGAGTCTTCAAGATGCACATTTCCGATTCCACCACCTTCAGCCTCTCCTCGGCCATCCTCTGCTTTTCCTCGGCCGCCTGAGCGTTATCCAGCTCATTGGCTGCACGACGCTGGGCAACTTCCAGCGCATACTCGGCCTTCTCGGCTCTCAGCCGGATGGTATCGACTTCCCTTTAGGGTGGCCCGGGTATCCTCCAAAGCCATTTCTGCCTTTTCTGCCCTGGCTTGGAGTGATAACATCTCCTCCCGCGCCTGGTCGATAGCGGTATCACTCAGGGTCCAAAGATTCATGGCGATCAGAGAGTTCAATGCCTAAAGGGAATGTCAATAGTAAAAAGCAAAATAAAACAAACGAAACAAAGAGGAAAAATGATAATGGAGCAGAGGCTCACCCAGAGATGTGCCACAGACGCCTCGCGGAAGAAGGTGGCTCTCCCTTGATGCCGGAGAAACTCTTGCACCTCCACCACAGATGCTTCATCTAAGGCCGCTTGGCCCAGCGGCTGTGGTTCGCCAACAGTGATTGGAAGGAAGGGTCGACGCCCCTCCTTTCCCTTGGCACGGGGTCCGCGGAGGCGGATTCCGCCTCTGACTCTGCTACCTCCGGCCCCTTGACTGGTGGAGGCGCTTCGGTTGTTGCCCACGGGGGGCAGGATAGCTGCTGGGAGTCGGCCCTATTGCTGCAGGAACTTGCTCCGTCTCCACGGCTTCGGGCAGGGGTGACGGCGCTCTTGCGACCTGCTCAGGAGGATCGAGCAGGATGACAGGAGGAGCTGGAACTGAAGATCTCCCTTCTATTTGGCTCCGCCCTACTCCTCGCCGGCCTCGGCCCTTACCGTATCTATCTTGGCGGGCTCGTCGGCTTGGGCTCTGGCCGCCTCGCACATGTGCGTTCAGCATCGGCCTCCCAGCGTCGGCCCTTCTAGGTCGCCCTTCTTCAAAATCTTGGCGCGCAGGGGCTTCACAACTCCAGCCCCTTCAGCGTCGGCCCTTCCCCTTCGGTCCTCTTTGGGATTTTGGCAACGGCCCTTCTCTCGCAAGGGACTCATTCCCCGTAGCCTTCCTCTTCCTAGTGGCCGCCTGCCTGAGCTCGCGAAGCGATGGCGCCATCCCTATAAAGGCGGAAGATGAATTAAAAAAAAAAAAAGAAGAGAAGGGGGAAAAAAGAAAAAAGAAGGCGAGTAATCAATGCTCACCACTCGAAGGAATTAAACCGGCGAGACGAAGGTTTTCGGCTAAAAGCTTATTGCACCGAGGGATATCGGCAGTCAGAAGCTGCCCGAATGCCATCCGATCTCTTGGAAGGATGGAGGAATCCCTATTGGCATCAATGTTGGGTATCCCCCAGCTTCCGCGCACCCCGCCGATATCAGCAAAAAAGAATTTGTCCTTCCACCCTTTGACGGAGGTGGGAAGGCACAACTTGAGGATCCTATTGGACCTAGGGGTGAAGGACCACCAACCTGATTGCTTGCGGAGGGTATAAAAACTGGGAATAAGGAGATGCTGGCCTCTATGCCTTGCAGGTGACAGAGAACCAGAAAGCCGACAATGGTTCGGATCGAGTTAGGAACTAACTGAGAAGGTGTTAGAGAGTATCGGTCCAGAAGATTGAGGATGAAAGGATGGATAGGTAACCGAAGTCCGGCCTTAAAGAAGGCTCCATACAAGGCAACTCTTCCGGAACGGGAAGAGGTTACCCTGTCATTGGGAGCAGGGTAGAACAAACGAAGGTCCGACGGAAAGCTATATTTGGCTTTCAGATTTACTACGTCTTGAGCAGACATAGCGGAAGCAGTCCCTTCGGGGGACTCCTTGACGACACTAGAAGGACCAGCAGCCGTCGGACGGCTCCGGGCGAAAATCCGCCCGCCGGTCGGACGACTCCCGGTTAAGGGGCGACTGACCGGCCGCTGTTCCGGCAAGGAGCGATTAGAGGAGGGGTAGACCACTGGCTTGGTAAGGAAGCGGAAGTTTGAGAAGGGTTGGGGGAACCCCCCAGGAATCAGAAATGGAACAAGAAGGCGATGAAGCCATGGAGACTAACCTGGAAAACTTGAGCTAGAATCGAAGGAGCACGAGGAGAGAACGAACACGGGAGACGAACGGACGCTTGCGGACTCGAAAGGGAGCAGTAGCGTAAGAAAAGGGAGGATGGGAGGATAAGGACGATTTTTCCCCTTATAACTCCATTTCAAATCACCCCACAATCGATCTGACTACGTGTCCACCTTCAATTGGAAGGCGCTTCGACGGCCTACCAGCGCGAAAAACACGAAAAGCTCCACCAATAAAAAGGGAGGCATTGGCCTTATCACAATGATGACGTCGCCTTTTGTGACTCATTGCTCGAGGGAAATCCTCTCCAATCCCAACAAACGGACAAGCGAAATGATGGCGCGAAAATCGGCCGCCCAGAGGATATTAACACCCCTTTCGCGGGTGATTGAGCGCTCACCCATCTCAGGGGGGGGGGCATCTGATACGGCTGGCCGTTTCCTCTGGGTAGTATTATCTTTTGCACGATTTCGAAAATAATGATGTGACAGCAAAACCCAGAGAAACTCCAGCGCCGGCCTCCAGCGTCGGCCTCCAGCTTGTCCAGCGCTTTTGGCTCCGGCCTCCAGCGCCTTTGGCTCCGGCCTCCAGCTCGCGTCCTCCAGCGCTGGACTTTGGCAGCGAGCGCCCTCCAGCGCTGGACAGCGCAGCAGCGCTCGGCGGCCTCCAGCGTCCCTCCAGCGCCTCAGCGTCGGTCTCCAGCGCTCCAGCGCCTTTGGCTCCGGCCTCCAGCGAGCCACTAGTTCCAGCGTTCCAGCGCTGGACTTTGGCTCCGGCCTCCAGCGCCGGCCTCCAGCGTCGGCCTCCAACTTTGGCTCCGGCCTCCAGCGCCGGCCTCCAGCGTCTCCAGAGTTCTTTTGCATGCACAATGACCAGTCTCATACAACAGATCCCGTGATTCAAGGTCTATTGCCGTGTACCTCGCTCGCTGAAATCACGGGCAAGTGTTAGCTCGTTCAGCAGTTACCGCTACAAGCGGCCCTCATCCAGCAACGGCTTAACCACTTGCCGTTCGGAGAAACTTATCCCAACGAGGAAGATTCGACGGTTCCAACGGAACGAGGTAAACGGGACCCCAGACAGGTATAAAAAGAGGACCCGAGCTCAATGCGAGGGGACTCTCTCTTCTCTCTCTCTCTAAGTTCCACTGAGATACAATATCCTGTTCTACAACCCACTGACTTGGGCGTCGGAGGGTCCCGCCGGAACCACCGGTCCGGGACTTTTTGCAGGCTCTAGAAGGAAGACGGTGACCTTTCTGCATCCTCGAAGGCCTGCAGAGATCTCAGCTCATCCGACGTTCATCGCAAGTGATTTGGCAGTAACAGAATCCACTTGGTGAACCCACCTCAGTTTTTTTTTTGGGACAGTTTTAGCGTATCCCAATTAACACAGTGCAACCCCGGCCCTTCAGCAGAATATATATATCATTGTTCTTCGCAACATCCTCGTACACACTTATTAATCTGCTGACTCTCAAGAACCGAGTCGATCGAGGACCCAAGAACGGCTACCTAGTTGTTGCGAATCGAATTGATGAACACTGAGTCAGCAAGCAAGAACACTGAGTTCCAGCACTTGGATTGCACCGATCTCCTCGTACGTACCATATTAGTTGAGGTTTAATCAAAGTTATCAATTTGGTTTTGAATTATATTTTGTTTTAGCTTATGAAATAAAATATTTTGATGCTTTATTTTAATATATATATATATATATATAAAAATTTATTCATAATTTATATTTTTTATAAAAATAATAGCAATAACATAAAAATAAAAATAAAAAATAAAAATTTATGTCCACAATTTATTCTCCTCATCAACACTATAAAAAGAACCGAGCGTGAGATTTAAAACTTTAAATGTCAGCAACTACTTTAGGAGCTCCGCAACCAAGCTTTTTAGAAGAAATAAAATATTCGCAAAATGAGATTGATGAGAAAGTACAACACTCGCAAGGTAAAATCTGTAAAATAAAACTGAAAAAAGACAAAAATTACTACAAATTACTATCAACCTATTAAAAATATCAATTCATAAAAAATTAAAATAAAAAATAAAAAAATCTAATGAAAAAAAAAGAGAAAAGAACCTGATCTTCAATCTTCAATCTTGTTAGATGCTTTTCTTAAATGCTATCAAATATTTGATGCTATAATTTAGAAGAAAAAAAAAGTGAGAGGGATAATAAGAAAAGAGATTGAGAGGTGCGGGCCATGCGGCTGAAAGAAGAGATAATAAGATACAGGTAGTATTTCATTTTTTTAGCATATATATATATATATATATATATATATATATATATGGCCCTAAAAGGTTTAAGAATTTATAATTTTTTTAAATCATATTTTGTCAAACGGCTGAAGCACGTCCAAACAGCTGAAACATATCGAAATGGTCAAAACATGCAGAAATGGTCAAAAAAAAATTTTGAAGCCAAATACAGGGCTCATCATTTCAAATAAGCCACGAAATGAAACATTTGGACCGAAACAATCAAAACGATGTGAAATCAATAACCTTGGTCCAACTCCTAAGTAGCGTCCCGTCCATCTAAAGGTATGTCGCTGGCACCATCAGCGGCCCATGGCTTCTTCACGGAACCATCTCATCGGTTATGAGTGGGTTGGATCAAGTTGGGTGCCTAAAAATGTTAATCGGTTAGCTCGCTTATGACAGCCTTTAATCATCCATTGCATGCGGCTGCAATCATCGATCCCACCCGCAAATTAAAAAAATGTTGATGGCGTAAATAATCACCATATGCGAGCTGCCATTATGGTAGGATGCATTACCAATGCCTCCTTTTGGTCGCCATCTCTTATATCTGTACCATTCGTGGGATGTCTGCCACTATGTGTAACAAGTCATTTGTTTGCCAGGGAGAGTGTAGCAGTCCGGGACCATGGCCAGGTCCACTGTTATCGATGGCCCGTGAGAGGGTGCCCGCTGTCTTCGAGCATATTTGAAGCGATGGTCCACTGCCTCCTTGTTCCGTGCACGCCAACTCGCTTGTCACCTCTCTCTCTCTCTCTCTCTCTCTCTCTCTAGCACATAGCACGTTCTCTTTCTTTCACACACGCTTCGTAAAATAAATATGTTAGATGAATTATAAATTCTACGTCTATAATAGTTGCTAATTAATTGTGGTTATATTGGATGTGTTGATGATGAATGCGTCCGATAACTAGTCTTGTGAGATTAATGCTTTATTAAAGTTGATAACCCTTTACGGGCCCAAAATGTGTCAGCTTAGTCACGAGTTGTAGAGATTCATCTTTGGCTTAAGAAGTTTTGTAAACTAGTAAAATTTTGTTAGTAATAGATATTTTATGTGGTCTTATGCTTTTAGGCATAATTTTGAAAACCGAACCGAACCGGCCAATCGAACCGATCTAATCGGAAACTGATGATCAGTTCGATCCAGTTTTATTATCGAACCGATCTAATCGGAAACTGATGATCAGTTCGATCCAGTTTTATTATTAAAGTTAACTTTTTATATGACCTGATAAAAATTAAAAAAATTATTGAACTAACCAAGTTCTGAAGAACTAGTTCAACCTCAATTTTTAAACTTTTAGCTTTTATAAATAAAATTAAGGCTGAATTTTTTAAAATTTTTATTTTTTTACTTGGATTGATATTTATATTTTATTATTTTTATATTATTAAATTAAAAATCAATTATGACATCATCCAGTTTGATCAAATCGGTTTATTTGATCAAACCGATTGACCCACAATCTAAATGTCAAGTAGGTTTGTTGTGCGGTCCAATTTTCAAAACATTACTTTACGTTAAGATGTAAGTAGATGGAATTGAATTTAAAAATTTATAAAAAAATTATATAATTAAACATTTTAATTAAATTTATATTCATAATATTTGGTATTGATTTAGCTTTCTAACGCATCTTGAATCACTCAAATTGAAAGTCAATTGAGGAAGTTAAAGAATAGGTATAGTATTGATAAACTTTAAATAAATTATAAAGCTATCATTAATGATAATTAAGGATATTTATTTTGGTGTTTTTATCAGAATTTTTATATTTCAAAGATTATATTGGATAAGTTAAAAGTTAGTTCTGAGTCAAATGTATTTTTAAATTTAAATTAATATTTATCTCTTTAACTTCTTAAAGAAATCAAAATTCTACAAAGGTTGGAAAGTCCATTAATTATTTTAGAAGATTGGTAAGAAACCTATTTATTTTAAAAGCTAAAAATCTATTTTTAAATATTTAATAAATATTTATCTTTTTAATTTTTTTTGAAGAAATTAAAATCTTATTAAAATTAAAATATTTATTTATTTAGGAGATTAGTATCTTATAAAGAATAGAAAATTTATGTGCTTCAAGAGTCAAAAAATTATGATATTTATCTTCTTAGTTTTCTTAAAGGGACCACTATCCTACTAAAACTACAGAATTTATTTGAGATTGACACCTTATAAAAAAATAGGAAATCTATTTGTTTTAGGAGTTAAAATATATTTTTTAGATATTTATTGGATATTTATCTCTTTAGTTTTCTTAAAAAATTAGAATCTTACTAAAAATATTTGTTTATTTATTTAATAAATTGGTATCTTATAAAAAGTAGAAAGTCTATTTGCTTTAGGATATTGGTATCTTACAAAGATTAGGAAAGTTTATTTATTTAGAAGCTTGATATATTACAAAAAGTAAGAAATTCATTTGCTTTATGAGTTAAGAATTTATAATATTTATTTTGTTGGTTCTCTTAAAGGAATCAATATCCTATTAAATTAAGAAGTTTATTTATTTTAGGATATTAATATTATAAAGAGTGGAAACCTATTTATTTTATGAGTCAAGAACCTATTTTTAAATATTAATGGATATCTATCTCTTTGGTTTTCAAAAGGAATCAATCTCCTACTAAAATTAGAAAGATTAATTATTTTAAAAGATTGGTACTTCATGAAGAGTGTAAAACTATTTGCTTTAGAAATCTTTCTATAAACATGGCTCAATAGAGATTCTTTGATATCAAATCAATAGTTTAGAAAAATAAAAAATAAAGATTCAAGGATTAAGAAGATTGATGAAGCCTTGAGTGAGGATTAGTTTTTAGTAATTTTATTTAGAGAGATAAGTGATGATTATATTTTTTTATTTATTATATTTTAAATAAATAAATATTTATTATCCTATGATGCTTATTATTGTATGCTTACATATTGACTATAATTACTATAATTATACTTAATATTAATTATTTATTATTTTGATAAATTGCTAAAAAATAATGGATTGATCATGAAAAGATTTAATGAAGGATGATGAAATTGATTTAAAATTCTAAACCTGGTTATACTGAATGATTTAGATACCATGCCTATGGGGACGGATTCTTTGACCATGGGGCATAAACCGTGGTGATACCCTACCTATGAAGATAAAATACTGATAGATGCTTTAACCTGATACTTTGACCATGGAGGCCTAAACCATAGCGATACTCTGCCTGTAGGGGTGCAACACTAGCTCTAGTATAGCAGGATTAGATTATGAGAATTAAGATTAAAAGACATGACATAATGAAAACTAAAAATATGATTAATTATATATTATTTGTTTCAACTGATAAGTCGTATATATATATTGATATTATATTACATTATATAAGGTTAATCATTGCTTACTGAGCTATCAAGTTCATTATATTTTTTTTTCAAATATAATTATATAGATACGTGAGAATGCTACTGGAAAAATGCCTATATGTGCGAAAAGAATAAAAAAAAAATTATGAATTAGTTGTTGAAACTTTGTATCTTTTCAAAATAATGATTCGTAGCTAAGGTCTATTTTACCCAAAAATATATTTTAAATTATAATTAAAACTTTATATTTCTGATTATGATATCATAAATGAATTATTGCATGCTTGGAATTTATTTTTCAATATGCAGTGGACGCTTTAAATCCATCCAATGAGTGTGGAGCATTACATATTTTCATACGAAACTTGATGGGATGGCTGTAACTCTGAATAATATTTGGGGTACATGTAGATATTTGAAACCTTGCATGATGAAGAGTTTTGTACTCTGACTTCTAAGGAAGTATCTAAATTTAAGTTAACTGTTCAGTTCATGCAAGTCCTAGAGATTGTTTATTATATATAGGAGAGTACGCTACTCGGTTTTGATGCTTTCAGAATGAGTATTGAGTATAATACGTTCTTAAGATCTTGAAGAGATTAATTCTTAAGAAATATGTGGCCGTTTTATGTACCTCGAACGACTGTTCTTTCCTCTTTTTTACACGTAAAAAAAATAATTGTGCTTAGTGATAGACAATTTTTTTCGTTTACCCGATCAGTATCATTTCTAATGGATCGAAGAATCCCGGTTTAAAGGGCTTGATGGGTAACAAAAATTTTTCGTTAACGGCTAAATATCGCCCCATTCCCATTTATCCATTCATGTCCTGTTAACTTTATATAATATTTAAATTTTAAATATATATATTAATATATTAAAAATTAAAAAAAATAAAAAAATATATATGTTTAAAATATAATTAAAATTTGATAGATCATTTCTTATCTGGTTTGTTACTGTGTTAAGCTAATGTGTTAGATGTATCAATATCAATGATTGATTGTTGACGTTTGATCTATCTTGTCCTAAAAAAATTATTTTTTAAATTTTAATAAATTATAAATTTAATAAAATAATATTAGTTTTTTTTATGTAAATAGGCAAATGGGTACCCATCCATTAACTAAAACAGTTTAACGGGACAAGGAACGAAAACATTTTTTCTAACGAGAACGGGACCAGTATAGACCGTCCTGAGTCATTTTCGGGCGGTTGCCATCCCTAACTGTGCTTTCTTTTCATAACCACATATGACCTAAGTCTAACCCTTCTTTGTCCGCGATTAAGAAAGATCAAGAGACCTGATATGAAGAGTTCCTCAAAATCAAAGGCCGGGATAAAATTGCTGGTCAAGGCGTCCTAACTGTAATAGAACCGACGAGCAGGGGGGGGGGGCCTAGCTATTTCTCCTACGTACATTTCACCAGCTTCAAACGTTACCGTTGCACTGATCAAGATTTGTACAAACAACGACAAAGCCTTTTCGGTTATTAAACAATATATAAATAAACCGCCCACATGGAGGTTTAGACCATGTCGACAAACTGTACTCAGCCATGTGCCAGCAGCACTAAACAGTGCCTTACTTTGTCATGGCCTCTGCTAAACCTTGGCAAATTCTATGCTAATTGACACTCCATGTTAGCCCACCGGAAACCCATGTTACATTTGAATATTTGTTGAACCATCGTTTTCCGTTGCATTTATCCTTTGCAAAAAGGATAATCTCTATCTGGATTCTACAATTGTAAACCCAAGGACAAGCATGAAAAAGAGTTATTATTACAGCACATTCTTGGCTTTATCCATGTTATTTCAAGGGTGGAGATGGAAGAAATTTTGAGCCTCCTCTGTTCAAAAATAGCGCCTAATTGCAGGCTTGTAAGGAGGGTGGGGGGGGGGGGGGGGGGGGGATTAGAGAGAGCGAATAATCAGATAGATAATATGGAATTTGGGAGAGAGATGAACATGGATGAGTCCTTCACCTTCAGGAAGCCAGGATCCATTCCATTCAAGTGGGAGATCCAGCCAGGCATTCCCAAGCCTCACCCTTCCACCGCCACCGCCCCCTTACCGCTGCCTCCAAAGCTCAGGCCACGTCCTTCCATGCTCCCTCTCTCCCTCCCTCCCTCTGCCCCCACTTCTCAGCCATTCCCCTCGCAAGGCTGCTTCCCAATTCCATCCCTCAAGCGCAGAGATGACAAGAAAGGTGTTGAACTGATCACATTGTGGCAGCGTCGCTCCATGTCTGGTCGCTTTACTCCTCTCTTCTCGTCGCCCTTCGGTAAGTCGACGCAGGCGAAGGATGCCATCAAGTTGGAAACCTGACTGCCTCTTCTGGAGTAGCTTTGCAGCAGCAATGGCAGTTTATAGATGTATTGAAGAATTAATATATATATATATATATATATATATATCAGTGGAATCGATCACTGATGTCTGATAGCAGGTGTGAATAATCTGTAAAGAGGAAGATGAGCTGCATGGATTGTAAGCTCTGGTAATTAGATCATGCTTGGAACATAGAGGTAAGGTGTGTAAGAAGTTATGGATATAAGCATAAAGGTTATACAGCATGAGTGAAATAACGTCTTTTTCTATAATGTACCAATGTTTGTTCCAATTTATCATCAGATCTGGATGCCATTCTCTCTGCTTGACTTCCTGGTTCATGCAAAGAGGACTTGTTGATCCGTTTTTTTTTTTCCTGCCGTTTTTTTTCTTTTTGATGCATATAAATCAGGGCATCAGACATCAAATTCAATTTAACCTGGTGATTATGATCATTCAATATGAGAAACTAGGATAATTGATGGTTTCATATTGTACGATTTACATCTCAATGTTCCCCAAGGTAGGACTTTTGGGGGGACACAAACGCTTGGCTAATCTTCAAGAAATTTTGGCAAACCCGACATCAACGGCAATTTAACGATGGCAGCGTGTCATGCACTTTAATCGCATCGGAAGAAAGCAGGGCCACCACACAGAAATGCATGATGACATTGTCATAGAAGCACTCGCCAACCAGCCCTTAGACCTACTTTGCCAGGAGATGATAAATAGGGGTGATCTCAAACGAGTTAAGAGACAACCACACATGCCAATATAGATTAATGGTGTTGATTGCTGGAAGCCAACATTTGATGGGGAAAAAGTTGTCACAGAGCCCCAGAAGAGAACCGACAGTAAGAGCCATTAATACATTAAGCTCGTCGCTCACGAAGGAAACAAACTGCTGAAATTTCACTGGTACCGATTGGAGGGGCCAGGCAGAAATCAGAACCCGACTTTAGTATATCATCCTAGCACCTGCTCGTTAACTCCATATGTTGATGCACTATCCATCATCCCATTTAATAATTGCCGTGATGGCAGCAAACAACGCAAGCACCACCATCAAATTCATCACTCCCAAGGAATGCCCGTGCATCTAGAATAATTGCGCACATGAATGATCACAACATGCATGTGTAAGTAGAAAGTGTTGAGTTCGAACAAAATGGATAAATCTGCTAAAACAAGTTGACAAATGAATTGTAACAGGGGAAGTCTTTAAGAATATACACCCATCGGTTAGATGGCCTTCTTGTTCTCTCCAATCATGTTGGATAAGAACATCAAAAAAGTTAGGGCAGAAACAAATAGGGTTAAGATCAATTGTGAAACTTGGTGCTTCATATGACATTATGCTGAGATTATTGCTGCAATGATGCCAACTCAGTAGCAGTGTGCTAGCAGACATCCATTCTACCCCTTCTCTCTTTGCAGATAATTGGCATGCCGCATCTTTGTGATATATGTATAAATTAATCTAATTTCTGGGAATGCAATATCTAGCCCATCCATCTTTCTTTCGCAATTTGTCATCCTGCTAAAAAAATATAACTGTAATTAATTCACAATAAAGATTCAAACAGCTTAACTAATCTGAAGCCATAAACTAAATAGGTAATAAAGAGTATATTTATCCAAAGAAATATCTCTTGAATTTTTTTTTAAAAAAAGGCAGAGTTCTACAGTCCAAGAGGATGACCGTGGTTGTCCTTTGATCTGACTAAGCCTCCATATAATTAATCCACATAACCAATAAAAATGCACCTTGTCGCCGGCAAAAAGATTCTAATAATCATCTAACTTAAATTCAGAGGAACTTACATGGAGCTCTACGCTAACAGAGGTTGACAATGCTTCACGAATCACATTCAAATCTGTGTTTTTGTTGCAACCTGCAATGCACAGAAGAACCGTATTAGATTCTATCGCACCAGCATGCATGGGTGTACATGTGCCTGTTCAATGATGGTTGCACTGGCTAGATGGATGTGAAGGAACAAATCTGATAATTACTAACAAACCGTGACTGCCCAAACATCATTAAGCTTTGTCCCAACAATTCATGAAACAGTATCATACTGACAATTCAAAAATTACTTTAGAACAAAGCACCAGACAGTCATCAAAAGGTTTGAGAGATATTTATTATATTATAGAATCATTTTCTCCAATATTCATTTATATATATATGTATACATATATATATGTATGTATATATATATATATATATATATATATATATATATAGATATTATATATAGAATCATTTTCTCCAATATTTTATATATATATATATATATGTATACATATATATATATATATGTATATATACATATATGTATACATATATGTATACATATATATATGTATACATATATACATATATACATATATATGTCATATATATATATAGTATGTATATATATATATATATGTATGTATATATATATATATGTATATATATATATGTATATGTATGTATACATATATATGTATATGTATATGTATACATATCAAAAATCAAGTCAGGAGCCAGGAATGAACTGTTAGCTGGATAAACAGGAGACACTTCAGGATGGCTGAGTAGCTATGCATTAAACCAAAGGTGCTGCAGATTTCATTATCTCAATTTATTAGGGATACAGAAAAACATGTTTATTGGATTTTGTAATCCTGTCATGTATTTGGATGTTTTGGCAGCCTTTGTTGATCCCTCTAACTTCACTCTCACATTACTCCCCTCTGCAGTAACTTCCATTCTTTAAGGCATTGGCACAAATATATCAGGCTACAAAAAAGCCATTAGTCTAAGCAGCAGATTCATGCATGATCAGAGAAACCAGACATTTTAGTAGGGCATTACGACCAATGATTAATTGATTTCCAATGAAATGCAAAAATAAACATACATCGACCATGACAAGAATAATCAAATAGATGCAGATGTCTGCTTCAAGGTTCACAAGAAAATAAAATATATTAGGTTAGGTTTCTAGCTCAGGTCATGCTCCATGAAAATTGACACAAAACTCTTAGTTCAGAACAATGGACAAAAGGAAAACAGAGCCTTCAATACAAAGGTAGAAACCAACAGCTAAAGCAACCAAATATCACATAAGATCCCAAATTACACCAATAAAAACAACATTATAACATACGTGTAAATGCATATGTAGTACATCCATTGCAACCGAAGTATGGTACATTTTTAGCAAGGCTATCCTTCCATTTCTTATCAACTTGCATGTTAATTAAAAAAATAAATAAACTTTTCGACTGTTCACATAACAAATGAAGCTTGCAAGCTCAATTTTGTCTTTCCCCCACTAGCATATATTTGCAACTTTCTACAACAAATGCTGCACTGAAAAATTTGCTATAAAATGACAAATAATTCTTACTTTAATAATGTTGCCTATCTTTCCATTCCTCTTTTATGATCTAAACATGGTCATACCATCCATCAGAATATATCCACCATGTCAACTTTGCTTTTATTTTTCTCCTCATCTTTCCATGTGACTGCAATTTAAACTAAACAGTTAAGAACTACCTTCATCTCGTAGCTGTTTCAACATGCATCCATGTCTAATCTCAGGCCAGTAAGTCACTTTTAACCTGCTTAGCAATTAAACAAGTCAGGCTATTGCTGCTTTGACAAGTTGTGTTCCCAAAAGGATAAGCATTTTGTCTCCAATATCTTTCTCCAGTTATAATTTGTTTTCTTTGAATAAAATGAACTGAAACAGAATGCAATTATAAAATCAGGTTGCAGTCTATCATATATTTTCATGGCCAGGATGGTGAAATGGAATTTGGACATCAGCAGTCTGATGTCCACCATAGCTACCAATGCCGATCCATATTCTAAATTAACTAGTCATCACCATGCTCTATTAAATTAGCATTTTCACCATGCTATTGGAAATATGTCTTAAAATATATAAGTGATACAATTTTTGAGATGCATATGGACCTACTTTAGCACCATTTAATCATATCATCGAATGATGAAGTGCCGAGATTAATAGTGCAATCCAGCTATTACAACAAGATCATCACAATACTGCTGAGGAAGGATGATGAGCACTTCAACAGGTGTGACAACAAAAGTGCCCTGAAGCCTATCCTTTGTTGATGTATCATTGCTAATTCCAAGAATGCACATCATAAGCAGTTAAAATTTGTTTCCACAGAAAGTAAACACTACTATAAACCATTTAAATTGAAGATAGAGTAGGCTATGCCACATCACTGATCATTAGCTCTGATAAGTAAACGATAAAAGGTTCGGTTTAGTCCTTCCTAATTGCACACTCCCCCCCCCCCCCCCCCCCCCCCCCCAAAAAAAAATAAAAATGCAATGACAAAGTGCAGAATTCCCAAAACAAAGGTCTAGCACCCTTGCCAAAAATAGTGATTTCATGGCATTAATTTTTTTGAATAATCCCACGTTGATGCTAGTTTTTCATATGCAGTTAGGTACAAAGTTAAGCATCAAAAGACCTCATAAGTTGTAATTACTTTATTTTCCTTCACAACATGAACATGCACATAGTTGAGGGTGGGCAATAAGGGCCAATGGCTCACCAGCCCAACCTGAACACAAACTAAGATTTTGTATTTGAATTCAGAAAACAAGCCAAATAACCTATACAGTTGGGTTGGGGTCCAAAATTTAAGATCATTGGGCTGGGTTTGGTTCTACGCCAATCCACACCTAAATCCAACCAGATCATCCACACATGAATGCACATGTAAAATGCATGTCTTAATGTATGGATGCGGACACATACATATCTTTATATGCACATATATAAATTTATATTATTTTTTAAAAAAGAAGAAACAGTGAGTTGGGTTCTTTAGGCCGATCAACGTGCCTATCAACATATAACCCCCTATCCTAATTTGAACCAACCCCATATATAGATTCATGAATGCATTTATATACTATGATATATTTAATATTTTTATTCCCATTTACTCTTTGTAACAAGAAACTGTTTGTGTTTCTCTTTTCCTCTAGGTGCTAATATTTGTTTTGCTTCCCTTTACAATGAATGAAACTACAGTTATATGGGTGAGTATTGGTGCAACCCAATGATTCAAAACTATGAAATGGGGCTGTCCCAGTTTTTCGTAAAATGGTATATGTCGCATCCCAACACTTGAGATAGTAGACATCTCATCCTATCCTATCCTATCCTGACACCTAGGATAGTGCTCTATCCCAATACTCAAGATGGTGGAACATCCAGCCATACCATTGCGACTTAAATCCTTGGAGCAACCGACAAAAGAACATTAGTTGGTGCTTTCTTCCTCTATTTCCTCTCATCCCTCTTATCAGTCCATCCTCAGTATTGCTCTGCCTCTCATCTCATTGCCAAGGTCAGACCCCAAAGAGCTCCCCCAAACATGTCATAACAACTTGAAACTCAAGCAATGCCTGATTATTTTCAGGTCCCCTATAAGGTACGGATATGGAATCGCAAATTGGGTTAGATATGGATGTGGATTCGGCTCCAAAACTTAAAAGGTGTCTTGATATAGCCAAACCCAGCCCATCTCAACCTGTTTCCACCACTACTGCATGCACACATACGTATTGGAATACAAAATAATTTTCCATGCATACAAAGTGCATATAAATGAATAAGGACATACCATCCACCAATCAAGATAAAAGTTATTCAATTTAAAAATTTTCTAGTGCCAATACACGTGTCCAAGGTTAGCAATCCATGACTCGACCTACTAAATACTAAGGTCTAAATTTGTGGGTTTGGGTTGGGTATGATTGGGTTAAGGTCATATAGAGGTCACCCATTCATTAAACTAGTTGGGTTTAGGTTCAACTGTTTGACTCAGATTGACCCATTTAGTAATACGATTGCATCGACAAATTACAAATTAAACCTCAAGTGACTGATTATCAGCACATTTAACTAAGTGTAAAGATGATACCATGATAAAGTTACAGATATCAAATGTTACATAGAGAAATGGTTTAAATAGATAGAAACTAATGGAATAACATCTTTTGATTGATTAACCAAGTTAGTATCAGGTTAACTGTGTCAGTTAGGATCAAAGAGTGCAAAGTTTGTTAGAGTCAGGTTAAGAGGTTAAGCAATGTCTTCCCAAAACCAACTGAACTCAACCTAATTAGTAATTGGTTACAAGGGCCAGATGTTGTTGTCAGTTCAATAAAAAAAAAAAAAAAATGTTATTCTCCAAAGTTCAAGTTATTGACTGATTTATTATGGGTCAGGTCAAGGTTAACAATTTTCTCAGAATGCCTGTCTTAGAGATGTTGAAGGATGTAGGAAGAGTAGAGGAAGAGCTAAGGTAACACAGGTGAAGATTGTAAGAAAAGATAAGGAAAAGCTTGAAAGAACATAAAAATGGCCTTAAATAGGAATGCTTGGAAACGAGGATACATCAGGCTGACCCTAAATAGTTAGGACAAGACTTAATGCTTTTGGTTATGGCTTACCAATGTTATCCAACTGGACCCACTGCCATCAACACACATCTGTGACAATAAGAACTTTACAACAACACATAACCACTGCCCCATCTTATAAAGGTCGAAATACCAGATATTGGTTACCTATTAACATTTTCAACTTTTTGCTATGGCATAATCTGCATCACACTAACAAAATACTGTTTGCTAGTGTTATGCATGCATTTCTATAAACTCAGCTAGAAAGCCTTCTCCCAGGTACACGGACTTACATATTTCATCTAAAAGGATTGAGATGTGATATCCACTTTTTGGGAAGTTTGCCAAGTAGGCCTTAGCCTAAACATTCAACATTTAAATCACCATGAATCATTGGACAATGGCCCGCAATGGAATCTAGAAGAAATAATTGAACAAACATCAAACCAAGGTTCTAACTTGTAGATAAATCTGATGTGGCAATTCCATTAAAGTAGTTGGTAAATTATGCACAAAAAATATATTTCTAGATTCATAAACTATTTGTAGAATATAAGGCTTATGTTTCAAAAGCACATCCTTATGTTTTACACCTTGGGAAAATCGGACAGAGAGCTAAGAAGCCTGCAGACTTTTAAATGGCTAATTACCTACTATCCATGGCAGACTCAAACAACTAAAGAGTTGGCAAATCATAACAAATAAAATGAGTAAGAATACAGAGTTGGTACATGAATATGATCAAAGGGTGCCATAGTAAAACAATGACAACTATAAAAACATTTTAGAACACTCAGCACCATCAAACTCTAAATTTTTTTTCTGAAGACAAAGCATAAAATTGATCGCATTATACAAAGAAAAGATTAAAAAAATAAAATGGAACTTACCAAAGAAATGAAAGCTAAAGACAACACCACAAAATTAATGGAAAAAGCAATGCAAGAATGTCAAATTTTTTGTTCTCATATCCATTTCACGTGTAAAAACGTCAGATAAAACACTGGCTTCAAAATTCCCATTTTATGTGATGCAAATTTTCAAAGATTGAAGATACCCATCTCATTTGCAGGTGCAGAAACACAGTGATTATTCTCAAAAGAGGAGAGACCCTAGTACGACAGAAGAGCCATAGATTTATTTAGAAGGGATGATAAGGAAAAAGAAAAATGAACTTATATAAGCAATCCCAAAGGGCAGGCTATGTTGAGACATCAAACTCCGTATCTCAACAAGTTCTATCCTTTGACTGAACATAGCCAGGCACCATTCTTAACTCATACCCATAGAACTCCATCTGATCAAATCTAGCCAATTAGGCCCTCAACAAAAGTATAATCCTATACATGGTGACATAATTGATTCGTGAGGCCAATCCAACCCGATATATGCTGACATTTCCCAAGTGGAAGGTTATAACATTATCACATCATCATAGGGATCCATGGACCTTTCAAGACAAAATATGTTTGACCATCATCACTGCAAGTTCTCTAATGATCTGCAATCATACCATGTCAGATAGCACAAATCACTTGGAGGCCTCTCTAGCACAAAGACAAAAAATCATCATAGGGGAGTGGGTTATGTATAGGCCAAATACAGATAATTATTGGTTCAGATCATAACATTTGCATGATACATAGTTGATGTACTTTAGCAATTTGTTCATCAATATTTTTTTATATTTTTTTTAAAAAAACTTTTTTTTATGATGCAAATATCTTATCATGCAAGCATAGGCCAAGTGATGCTAATTTAAAGTTATGGTTTAAATTATTTCAGCTGGTGCAGTATGTGTCCTGAAGATTTATTCCAGAAGCATCAAAGCAATTTTTTTTAAAAAAAAAGCATTTTTTGACTTGATTTCAAAATTCAAACTTGCATTGGTTCAGACCACATCCATTAATAATTAACAAAATAAAAATAGAAGATGTTAAAAACAGGTCATCTACATTAACTTCATAAGTTTAGTGTACCTCATGAAATGATTATTTAGCTTTCTGCTTCAGCATGTTCCGATTAGGTTATATAATTTCAAGGATAGTGCTAGTTTTAACACATTTTCATTTAGACTAAAAAGAAATAGCATCGAAGAGTCAAGAAAATTCTTATGCTGATCGACAAGCATTCTAAAAGATAATCTAAATTTCCAGCCACAAAGAGCTCATCACGCTAAGGTTTGAAAACATAGCTTCATAGACACTGATATGGGTGAGCGATGAGTTAGGATAACTTGAAAATTGATACCAAGCTAATCTGATAGAGTTGGGTTGGGTCGGGTCGGGTCGGGTCGGGTCGGGTATGAATGTCAATAAGGTTGATTTTGGGTGCAGAACCTTGGAACCAACTCTTTTCAGGTTGGCTCTAAGTTACAGGGATCAGTTCCTTGGTTCTGACCTGAAAACCAACCATCCTCTTTTCTTAGAGAAATTTAAAAAAAATGAAGAACTCCCAAGGATCGAACCTAGGACATTACATAGAAGTTTATCATCTCTGCTAAATAACTTTAAGTATCAAACTATTTAACAAATACTACATATGCCATTTTATTAAGCATAACTAATAGTAAAAAATTTAGTCATTAGATATCAGACATATGTCAAGCAAAAAAACAGAAAAGAAAATCAGTTTTACCCTATAATTGATCTGAAACCAAACAAATCTGATCAGGTTGGTTTTGGAGAAGTTTCGGAATAGGGTCATGTCAATTCTGGGTCCAAACTCCAAAATCTTAGAACTAATCGTAATTGGGTTGGTTCTAAGTTTTGGCCTGGAACCACCCATGCTCACTCTAGACACTGAGCTATCATTCAAGTTTTATAGTTTAAATAAATATGAAAAAACTGAAAGTATTAGACATATTAGAGAATATATCAAATAGCTTTTCGAAGTATCAGGATAATCATTCTCATAGTTTTCGATTCCTTGAGGATATGACCATTAATAAATTTAAAAGAATCAAATAATAAAAATTAAAAAATACATATAAATATCAATTTAGAGTTGTAATATGTCAGTCAATTGTTCAAAGAAAGCATAACAAACACCAAAGAAACAAGGAAAATTTTATTCCATATTATTCAAGAAATATTGCTAAACTTTCTTTAGATTTTGAAAATTTTATATGGATCTCAAAGATATGCACACATATATGATGAATATGCAAGATTTATAGCTAGATAATTATCATTTAGGTGTCTTGGAACTAATGTTTTAAATCATGTGGGACAAGATCATTCTAATTTTTCAATGGAACGGGATGCACTGCCATCCCACCTCATCCTAACCCATGGGATGATGCCAAGACGATCCCATCTCAATACTTAGGACAATAATTTATGTTTTACAGGACATCCTACTAGGATTTAAAACCATGCTTGAAACTTAACACCCTACAAAAAGATGAGCTTAAATTACATATCCAAACTTGAATCTTGTGGTAGGAGACATCATCTACTCCAAAACAACCTTTATCTCTTCTCAATAACCTCTCAATAAATTATTCAAAACTCTTAAATATTCTCAGGTGTCCAAACCAAAAACCTAAATGCACCGAATTTCCCTTTTAGATTTCCTGTTCAATGATGACAAACTACAAACCAAGATTATATATAGATAAAGAGATTCTAAAAGAAGGCCCATATGTACATTAGAAGTCACTTAGGCCAGTTCTGACTGAAGCTGCAAAATCAGTGTGTTTCCAAGCCGAAAAAAATTTAAAAAGAAGGTTTTAGTCTTGGTTACAGAGTTTCAAGCAAAACTTAAAAAATCATGCATCACACGGCTTGTCCAGTTTCCATTTGATGTATAAAATGAACTTTTGTTATTCATATTTAGGGTTTACCTCAACACTAGATCCAGGAATATGAAATTCTAGAGATGAATCTGGTTGAAAAGAAAAAAATGATACTAAAGTTGCACAATTTAGTCTATAGTCAAATAAAGTAACGGATTTAAATCCCAACTTCTTGCCCCAAGAGTAGACAATTCAAGTCTCTCCTAAAATAAGTCCCCTAGAGCAACCTTTTACCCCACCAAATAGTCACAAAGCTTCATTTTAATGAAGAAAGATGAGAAGAAATAAGTTAGGGAACATTCAAATAACTCACAATGAAACCTTTCAAAAACCCTTGTTTACAATCAATCATATCCTAGTCAACCACAAGCTTACCATTCCCTTATTAGCATCACTTTTCTAAAAGCAATCCATGTGGTTGCATATAACCAAGCTGCACCCCTTCCAAAATGCTGATGGCTTAGGTAGCCCTGGTATAGCAATGGTCATCATAGTGGATAGACAAGCCTGGATAAGTCCAAGTGCCAAATTATGTAGCCTAGGTGGATGCAAGTCAAGCAAGGAGGGTTATTCATAAATCTGCAGGCCAGCCCAGGGGTGTGATTGGGTGAAAGATATGAAATCTGCAGCCTTACTTGACTCCACTATTTTGTTTCTGCATTTCTCCTCCAATGCCTTTTTCCATTGTCTTAAAAATTTTGACATAATTCTAGTTTTCTACTTTCTTACTTTTTAAATCTAATTATTTAATATTTTTCAGACACAAACTTTCTAGGCCCTATGCAGTACCCAGGCTGCCTGCATAACATGACCACCTTTGGGAACCTCAAGCAACATGGATCCAAACTACTAAAATCTTGGTATAAGTAAATTTCAGTCAACTTTACCATCAAAATACAACTACATATCACTTTTTTTTTCCACAGCATCTTCACATTTCCAAATGATTATGACTACTCATAAGGGCCCTATAATTTACTAAGTTCAAGTACTATGAAACTTTGTTCTATCCCATCACAACAACCTAAGTAAAAGGATACTCCTAATCACCAACTTCCAGACAAGGTGCCCAAAGTCATGTTTAGGTGAAATATGAGGCATAAAGTATGAACAAGTTTACATCCATCCAGAAGGAAAAGGAAATGCATTAATTTGATGCAGCATGAGCAAAGGATAGATCAAAATCATGGATTGAACTTTGAGTTCAAGAAGAAGAGAAGGATAAAGGATAGATAACTGAAATTATAACATTATATAAACATATATTGCAAAATAAAACTATACTGATTAATTAAGCACGCATTTGCATCTTGGAGATGATATTAATGAGCTTAAGATTGTTGGAAAGTAAAGTTTTTTATTTTTTTATATGATGATTTATTATTCATTATTTGTGTAATTACAATTTACTTATTCATGCCACTCCAGCTCAACTAGAACAATATAGAAAGAGAAAACATGTCAACAAGTCATTCTCCCAAAATCAAAGTTACTTAATGTTGACCTACTATCTCTAAAAATTTAAAACTTCACTTACTAAATTTTGACCTACTACCTCAAAAAATTTAGAACCTCACAACAAATCCAAATGCATCTGCACCACTAGAGGTACTAACAGCAGCTCCAAGTCGCAAAACTCTTCCCATTTAATAAGAGGAAGGTTAAAGTGCAATGCAAGCATCCAAACTTAGAAGCAAAATATCTTACATTTTTTGAAGGTTATGGGATAACTTTTGTTTGGTTAAGAAAAGAAATTTAATCATTATACAGTTACCACCATTTAGTTACGTCTTGCTCCCTTCCCTTTTTACCTCTTCACCTTGGAATGAATTGCTTTAAGAACATGGATCTAGCTGTGTTTTGATAACACTATCGGCATGCAATCATGTAAATCAGATGGATTAGCTGGCTTGCTAATACCTCAAGTTGTTGACTCTAAATTTGTAAGCTTTGGATAACAATGAGTTTACCAGTTTCCACATTAAAAGTTGGACCTGATAGCTATAAAGAATTCATAGTGCATTAATCATTCAAAAAGATGTTATAACAGCAATACAACTGCATTACATTCTCATGATATGGTAGCAAATGTCAGGTTATTGACACAATAGAACACTTAGTACTGTCTTTCTTCACCTACCCTTGTGCACGAGAAGACTAACCTAGTTGCTTACCTTATTAAACTTCGCAATCACCTGGATGTCAACCCAGCCTTCGTCATCCATTTGCTTCTTCAAGAACTCATCTTTAACCAAATTATCATCACTGCATGGCATACTCACAAGCATCCACAACCCAAATAAAAAAAGTTCAAGTACACAATGACAATCAATTTAGAAGAATTGGAGAAATCCTGATAGGTATAACCTGAAGTAATATTCTATCTGCCAGCGCAGCTCCGCCAGTAGATTTTTATATGCCCCTTTTGGGTCCTCATTCGGAGGTGGAGTTGGTTGCAGTGGCGGATGGAGACCAGCAGGAGCTGTACCTGGAGACAGAGCACGTGGCGGCAGAAAAGGGAAATGATAAAAAGGCCCATTTGGTTCTGCAAAGCAATCACAGACCAAAAAACAAATCTTGTCATTAATGATCGAAGAAAAGAGTGAAAAGAAATCCCACAAGCTCCTCACCTGGATAGAAGGAACCCCCATAGGGAGGAAGAGGTATACATACTGGAGCCAAGTTGACATCATAATAATTTAGAGGAGGGCCATTGGGAAGAGGGACACCAGGGGGGGCTCCCATGATATGGTGCGGTGGCCACATTGGGCCGAAACCGAAACCTGGGTTCCAATTAGGAGGCGGCAGGCGATTAAAATTCCTGCCATTGCCACCGGCGAAGAAGTGGCCGCGGCTTCCTCTGCCGTGCTGGGGCCTGCGGTTGTTGTGATGGTTCCTGCTTCGCTGGTGGTTCGGAGCGCCCGGATTGGGGCCCCGCCGTTGGGGAGCGGAGGGTCTGGGCGCAGCTTCGAATTCTTCTAACAGTGCAGTCGGTTCCTGCAGGGATACGGGGTCCGGCTCAGGGGCAGAGACGGGTAACAGATCGGAGCTGAGCTCAGGGGAGGCCGGGATGGGGGCTGGTGTCGATGGGGGGTCGCTCGCCTCCGGCGAGAGGGTCTCGGCGGGGATTTGCACGGCGCTAGCCATGGCTGTGGTGGAGACGGCGGTGTGGATCTGATTGATCAAAATAGACGATCAAAAATAATTAAAAAAATATATGAAATGATAATAGAGAGAAACCCTAGTTGTAGGGTTATTAGTACCTGGGAGGAGGAGGAGGGGAGAGGCGGCCAGGAGGAGGGTTCGCCCATGAGGGGGGCGGCGAGAGCGGCGGAAGGGTTGCGGTTCCACGGGTTGGAGGACGAGGGGGAGGAGGTCAGGGGGGCTTGGAGAGACGGAGGCGAGGAAGGAGAAGGAGATGGGGTAGAAGCCATGGCCATTGCCCGAGTATTTCTGATTCTATTTTCTCCCTCTTTTTCGTGTTATCTGGTTTCAAGACACTGAAGCTTCTAAGATCCGAGGAGATGGAATCACATATAGGAAGAGAACGGAGGAAGAGGAAAAAACGAGGAGGAGAAAGATTTCGCAGTGGATTCGAAGAACGTTCCTTTTTTCTCTCTCTCTCTCTCTTTTCTCAATAGAGAACCGGAGGCGGATGGAAAACGAGAGAGAGCGCGCACCGCAGGAGCGCTCGGATTCCTAAACAACAAGCTGAAAATTCTACGTACTTGATGACAAGGAGAGTCCTCTCATACTGGAAATTCATTGAAGACTTCCAAGTTCCAACTTCAAAGTTCAAACATACCCATCCGAATCGGACCATTGAAAGTCGAGATCCACCTCGACCGGTCCAGAATGCTATTTGACCATCAACGTAGTAGGAGCAACGAGGCCTCGGCCCCAGCGCCAGAATATAAAAGACGTAGGATTAATAAGACAGCTAGTTTCAAGTTTCAACCAACGCAGGAGTTCATGTGATTTTTACGGTGAATTGAAATGTGGACCAACTGGGTTGATCCAGTATAATAGCATGGCATCCAACCGGAGAGCATGCCGTTTGGCTCTTTCTTTTCTTCTCTTAACAAAGTTGTTCATAAAATATTTAGGGCTTACACTAAGAAAAACGAAAGATCCCTCGTGCTAGCATATATTTTAAAGACTTGAGAAGTGCTTCTCTCAACATAATGCAGCTGCCACTGTGCCACATAAATCAACATGTACTTCCACCCTGTACCGCAACGGAAAAACAAGTTCGCATCTACCCCAATACACCTTCCAGGACTGCATTATTTCAGCTATAATGGTGATAGAACCTGATCAAAATCTAGTTTTATCACTACTTAACCAACAAAATCTCGACCAGCTCAATTAACAGCATGTATGCCACCCGAGCTCACTTTGAGAACCTGCTGATTTTGCCAGTACAGCTCTACCCAAGAACGATTTCACTTGTCCATGAATTTCAATAGCATATAAGTTGCCATCACACTCAAACAGCAGAGAAAATAGCACTTCCACGGACCAGGTACCAAGGATACCAGCTTTCCTGTAGTTTCTCCAAGAAATGAGGTTGTTCGCATGGGATTTGCCAGTTTTATATGATAATTGGTCACAAGTCAAAAAAATTGAACAGATGGACGATATAGACAGAGAAAAGAAATGAAAATACTGCATGACATGTTCCTACATTCGTTGAAGAATATAATTAAGCAGCACTAGAAATAAGACATATTATTTTGCTTCATTATTTACAATCCTGGGCTATCTTCAAAGAAAAGTATGATGAGCAGTTCTTTCAGCGTCATCTTTCTCCCAGCAAGGACTCAAGAAGAGCAGCCTCCTCCTCCTACAAAAGTTTAAGAAGATGTATGATGACAGACTAGCAACATTACAAGCAAGTTTTCTAGTTGAATAAGCATCGAAAGAGCAATTTTTAGGGTTTAATCATGCAAGATAAAGTTCAATGAGCTCCAAAAAGAAGCATGACTACAATATTTCTCCATATAGACTGAAAAAAGTAAATAATAATAATAATAATTGGCCGCCTGTGAGTCTGACCCATACTTGAGTAATTTAACATTTTAAAAATATGCAAGTTTGCAGACAAAGGCTACATACCACCAAAGCATTAAATTCTGTCTCCTCATCTATGGCACCAATGATGGCAGGGTCATCCAAGAGATCCTGTTTGCAACTTTAGATGTAAGAAACTTCTGCTTAAGTAATAAAACTTAGTTTTGTCCTGCCTACTGCATCAATACTAGTTCATTTTGTCAAGAAAATTCTTCCAAATGTTCAGATTTCAGACTCCCTAATGCAGACTAACTTAAATATTATTCTTGATATTAATGATTTTAGCTAAACAATATATGCAGGAAATCAAAATGTAGCTCCTTGATGCACTTGTCTATGAAAATTAATAGCTTGGTATACATGAGTTTGATGCACAGCAAAATGATTTTCCAGCAACAAATCCAAATTGCTGGAACTAGAGAGCAGACTCAAAGCATGTGTATACCACAGAGAAACAAAGATGTTGCCAAACAACCAAAGAAAGCAACCAATTTTCTGGAAAAAGAAAAAAACTATGCAATATAATGGACATTTACAGGATGCTAAGAATCATCGTAGGCCAAAAATGCAAGAGGCAAAATCTCTTGGCAAATACAATAACCTCAATCATTTAGCTTTGTCCCAACTATATGGTGTTCACATTATGAATCTCAACTTGCCCATCAATCTCTCAGCAAATAATGACAGCAAAAAAAAAATCATTAATTACATGTGAGAGCTTTTTATAGGGGGAAAAAAGTACAAGTAACAATTACTACTTCATAGTAATCTAGAACATAAGGCATTCAGAAATGGATGAGATTGCTTACATCATCAGCAATTTGAAATAAGCCATTTTTGTCCTGCACAGGTAAAATAATGGTTACTTTCTGCACCTGATTTAACAAAATCAGAATTCTACAGAACTTGAGGGAAGGAGAATCTTTTTACATGCACTTTAAGAGCGCTTCAGTTTATATTTATACAAAAGACTAGCAAGATAGTTTAATCTACATGAACGGCCTCTGATATAAGGAAAAATGACAATGTACCTTAACAGCCACAAAAAGAAGAGGATCAGATGGTGTATAGATCATATATTGTGTCCCATCCTGCAAATAAAATATCAACAATTCAAGATTAGAATCGAAGACTTGCAATGCAGTCTTATGGACACTCTGTTATAAGGTCAACTTCAGAGTTCATTATAAACGTGGTTATGGTTTCCAACACTGAAAGGCCTGACCTAGGAACAATATGCTACCGTGTTTGCAGAAAATGATGAGGAAAAGGCACCAAGAAAAAGTCTTATCAGTCTTGATAAACTAGATTGACATGATTAAATATCCTTTAGGATTTTTTTTCTTAGAACCAAGAACCTGATTGGTTTATTTAATTAAAAATGATCAATTATTCCCTCTCCTTGCATGCAGACAGCTTGAAGTTGCCAATTACCTGTCAAACCACAATAATAGGATCTCTCTAGCAGATGGTGCACATTCTCAAACCACAAAAAATTCTGCTCTCACTTAGTGCTTGATTTTGTTCTTTATTCTCAAGTCCAAAACTCAAAAGTAGGCAATGGCTTTGCCCAACAAGTTTGAGGGGTGTTATAAAATGCAAAATCAGTTTGGACTGCCCCACAAGAGCAGCAATATGTGGTATAGTCTAGTCTTTATTAATCTATAGCACATGTGCACATAAGCATCCTTGTTGACCAGTTGGCCCTCCAATGAGATAACTAGAACATTCATGAACTCCATAATCTGTCAAAAAGAAATATCTTCTTATTCCGACTTCAATATATCAAACTGAAGTGGTGATTAGGCAACTTATTTTGCAAAAGCTCCTTAAGCAGTCTAGGAATTACCTGGCTTGCCAGTTGTCACAGTATCAAAAGGTTTCATTTTCCATGAATTGTATTGATTCTTAATCTTAGATCACAAAAAGAAATATTTTTTATAGTTATGCCTCATAAAAAGCCCTTACAGAACAGCAGCAATATGTAATATAGTCTAGTATTTATTAATCTATAGCACATTTGCACATAAAGATCCACATTGACTAGTTGGCCCTGCGATGAGACAATTAGAACATTCATGGACTCCATAATCTATCAAAAAGAAATATCTTCTTATTCTAACTTCAACATATCAAACTGAAGCGCGATTAGGCAACTTATTTTGCAAAACTCCTTAAGCAGTCTAGGGATTACCTGGCTTGTCAGTTGTCACAGCATCAAAAGGTTTCATTTTCCATGAATTGTATTGATTTATTAATCTTAGATCACAAAAAGAAAAAAAATTGTAGTTATGCCTCATATAAAAGCTCTTACAGAACAGCAGCAATATGTAGCATAGTCTAGTCTTTATTAATCTATAGCACATGTGCACATAAGCCCGGTCCCAAGCCCGGGTAAAGGAGGAGGGTTACGTTAGGTAGTTAACAGCCAGCGTAAAACTCCGTCAGAACCCTTAAAACATGAATCTGATAAATCAAACTATGCGAAGGGTTAGAACGTCCCGTTAAGAGACGCATTGCATTGCCTCCGATGTTTCGAAAAATGAGCAAGGGGCGCCGCACCGACACCCAGTGCAGTGATAAATGAGCAAGGGTTCATGCACTACGACGAGTGCGAGTAAAAAATTAGTCCATGATAGTCAATTAGAGTAACAAAATGAAATATAGAAACACTAACATGTAAAACTATGGAGATAGTGGATACTATATTAGGAGAAAAGTAAATATAATATGCTTACAAGAGACTAAATGGGTAGGTGAAAGATCAGAGAAATAAGAATATAGGATATAAATTATATTACTGAAAAATATAAAAATAGAAATGGAGTAGGAATAATTGTAGATAAGAATTTTAAGAATATGTTGTTAAGGTAACTAGGAAAGAAGATCAGATTATATCACTAAAACTTATACAACTCGACTCAACTCAACTCAGCCTTTTTTCTACATGGGGTCGGCTACATGAATTTGCTTCCTCCACTCTGCTTTATTACTAAAACTTATAATTGAGAATAATATAATTAACATAATTAGTGCATATGTACCATAAGTAGATTAGACCAACAAACTAAGGCACAATTTTGGAAAGACATACATGAACTAATACAAGAAATACCACAAGAAAAAAATATATTTGGAAGGAGATTTTAATGGATATATAGGTAAATAAAGGGATGGATATGAAATGGTACATGGAGGATATGGATTTGAGATAGGAATGAAGTCGGCGTGTGCTTCTTAGATTTTGCAGTAGCGTATGATCTAACAATAGCAAACATTTGTTTCAAAAAGAGAGATGAACATTTCATAACATTTAAAAGTTGAGCTAATAAAAGTCAAATAGATTTTTCTTAACTAAAAAAAGATAAAATAACATGCAAAAACTGTAAAGTTATTCCAAAGAAATTTAACTTCACAACATAGGATAATAGTAGCAGACATATGGATAAAAATGAAATATAGAGTAAAACGTAAAACTATTAATTCTAAAATTAAATGGCAAAATTTGAAAGAAAAAAACTAAAATTATTTAAAGAAAAGTTAGTAAGAGTAATGACTATGAATATAGATAGTGATCCCAACTTAATGTGGAAAAAAAGTAACTAAATACATAAAAAACATAGCAAAAGAAGTTCTAGGAGAATCAAAAAGAGTAGGACCAAAGGAAAGGAAACTTAGTGTGGAACGAAAAAGTTTAAGCTGCCATCAAGCTTAAAAGACAAACTATAAAATTTGGCAAGAGGCTAGGATGAAGAAAGTCTTAAAATGTATAGGAATGCAAAGAAAGAAGCTAAAAAAGCGGTAAGTAATGCCAAACTTAAAGCCTATGATGATTTATATAATAGACTAGATATGAAAGAAGGTAAAAAGACTATATAAATTAGCAAAACTAAAGAAAAAAATAAAAGATCTTGACTATATTAAATGTATTAAGAATGAAGATGAATAAGTCTTAGTGAAAGAAGAAGAGATAAAAGAACGATAAAAAGTTATTTTAAAAAATTATTAAATAAAAATAATTTGGTAAATTTAAGGATAGAAGGATGTGATAATCTAGAAGTAACAAATGAGCATAAATTTTTTATAGATTTAGCATGCTTGAGGTTAAAAAGGCTTTGAGTAAAATGAAAAATGCAAAGGCATTAGGACCAGATGCGATCCCTATTGAGGTTTGGAAAGGCTTAAAAAAATTGGAGTCATGTGGTTAACCAATTTATTTAACAGAATTGTGCAACTAAAAGAATGATGGATGATTGAAAAAAAAGCATATTAATATCCGTATACAAAAATAAAAAGATATTCAAAACTGTGCGAATTATAGAGAGATTAAGCTAATGAGTCTTACAATGAAATTATAGAAGAGAGTAAT
Organism: Calamus simplicifolius; assembly: GCA_900491605.1. Lineage (NCBI taxonomy): Eukaryota > Viridiplantae > Streptophyta > Magnoliopsida > Arecales > Arecaceae > Calamus > Calamus simplicifolius. The sequence goes on from UESW01001301.1 coordinate 187,655, forward strand.
AGAAAATCGATTAAGAACTGAAACTTTGGTGTTAAATAATCAATTTGGATTTATGCCTAAAAGATCGACTATGAAAGCTATTTATTTATTAAGAAGATTAATGGAGAGATATAGAAAAGAAAAAAAAGACATTCATATGGTCTTTATTGATTTAGAGAAAGCATATGATAGAATACCTAGAGAAATAATATGATGATTTTAGAGAAAAAAAAGTTACCAAAAGGTACATAGAATTGATAAAATATATGTATAATAGAGCAATAACTATTGTTAAAACAATAATAGGAGAAACTATTGAGTTTTCAATTACTGTAGGTTTACATCAAGGATCTGCCTTACGTCCATATCTTTTTGTATTAGTTATGAATGAATTAACCAAACATATTCAAATGATATCTCAAGGTGTATGTTATTTGCAGATGATATAGTGTTGATTGATGAAACTAAATCTGAAGTAAATGCTAAGCTAGAAATTTGGAGAGATGCTTTAAAATCTAAAGGTTTTAAGATTAGTAAACTAAAACTGAATACATGAAATATAATTTAATGGGAGTAAAAATACAAATGAAGAAACAGTGAAGATTCCAAGCCAAGAGATATAAGAGTAAAAAATTTAGGTATTTGGGATCAATTATCCACAAGAAGGTAAAATAGGTGAAGATGTAAATCATAGAGTTAAAGCAGGATAGATTAAGTGCTTCAAAAATATTGTATGGTCAGTACATCCTATTAAAATTAAAGAAAAATTTTATAAAACTGTTATTAGGCCAGCTATGCTATATGGAACAGAGTGTTGGGCAATATTGAAACAACATGTGAATAAATTAAGTGTAACATAAATGTGTATGTTAAGATGGATATATGATAAAACTTTAAAAGATAGAATTAAAATAAACATATAAGAGAAATGATGGAGTAGCCCTAATTGAAGATAAAATGATAGAAAATCGATTAGGTGGTTTGGACATATACAACGTAGACCTTTAGATGCTCCAGTTAGAAAGAGTAATCTTTTAACAATTCATGGTAAGGATAGAGGTAGACCTAAACTAACATGGATAGAAATAATTAAAAAATATAAACTATTTATAATTTAAATGTCAACTTGGTCCTAATAAAGTAGAGTGGAGGAGCAGATTCATGTAGCCGACCCCATGAGTACATGTGCACATAAGCATCCATGTTGACCTGTTGGCCCTCTGATGAGACAATGAGAACATTCATGAACTCCTTCATAATCTGTCAAAAAAACATCTTATTCTGACTTCAACATATCAAATGAAGTGGTGATTAGGCAACTTATTTTGCAAAAAGCTCCTTAAGCAGTCTAAGAATTACCTGGCTTGCCAGTTGTCACAGTATCAAAAGGTTTCGTTTGCCATGAATTGTATTGATTTCTTAATCTTAGATCACAAATGAAATTTTTTTGTAGTTATGCCTCATATAAAAGCTCTTACAAAATATAACATTAAAAAAAATGCAAGCTTACTGATGCTTCCGAAAGACTCTCATAATTGTAGATGGAACTAATAAGGAAAATGTTGACCCCAGAATGTAACATAGAGCAATAGAAGGATTATCTAAGACTGTATTGACTATCTTACCAAATGGAAGCAAGTTATCTCTACACCTTCAGAAGGTAACCCATCAATATCTTCACCATCATCTGCATGATTCAACAAATTTTACTGATTATGGAACTACAAATTGATTTTTACATAAGAAACCATTTAACCTCAACTAGGTCCAACATCATGTAAAATTACCTCACAGAGAAACATTGGAAGCTGTACCATTTAACCAAGAAGCAAATTCATGCACAAAAGACTTAAACCAAAAAAACAAAAGCAATGATTGCTCCCCTGCCCCCTAACATAAATAATTTCGATACAGTGAAACTCACATTTAGATGCAATTTTTTATGCTTATACTGCACAAAATCCTGCTGTATTACATTACAATTGAAAGGCAAAAGATAAATTTCCAAGAACTATGGGTACAGAAAATATCATAGATCTTCATTTGTGTACATGCATATTTTATGTACAAAGACTTTAGCATGTGAAAGGCTTGTTAAGACTTCATTAGCCTATACTAGGGTAAAAATACTGAACAGAGTTGGGCCTGGATGAAGGGAAACAGGTCTTGCAAAATGTTTGCGAAGCAGAATCACATAAAAAGAATCTTTAAATACTTCATCGTTAATAATGAAAATTCACTAAGTTGCTCGTTGACACACAAAAGTTTGACTGTAGAAATGACAAAACAATGAGTACTAAAATTTGACTTCAGTTGCATTGCATATGAAAAAAAAATGTTGGATTGGAAGTTGGCTGGAAGCATTAGGTAGCAGGACCCAATGCAACAGCAAAATTCCAGAGCACATCAGGCACCAGAAATGGAGGCTAATGATGCATGCTAGGCCAAATTAAGAACCCATTTCATGAAGGATGGCAATAAATGTTTATGCTTTTTGCCAAAAAATACAGTGAGATTGGAATTTCTATAAAAGAAGCATTTAAGGTAGTCCCTGGCTTTATCATCTGAATCAGCCATGCAATTACTCAATTGTCTTACATGGGAAACACTGCATCTCATTTTTGACCAAGTCCTGGATGTTTTATCCAAATCAGCAATTAGTCCATGGTAGCTAAGATTTTGCCAGCCAATACTATCAAAAGTATGTCATTTTTAGTTCAACATAGTAACAAGCACAAATGTCTTCCATGTGCAACAAGTTTGTCTGGGTTCAGGTGGTCAGGTATGAATAGAGTAAATGCAGTCAGTTGATCGATCATTATATCATAATCATAACCAACAAACAGCCTTATCCCAACTATTTGGGGTCAGCCTTATGAATCCTCGTTCTCCAAAAATTAGGGCCACAAATGTTATTTCAAGGGGTGATAATATTGCTCAAGCAATTTAACTGCTTTAAGAGCACTCAACTACAATACTATATCACTTGACTATCGTACCCCTTGGAATGAATGCCTGTCTAATATTCCTACTCAGGACCTCAAATGTTATTTGAAGGGGTGACAACATTGCCCAAGCAATTTAACTGCTTCAAGAGCACTCAGTTACAATATTAGATCACGTGACTATTACACCCTTTGGAATGAAAGCCTGCATAATATTCCTACTTAGGGCCTCAAATGTTGTTTCAAAGGGTGACAATAGTGCCCAAGCAATTTAACTGCTTCAAGAGAACTCAATTACAATATTAGATCACTTGACTATTATATCATTTGACCTGCCTAATATTCTTTTGTTCATTCCCTAGATTACCTCTTGTCCATCACATCCACCATTTACACTTTTTCTTCCCTTTTTTTCTCACATCTCCACACTGAGCTTTCTAACATCACCTCTTATGAGGACTGCAGCCCTCTTCCTTCTCCTCCACTGCACAGAAACCCAGCATCACCTCCTCCAAGAACTCATTCACTAGTCCAAGACATGCATTGACAAAGAATAACAAGAATATGAAAAAACACTAATTGATCTAGATAATATTATTCTAATCAATGGCAAAGCCCTAGACAAGCCTTGGCCCCCAAGCTCCACACTCAATACACCATATCCTCCACCTTCCTTCCATCAACGTCAGTAGCTCCTCCCCTATCCATCCTTAGCCTGTGTATTTGCTTCCACACGGCACTTGTACACCCCCTTGCAAAGGTCAGCAATCTCCGTTGATGTTGCCAGGTCCTTCCTAGAGCATCACAAAGTTCACCAACAAGTTCACTGCTAGCTCTACTAGCTCAAGCACCACTACGCTTGCCATCTGATCCATCCTGTGTCCCCATTCAGCAACCACATGGGCCCCACCTTGGCCACACCCTCGATGCAGCCCAGCCTGGCAAACAAGTACATGGACACAACCAATCAATACGCCCCACTATGGCCCACTCATATATAAGGCAATGTGTGGCCCACCGGTGATGAGAATGTAAACTAACCTTGCTTGACATAATTCCTAAACTACAACCTCATGAGCATAAGGATAAGGTAGCCATGAGTGGTAGGAAGGCAGGCAACAACAAGGGCATTGATATAACCTACAAGAGAGGCAGGAAAGGAAACAATCATGGGAAGCAGCATGATCGGTGGTGACAGCAAGGTTGTGGGAAATATTGGCACTAGCCTAGTAATCATAGACTAGTTTCCTTTAATGACTCTTTATTGCACAACATTGCATGCACGTTTCCTTTCTTTTCTTTACTAACCCATTTCTCATACCAGCATAATATAGACTAAATGTACGCCTCAATACACAGAGAAAAAAGGCTCATTTATGAAAAATATAGAGTTTCACATAGAAAGGAGTGCAGGGAAACTGGTAAGGAAAGGGTTTCAGTCTGCTGTTCAATTATTAATGATTTGACATGGTTTAATTTTAAAAATAATTTTAGGCCAAGATCATCCACATCTTAGTTTGTCCTTATAGCTATGTTGTATTGTTGGCCTTTTGAGAGGAGACTGCTGGAGTCATCCAGGCTTCCTGAAATTTTAAATCAGAACAATGATGTACAACCATGTGCAACTCCATTCTTGTCTGTTTAAGGTCAGCCTTATCAGCCTATTTAATCATTTATTTAATTAACAATCAGGGAAAAAAATCCTTAAATTTAAACTTATTAAGCAAGAAAACATATATCATTTCAATATCTCACTTAAAAACAGTGTTTAAAGTAACATTGCCTGTGTGGAATTCTACTATGTCTTCTTCAGAATAGCAAAAGCTACCCCGTGCTGTATAACAGAATCTGAACAAAAAAACCAGATGGAACAAATTAGAATGAAGAGCACTATGAAAAAAGATCTAATGAACAATGCAGTAATTTGTTGTAGATTCTGAGCACCAGAATCAGTTAGATTATTTTTCAAAAACTTATTGGCCACCATTAAAACCCCACAAAAGAACTAAATTTTAATCAAAAGACACACAATAGTCTTTACCCACTAAATACAAGATGCATATGGATTTTAGCAAGAGCATATGCAGCAGCAGGAATGATAGCCTCAACTTCATCATCTTTGATCTGCAATATACATCATGCATTCAATTAGGAAAAACACAACCATGACAATAACAATCAAGAATTTCCCCAAGGATTTGAGATCAGCTTTATGAATCCTCTCCACAAGTATTTTTAACTAAGGGATACCTCTAGTAAAATAGGTACACCTTAGAATTTACAAAAAAATAAAATTTTAATTTCATAGTTTGGCATACTTTTTCAAAAATGGTTCTTAACAAAGGTTAACCTTTACCTTTCTAATTCAAGCTTTGGACAAACATCAGCAGTGTTTCTATCAGGATAGATAGAAGCAAAAAAGATTTTTATGTGTCATCAATCAAACGAATTTAAACACGAACACAATTTTAAAGTATCCACTTGATTTTTTTCCTAATCAATAAATGAAGGTTGGACAAACAAGAAAGAAAAAATAGATATTGTGTTCAATGAGAGAGAGAGAGAGAGAGAGAGAGAGAGAGAGCAAAAGTACATCATTCAATTTTATAAAATTAATACTAGAATGGACATGTTTACTCGTACAATTACTAGCTAAAATAAAAGTTAGGGTCAAGAAGCTAAGGCCACTGGTTCACAATGTGCCAGCCAGTTGCCGGCATCTCACATTCTTTACCATGTTTTGTCCAGACAAAAACGTATAAATAAATAAATAAAACTGTTTGGCTCAATGTCAATTGATATTGAGCCATACCAACCTAAATTGAACCAGCACATGTGCCTTGCAATACATGTAGCATGTGCATGTTCCCAATGCCACCATTATCCTGTTATGGTACAGCACTGTAGATACTAGACAAAGATTGGTGCCTAAAGAATTGTTTAGGGCAGTTCCTCCCAGGACAAGGTGGCAACCCTTGGTTGCCATTTTGTTCAAAAGTCTGAAGAAGACATGGGTAAATTTAAGAAATATCTTGCCAAAAGGTGCTCTTACACTTTACTCTCTTCACAAAAGGAGAAATTCGCTGCCACCTAACCCTATCCAAGATTAGTTAACCAAGCTCTTAAGATATGTTTTATGATTGGAACGACAAGGAACATATAAAAAAAAAATAAAGAGAAATCATGTGAGTTTACATGCAAGGCAACCAAATAAGAGGGTCAACAGAAAATTTGGAATAGAGAGTCTTAACTATCCATCAATAATTTATTGCGATCCCATTCAATCTAGTGGTAGATAAGTCTTCAAACTCAAGAAGATAAATCAGATAAGTAGCAAATAAATCAGCAACAAAATGAAATTCTTAAAGATTATCTTGCAGATCCAGCTGATCAACATCTAGAACTATGACATATGCACATCAGAAGCTGAGACTACCAAAGCCATAGAAATGCTCGTATAGAACAATATAATCTGTACAAGCATTAAGAAACAATTATCTATATAATGATATTGATGTTAATGAAATTTTATCCAGCATTTGAAATTAAAACATTAATAAGAGACATACAGCTGACCATCCGTTGAAGTTTGTGCTCTTCAAGATCTGTACAGGCCTGAACAAAAACAGCTTTTTTCAGAGGACCACACATCCAGAGAACTTGCCGAACAACTTGAAGGAACATACTCACGTGTCAACTGGACAGAGCAGCATGCATTCATCCCCTCGAGAACTTTGAAAGACTCTCCTGATTATGCATTCTAAAGGCAAGTTATTTGTAGCATCAACCTGCAACATACTTCTAGTATTAGTATAAATATCCGTGTAACAAAAGGAAATTATATATCCAAGTCAAGACGGCAGGAATTAGTAATGTAGTTCTCACCATGTCAATCAAGGTGAAGAACTGCCAACAATGCAAATTCATTATTTCTTGGATGCTATTTTTCATACCATATCATCACTCTTTCCCAGGCATTACTTCATTGCCATGGATGGAATATGCCATGGACACAGGTTAGTAGCCAGTAATGTCTTGTCCATACATACATATAGTATGTATATATGTATATTTATATATGCATGTATATGTGTTTATCTGTGTATATGTGAATCTGTATATGTGTGTGCCCTTCCTACCTCTTTCCGTTCTATTTCAATCGCTTTATTGTACCACTGGCAGCACCTTCTAAAGAATACAACCCTAGCAATGGAAGAAAATAATTATTAATTTAAGAAGAAAAGGAGGAAGAAGAAGAAGAAAGGAACCCTTGAATCTGGGAGGATTGTCAACGTACGCCATGCTAGCTTTTATTTTTTATTTTGGCACCGCTCTAGATCCTCTCTCACTTATTACCCCCGATCACCTTCACCTCAATTCTCCATTATCTTTATTATTCATTCCATTGCGGCTTGCTACGTTGGTTTTGTGTATCTTTGATGAATGTTTTAGGTCGGAGTTAATTAAAAAAAAAATTAGTGGAATCTACAGCATTTTATCCAATCACATGTTACAGATTACCGGTGTCAATAAAATAAGAAGGGAGCCAATAGTCACTTACAATGGTGGCTAACCGTTCCGAAGAAACCATGAGGACCCTTCCATGAGGATCCAACACGAAGCCCGCGGGCGGCTTCGGCAATGGAGACGGCTGGCCCTGGCGGCCCTCAGAAGCGCCAGGTGGAGACACCACCTCCACCAGGTTGTCATCATCGTCGGGGACCGGCTTCTCCGGAGCTCTCCTCTTCGCCCCTCTCTTCTTCACCGGGCCGGTCTTGGCCGCGCGGCACAAAGCGTAGCGGCCGCGGAGGAGGAGGCCGCACCCGGACCTCTTCTTCGTAGTAGAAAGTGAGATCGACAGGGACGAAGGCTTGAATAGAGCGAGACCCGTCGAAGAGGAAGGGGTAAGGGGCTCTATTCTGTGAGGGCAGTAGGAAAAGCGCGACGCGGCGGAGACGCCTATCATCTCAATGGATTGCAAGAAGTCTCGAGTCTCGTTGCACTTAAGGTGTTAGGTGGAATAGCTGAGAGAAGTTGAAGTCTCCCGCCGCCGGAGGTAATTCATGGGAGGGGTAGAGGTGCTATCGTGCGTGAATTGATGGTCGAGGTCCTGGGAATTAGCTCGCGGGAGGGAGAACGGAAGGGAAACAAGCGGGATTTCCAGTAGGGGAGGGCAGGAAGTGAATTCGATGGCGTGGTTACCGAAAATATCTTCGGTCGGCAAGTCGGGAATATTGAGGTGGGCCGTACGGGCAATAGCAAGTGGTTGGGAGTGGACGCCGTTTCAGTTCAAACCGGAAATATCACCTCATGTGATGAAATCGCCTTTCCGAATGACGATTTCCATTATATGCGTATCATCTACACAAGCGTTGCTTTGAAAATTTTGATAAAATATTGAAGGTAAACGGTTTTGTTCGGCTAAGCTTTGAAATTGTCTAACAATTTTACGGTCTTTGTTATTTTTAATGCTAATTTTATAATATATTTTAAGAATAATGTTCACACAGAATATGTTCTCAAAATAATGTTTGGGATATCATGTTGATCTTAGGCATCCCGAATCTCGATGCTTTTTTTTTTTTTTACTAGAGTATCTAAAATTGTGAAGAGTAGCCCAACCCAACCCCCCCCCCGCCCCACCCCCCCCCCCCCCCCCGGCCCTTCCTCTCTCACTCTACCAGCTGCCCACCAACTCCACCCCTCTCGTCTCCTCCCCTACCGGCGCCTCATCATGTTGACTCAATTGCCGATTCCACCACCTGATGTAGGAACCTTGAAAAAGAGTAACATAACACCTTCATGCTTTGAAACACTAATCTTGGTAGATTGGCACAAGTTCTGAATGTTTCGGATAGAGCCAACTTACCCAAGGAGCTCTCAGCCTAAGAATTTACATTCATCTCATCATAGGCTAGAGCTAGCTGATAAAGTACAAACTCTATTAGAAAAACTTTGAACACCGTATTTGGTGCAGCAAGTCCTACGTGGACTGCACCGTCTCTTCTTATTGGTTTACATGCTTACGATACCCATTAAAAAATATTAAGATAGCTTTACGACATCTCAGAGAAAAATTTAGGACACCCCAGTTTTAAGCTTACGATATCTAGTTATAAAATTAAGACACCCGTTTAGAAAGTAAAAAAAAAAAATTACGACACTCCAGTTGTAAACTTACGACACCGTAGTTATAAAATTACAATACCTTTTCATAAAACGTTCTATACATAAATTTCAGGAAAAAAAAAAGCTGAATGGGTATTAAGCACATCACGTCAAAATTTAAGATGACAACCTAGTTTTAAACTTACAACACTGTAGTTATAAAATTAAAACACCCATTAAGAAAGTCAAAAAAAAAATTATGACATCCCAGTTGTAAATTTACGATACAGTAGTTATAAAATTACGATACCCACTCAGAAAACGTGTATATACACAAATTCCAAAAAAAAACTGAACGGGTATTAATGCACGTCATACAGCTTTTTTTTTTTGAAATTTATGTACAGACACAATTTTGAGTGGGTGTCGTAATTTTATAACTATGTGCTGGAATATCATAATTTTTTTTTACTTTCTGAACCGGTGTTTTAATTTTATAACTATGGTGTCGTAAGTTCAAAACTAGGGTGTCGTAATTTTTTTTTCTTTCTGAACGGGTGTCTTAATTTTATAACTACGGTGTCGTAAGCTTAAAACTGGAGTGTCGTAATTTTTTCTTTGAGATGTCGTAAATCTATCTTAATATTTTTAATGGGTATCGTAAGCATATGAACCAATAAGAAGGGGCAGTGCAGCCCACATAAGATTTGCTGTATCGGATGCAGTGTACAAAGACTTTTCCAACTCTATTACAAACTCTAACAATTCTAAACCTCCTAAGGAACTAGGGGCCCATAGCCCACCATGGAAGAAAGGCCCATGGAACAATGCTCAAGATAGTGATTCTACTCTTTCATCCGAGTTGGTCCCCTTGACCTCGAGAGTAGGGCATGCGATGAGACATTATTCATTAGCCTTAATTTGATTGGCTATCAGCTAGCCTCCAATCAACCTCCAACAAAGCATCAAAAGTTCTCAAAATATCAATTCTACTCCCTCATCTGTGTTGGCCCCTTGACCTCGAAAGTAGGGCATGTGAGGCATGAGGCATAAAAGTTTGCATATCAGTAGCAGCTACTTACTATTCAAGGCAAAATCTCAAACCCAATAGGTTGACAACCAGTATGTGACCAACTAATAAGGGTACACATGCCTTACCATTATTGGCTAGTCAATTAATGGTAGCTAGTACATAGTATTAAAAATGGATCTATCGTGACCAAATATGAAATGCACAATCTGAACTAACTATTTGATCTTGTCCATAAGTATAAAAATCAGCTAAGAACAAAGAGCTAATCCTAAGCCCAAGAGCAGCCCCTCCTTTACTGTACCAAACCACCAAGCTTTGTTGTATCGAACCATCAAGCTTAAGTAAGATTAGATACCCTCTCATAGGAGTTCTTTCTAAACCCTCTCTCTCTCTCTCTCTCTCTCTCTCAATTCCTTACTCTCAATCTCAATTCTCTCCATCAATGAGAGCATAGTTATAAGGTTTACCTTTAGTCTCTTGTCTTTCCTTACTGATTTTAGCGTTAGAGGTCCTTTACGGAGACACCTCGGGCACCCCTTCTGCTCTCCCTTTGTTTGTCATAGATCTTTCACCAAAAGATATTCAGAAACTTTACTTGCTAGGACATGTTGCCTCTCCCATTCTTGGCTCATCCATATTACCTCTCTCATCCTTATTAGTGCGAGGGTCCCCTCATGGCATCCCAAGCCCTATTGATGACTTATCATAATAGCGATAAGTGGCTATTACTCTTAAAATTTTTACTCTAAATTACTATTATGAGAATCTTATTTTTCTAAATAGAAGAGAGCCTCAGGTCTAGTTCCCCTCATCCTAGGCCATATTGATTGAATGACCATTAGAAGCATTTAGTTGATAATAATCATCTTGATAATCTTAAATTATCATGTTTAGCAATTAGGTATCGTAATCTAAGAGCAGTAATATTTGATTTTTAAAAATAAAATATTATTATAAATCATGATAATTCAACTCCTATTTGAAAGATGGTGTATCTAAAATTATTATGGTTTAATAATCTTGACTTTTATATAAATATTTAATAATAAATTTATATTTAATATTTAATATATTATATATATAATATAAAATATTCATTTTATATTTTATAAATATATAATATGTATAAATAATTGTACCAAAAATTATTGCCTTGTAGTAGAATATTTTATTTTCTAGCTTAAAAAAAGAAAACCACCTAAAAAACTGATTTATAAAAATATAAAATAATTTAATATAATTTAGTATATATTAAATCTTATATTTCTAGGAATTTGAATTAATATTATTAAGGTAAATCAAATATAATAATCTTGTATTCTTTATAATTTGATTACTAAATAACAAATTACTAGGAATGTAAGATTTTTTTTTTTAATTATATTACCATGAATGAACATCACCTTAGAGGCTATTTGGAGTAAATATTTCAATACAAATTCTTAAAAAAACTTACATTTAAAGTGTTACAAATTATTTCTAAAAATTTTATGTATCCTTAAATTTGATAATAAAAGATTAACAAGAAAAAATCTAATCTTTGATTTCCGAAAGCCTTTAATTTTCAGAAATATTTACCATAGAATATACCTAACCTCATGCCCACCAAACAGTGGCTTATGGTCTTTCTTCGTAGCCTCTCATCAAAGGTGATTGACCCCTCTAGAAATCGCTGCTCATCCGAGTCATGGACACGTGACACCAGCAATGCTGAGCCCATCACATGCGAGGGGTGTGGACTCTGGACGGACAAGTCGCCTGCTGGTCCCCATGACTCGCACGGCCAGCAGCTCCACCATCGTTCTTGCAGTGAGTCCTTTTAAAGTTAACTAACCAAAGGTTAGGCTACCACTCGACCGGAAACCGGTTAAGGTGACGGGAATGGAGACCAGTTTGGCATACGGTCGTAGCTTTCAGGTACCCGCCAACTATACAAATAGTTAGCAAATAAATTTAGATGGTGTCAGACAGGGTCCTGGTACAATGCTGCCGCTAACCAATTGCCACCAATGAAATCAATGGGAAGGATTAAGTCGTTGCATTTCAATATATATATATATATCTGAAGTTGCTTGCCGTTACAAGTTCAGTATTTAGATATCCCTTTTGAAGGGAAGAAATGTGAATTGATGTGGCCGATGAACGTGTAAGTTAACAACCTAATGGTAAAAGTCAAAAGGGAATCTGGCAATCCAAACTCGTCCGGCTTCCCAAGGCCTTTGGAGTCGGCCTCGACCTTTTAAGTCGGCCTCAGCTTATGTGCCAGACGTGGCTTAGCCCACCAACCATCTATGGCTCACGTGTCAGACAAGGCCTGGCTTGGCCCATCAACCACTTGTAGCTTACGCACCTGATAAGATCAGGCTCACCAACCATCTACAACCCACGTGTCTGATGAGACCAGGCCCACCAATCATCCGCAGCCCACATATCTGATGAGATCAGGTCCACCAACCATCCATGGCTTATTTGTCTGACAAGAGTGGGCCCACATATCAATCGTAGTTGCTCAGATCAGATGGGACAAGGCCCATCAGTCCTAACATTCCATCCAGAAGTTATCCTTCACTGCAAAGCCCCCACGTGGTTCATCCTATCGCTGAGTGGCAAGGACTGTCGATACATCGGTAAGATGGACCAATGATGAGGTATGAACACTTAAGCACTCAGAAGAGTCTTCCACTAAAAACTCTCTCCTTCGAGCTTCCTTAAGCCCACTGTTGTGATTCCGATCACTGACTTGACCGTCGAAGGGTTCTCGCCGGAATATCCAATCCCCGGGACTTCTTGCAGGATCCAACCTGGAGTGAAGCTTCATTAGCAAAGCTATGGTGTCCCCACAGACATCAATTGAAGGTGATCGAGCATCATCAGATTGGCGCACCAGGAAGGGCAGCGCACTAAAGGAAGGAGAGCTTTGTAACACTAAGCTGCAAGCCCTCACCCCCTCTTAGACAACAATGGTGATGACACGCGCTTAGGGGGCTTCCACTAGTTATGCTGGGAGGGCACCCACAGCACATCGAGTAGCATGAGGCCAACCTCCCTACTCCTTCTTCAATACCCATTTTGGCCACTCCACCTGATCAACTAGCCATCCTCACCCAACAAGTATAAGATTTAGTCACATAGTTCATGAGCTACAAGAGCAACATTCTGTGATCACCCAGCCTCATTATGGTGGCGGGGTTTATATAAAGCCTGGAACATGGAGACTCGGGCAGCTAAGCCATGGAAGCAACAAAGTACAATAACGTGTAGACAATCCGAATAGAGTTTGAAGTCAACTGCATCGGGACAAGATCATATCTATCTAGAAGATTGAGTATAAAGGGATGGAAAGGAAGGCGGAACCCACTCTTAAAGAAGTCCTCGTACAGGGCAACCCCACCGGATCGGCTGGAGGTCATCCTGTCATTGAATTTGGGGACAGAGATGCGGACACTATCAGGGACCCTATACCTAGCCCTAAGGTCCTCTACCTTCTCAGAAGACATCATGGAGGCGATCCCCTCCAGACCCATCGAACTAGAAGTGGCGGCCGAAGGAGGTGTCGGATGGATTAGCGGTGGTGGGAAAACCCTAGGTGCTGCTTGGACCACGATCGTCGGACGATCGTGGATGGAAATACCATCGGTTGTCCGATGCCATGTTAGAAGGACCTCATCCTCAGAAAGGATCCACCATGTGTCTCTTACCCTTCCTACTGGTGCAAGGGTCCATAGGAGGAAGAGAACAAAAAGAAAAAGGCAAGAAGGACTGACCTGGAGTTGGGAAGAAAGAATAGAAGGCTCGGGACTCAGGGGATGAAGAAGGAGCACGGAGAAAGTACCAAGCGTGTGAAAGACCCAAAGGGATGGGCGGAACCATTATATATATAATTTTGAATCATCCTACCCGATGCACTGCCACGCAGACGCCCGCGAGTGGGGGCAGTGTCCAGTTGTCAATGGACCCTTCACCGCTCGAGATACGATACCTCGTAACGCACGGGAAAGATGCAATCTGTAGCTAATGATGGGACATTAGTGATGGTGATCTAATAATGACGCCCACCTTTTTTCATTCGAGAGGTATTTCCTCAATCTCCCCACGAGCGACGTTACTCCTTATGCATATCCTTAAATGAGGGAGGATATCGAAAAGACCCTGCCTCCTGAGGGGCACGTGCCCGCCTCTGATGATTAATGGTGCACGAAGCTCAATGTTGGTGAGAGACTTTATGCTCCTTTCGCTTTGCGAGCATACAACATGTGACCACTTAAGCTGAAACTAGCAACGACGAAAGTCAAAAGGGCACTGGGGACCCGGACTCAGCCCTAGCTTCCCAAGGCGGCCTCGACCTTTGGAGTCAGCCCTAGCTTTCCAAGGCGGCCTCAACCTCCAGACTCGGCCCTGGCTTCCCAAGGTGGCCCCGGCCTCAGCCTCTGAACTCGGCCTCGACCTCCCAAGGCGGCCTCAGCATCCAGAGTCAGCCCCGACCTCTCAAGTCGGCCCCAGATTTCGTGCTAGCCCATGTGTCTGACAAGACCTAGCCTGGCCCACCAACCATCTAGGGCCCATATGTCTGACAAGGCCTGACCTAGCCCACCAACCACCTACGACTCACGCGCTTGATAAAACTAGGCCCACCAACCATCTATGCCCACATGTCTGATGAGACCAGGCCGACCAACCATCCGCGGCCCACTTGTCCGACGACCAAGCCCACCTGCCGATTGCAATGCTCAGATCAGATGGGACAAGGCTCATCAGTCCTGACATTCCACCCAGAAGACATCCTTCACTGCAAGGCCCCCACATGGTTCATCCTATTGCTGAGTGGCAAGGACTGTCGATAAATCGGATAAGAGGGACTCTTGATAAGGTTTGAACACTTAAGCACTCATAAGAGTCTTCCACAAAAAACTCTCTCTTTCGAGCTTCCTTAAGCTCACGGTTGTGATTCCAATCATTGACTTGACCATTGGAGGGTCCCCGCCCGAATATCCGGCCCTCGAAACTTCTTGCAGGATCCAACCTAGAGTGAAGCTTCATCGGCAAAGTTACAATGTCCCCACGGACGTCAATTGAAGGTGATCGGGCATCATCATAAATAATTTATAAAAATATCCATATAAATAAAAATTTATGAAGATATAACTATAGAACAAATAATTTATAAAAATATAAAGATATAAATTATAAATTAGTAAAAATAATTATAAATTAGTATATATATATATATATATATATATATATATATATATATATATATATATATATATATATATATATATATATATATATATATATATATATATATGTATGTACTTGTAAAAGTAGACTTGGCCACATTTGAATGTAGTCATATTTAAATTTATTTTTTTTTATTTATATAGTTCATAAATATCAAAGATTAAAAAAAAAAAAGGGGATGACTTCGGAATTCCTATGGATTTAACAATGAAAAAGAATGATCGAATCTTAAATTTAGCTACATTTAAATGTTGCTCAACTTACCTTATAATTTTAGATATTTCTAAAATTATACATTAGTCAAAAATAATTATAAGAATATATACATAAATAGTTAATTAACAAGGTATATATAATTTAGATATTATTAAAATATAAATATAAAAAATCTTTTTAAATTTCAAAAAAATTCTTTAACATGGAAAAAAGTTTTGCTTGCAATTGCCTCATAAGCTGAAGAGTTACATCTCAAGCTATTGTCACTTTAATTGGTACTATATTAGTTACTTACATGCTAGATTGGTGATATAAGTGGCGAGTAGGGAGGCCATTTGCAGCATAACCTTATATATATATATATATATGGCTTGTATTTGGGTTGGGAGTAGGAAAAATAGAAATAGTAAAATTTTATATTTATGGAGATAATTATATCATGAATTATGATAATTTTGTTTGGCTTCACTTTTTCATGTAACTTTTGGATGATGGTTCTCTTGTCTATAAAACGGAAGCAAAACGTAGGCATAAAAAAGGTTACTCTATTTTTTTTTCATAATAATATTAGTAGTATTTGGAAAGGGATATTAATACTATTTTATATGGAAATTTAAGTATATTCATAGGATTTCACTTTATAGATGTTAGAAATGACACAATGATAAATATATGGTGACTAGCAAAGAAAAAAGAAATGAAAACACCGAATCATGCGATTCTTATCTAGGCCTAATGAGCAACATTTTTTGCGCCATCTATCATTTTCACTGGGGCAATTCTATGAAGTTTATATATATAATTTATTATAAGATGTGGTCCTTTGCTACATACATTGATGGGTCTATTGTCATACCAAAAGGGCTAAATCATGCTCTCGAATAGGCAAATAGATAATTGACACATTTGTTTATTTAGAAATAAAACAAAAGCTCAAATGTGAGGAAGAATAGTGAGAGAATAGGATTGGAACACAAATTATTTTTACATAGCATTCAATGGCTTTTCCAACTATGTAAATTGATAATCAATTGACAACAATTTCATTGACATGGTAAACATTGGTTTTTTTTTGGTACAAACGGATGATCATACTAGTCTTGGTTGAGTCAAGCCCAATATCAGAGTACAAAATTTAAGAAAGAATCAACGGGTATGAATCACCCGGCAGCCAGCACCACGGTTCAGAGTGATGAGCGATCCGGATAACTACCCAATCAATCATTGAATTAGCTTTCGGTATGTGTGCCGAATCTGAACTATATCACCATGCTGAAGCATAGACCGAATATCGCATATCAGGTAAACATTGGTTGACAAACTAAGCTGTTGCAAGTATTATTATAATGAGTGAATGATCTTTTTAAGTACATGACTTGGAGACTTAGTGCATCTCTTTTCCAAACATTGCTTTTAAACTACATCATATGATTAAAAGTATTATAGAGAATAACTTAACTTGGTTCGCCATCATAGAAATCTAATTTTACAATTGCAAAAAACATGTTAGGTCTGAGGTGACTTGACCACCAAAAATATAAAGTTTTGAAAGATATAATTTACTAAAACTTGTGTGGCAACAATTTAATAACTTATCTTAGCTCTCAACAAAAATAGAATTGAAATCGAGCTTCACTAAAATTGATAGAGCAGTCCTTTGCTCGTTTAGTTCATACATAAATTAGAATTAGAATATGATTTTTGATTTTGATAATAATACTTAACTCAACTCATCTAAGCCTTTTTTCGATACATAGGATAGGCTACATGAATCTGCTTCCTCTACTTTATTCAAGACTAAGTCGACACTCAAATTATAAATATTATATCTTTCTTAGTTTTTTTTGTTCATGTTAGTTTAGATCTACCTCTACCTTTATCATTATTATAAATTATTAAAAGATTATTCTTTTTAATTGGAGCATATAAAGACCTTAATATATATATCCAAACCATCATAATCTACTATGAATCTACTAATTCTGATAATAATATATTGATATATATTATATTATATTATAATTATATATAATTATATTATATATATTATTTTTTATAATACCTTTATATATATAATATTGTAATAATATATCATATTATATATCATGAATTAAAATGATTATTATATACATAAATTATATAATATTTATAATATATTATAAATTATGTATCATTATACAAAAATTATAATATGATATAGTATATTATATATCATAGCATGTAATAATATTATAATAATGTTACATACTATATTACAATATTTATATATTATATATTATTATAATATACTATAATATCATACATTATAATCTTAAATAATATTATATTTGTAAGTTTTTATTACGTTACATTTAGCTAAAATGGATTTGTAATTATGAATGAAGGTTGAGATTTCAATTTTTAATAAATAATTATTATTTTAATTAGAGAGTTATTTTTATTTTTATTTTTAAGAAGAGAGTTATTTTCATAAATCAAATGGTCCTTAATGGTAAAGTTTTAAACGTTCATAAGAATACTAAAATCTCTAAATACTGTTGGATTAAAGTTTTATGTTAAGCCTACCAACAATAAGTGAAGGGGCAATGTAAAGCATAGTAGGGCCGATAAATTAACTTTTTCTATGCTATTTTTGGCTATGCATGGATAACATCGTGAGTAAATAAGGTAGTGTTTGATAGAAAAAATATTATCCATGGATAATGTACGGGATAGAGTTTGTCCCTGGCTATCCCTAGGGATATCTCTTGGCTATCCCATTGATCATATCAAATGCAAAAAGGTAAATCCATAGGATAACTATTTTTTACTCTTATTTGGAGGGATAACCAGCTATTCCTGCATTCTCTAGGGAATAATTGAGGGAATATCCCATGGTTAACCATGATTAACCATAGATTATCCCTTTGGTTAACTTTATTTCCAGCTATCCCATAGGTAGTGTTTGATAAAAAAAATATTATCCATGGATAAGTGTACGGGATAGAGTTTGTCCCCTAGCTATCTCTGGGGATATCCCTTGGCTATCCTATTGATCATATCAAATGCAAAAGGTAAATCCATAGGATAACTTTTTTTTACTCTTATTTGAAGGGATAACCAGCTATTCCTGCATTCTCTAGGGAATAAATTGAGGGGATATCCCATGGTTAACCATGGATTATCCCTTTGGTTAACTTTATTCCCAGTTATCCTTTATAGTTATGACTTTTGAGGATAAATTGAGAGGATATCCCCTCTTATCTTCTATTTCAAACACTACCTTATATTTATCCTCTGGATATCCCCTTTTATCCCTATTTCAAACACTATCTAAAAAGAAGTATCAAAATAAAAAAAAAGAAAAATTGATATAAAAGATTGAAGGCTTGGAATGAAAGCAGGTTAGATCGGATATCGAATTCTAAAAAATATTAAAAAAATATCCTAGCCGAATCGTAATGAATTTTCCAAAAACCACTGAGCGGAATCCAAATCGGCTGGCAGCACGTCAGTCCGTCCTGACGGTGACAGCTACCGATCGCTATTTTTCTTAACCGCTGTCACAATCTTTGCAAGACCCAGCCTCCAGGATTCCAGTACAAGTTTAAAAGAAAGCGGCGGGGGACCAAACCACTACCTCACAGTCCTAAAGACGAAAATCCACCAAGCTGGTCCTCTGAGCTCCTCTCCCACGCTCTTCTCCTCCTTTACCCTCTCCTTTTCCTCCCCCTAAATTCCTTTAGTTAGAAACCATCATGCAGTCGTCCTCTCACTTATTGTCTCCCCTCTTTCTCTTTCCAATGTCCCCAAAAATTCTAGCTCTCTTTCCACTTTCAATTATCTCCATCTCGTTCCTTCGAGAGCCCGAGCGGTAGAGGACGGATCTCGTCTCGTCTCCCTTTTTTCTTGCTTTGATTTCCGTTCTAATTTCCTCTCCTCACGTAAGTGAAATTCTCCAATTCTTTCCCTTGGATCGATGCTGTTCTTTCTTTTGTTTTCTCTTCAATTTCTGATTAAATTGTTTGGGATTTGATACGTTTCATTAAAGACGAGATCGGTGTCCGGAGCTTGTTTGGTTATCTTCTTGCATTTCTTTGATTTCTTGTGAATTTTCTTGAACCCGTGCGGGGACATGAGGTCGGCAGGTGGCATTTTTCATGTAGGCGTTTAATTTAAGCAGGAAGGTGGTTGGGTCCGGGCTATCCGACCTGTACACGTGTGTTAGAAAGGTTGATGGCTGAAGGTTTTTTCTTGAGATTTCTTTTGCCATAAAATATTTATCACTGATGTTAGGATAACAATATCTCTCGCTCATCCAGCAATATATTAGTATGAAATATATGGCTTTGATTCATTCTCAGAATCAAGTGAGCTAGAGAGAACTTTTCAAGCTCTTCATTTGTCTGAACTTTTCGAGTTGTTGCTGAAGCCCGTGATTGTAAGAGTAGCTAGCTCGTGCAATTCTGAGTCATCTTGAACCGTTTTGTGCATGTTATTCATAATGCGGTTGTTTTTAATTTATCTTTTTTTCTTTGCCTTGCCACTTGTCTGCATCGATCTAGTTATCCTTGCTATGCTTTTATTAGGTTTTTGCATCCTTTTCGCTACTCACTGCTTGACATTTGAATCCGTGGGATTGTGTTGGTGCTACAATGTCATGTCTATGTTTTTCAAAAATTATGTTATGAAATTTCCTCCTTCCACTTTGGTTTGTATCTTGCATTATTAGCAGTTGCAGACTATCATGTTCTTATTAGAT
This sequence comes from Calamus simplicifolius, assembly GCA_900491605.1. Taxonomy (NCBI): domain Eukaryota; kingdom Viridiplantae; phylum Streptophyta; class Magnoliopsida; order Arecales; family Arecaceae; genus Calamus; species Calamus simplicifolius. The sequence goes on from UESW01001301.1 coordinate 207,915, forward strand.
GATATGAAGAAAGCTAAGTTTCTTCTGGGGAAGAGGCCAAGCACTTAACTGTAGAGCCTGGTATGGTACTCTAAAGCTTAAATCCTAGGGTGGAGGTTTGTAGGCTCCACAGGGTTAAGGCCCAGGTTGTCGGGTCTTGAGGGAGCTAGTCTATCATTGGGCTGGGTTTGGGCCCAAGGTGTGGGTTGGTTCAAGGAAGTTTTTTAGGGTTTATTATCCATATAATAAGGCACCGGTTCATGTGTGGTGCTGGTTTTATTTTGGTGGCCGTCATGGGGACGGATTATATATAGTCATGTAACGATGATGATTATAGATGAATGAAAGAAACCCTTTTCTTCCTAGAATAAGCTATCCCTTCTCTCTCCCTCCTCTCTTCTCACATATAGATGCCCTAGGTTTCTAGGGTTTTATTGCTGTCATCTCTGCCCTAGCCATCTTCTTGGAGCCGCCTCTCTCAAAGAAAGAGAAGGAAGAAATCCTAGCAGTACCTTCTCCTTGGGCAGCGTTCTTGATTTTCTGGATCAGATCTGAAGGTTCACGTGAGGAAGAAGAGAGGCCATGACCCTCTCTTACAATCTTGGGTCGCAAGAAACCAAAGAAAATCCTAGTTGCTAATCAATCTGGGAAGATTACCAAGATCAAGATCCAAAATTCTGCTGCAGAATTTCAGCAAGGGATATCATATCGCTTCCGCATCTCCACACGATTTGGGACTGGTCGAATGCGTGTTATGCTCCAAGGGTAGAAAGAGAACGATCCACCCTTCATTTGGTATCAGAGCCTCGTGATTTGGTGGAGAAAAGATTGGATCTTGGGCGTTTCTTGGTAAGATATCAAACCAGAAATTTCTGCAGCAAGTTTAATTTTTATTTTTGCTGTGTGCATTGTTTCTTGGTTTGATATGCATCTAGTAGCTTTAAATTCGATTTTGAAAAGTATGATGGCAAGGAAAACTTCACCCTATGGCAGCAAAGGGTGAAGGATTTATTGGTACAGCAAAGGATTTATAAGGTCTTGGTGAAACAAAGACCGGATAATGTAAGTCGTGAGGATTGGGAGGAGTTAGAGGAGATTGCATTTAGCACAATCAGGATGTGCTTGGCTGATCAAGTTTTGCCGGAGATTTGCACGCAGACCACGGCAAGGGGGCTTGGGAAACTTTAGAGAACACTTACATGGGAAAGAGCATGATAAACAAGTTGTGGTTGAAGAAACAGTTGTACAGCTTGAGATGCATGAGGGAGGAGATCTTGTGGCCCATATTCAGAAATTCAATCAAGTGTGCTCAGAGGTGATGAGCCTTGATGTGAAGATTGATGAAGAAGACAAGACCCTCATCTTGTTGTGTTCGCTACCCAGTTCCTATGATGGTCTGATTATAACCTTGGTGTATGGGAAGGAGACCCTGAATTATGAAGAGGTTGTGGGGGTGCTGAGATCAAACCAGCAAAGAGAAAGATTCATATAGGAAACTCTAACACAGAGGTACTTGCTGTGAATGAGAGGCAAGGAAGACCCTGGGAAAAGGTTAGAGGCAAGTCCAAAGGCAGATCTAAGTCTCGAGGCAAGCAGAAAGCATGGAAGTGTTACAAGTGTCATCAGATTGGTCACCTGAAGAGAAATTGCCCACTTTGAAGAATGAGAAGGGGAAGGGCATTTCCAAGAGAGATTCAGCCAGCAATGGTGGTGCAAATTCATCTGAAGACAGTGAAGATGATGTATTGGTAGTTTCAGATGGGACCAAGAAGTGTGATAGTTGTTGGACACTTGACTCAGCATGTTCTCACCATTATACTTCGCATAGGGAGTGGTTTGCAACTTATGAAGAATCTGATGGAGGGAGTGTATGCCTTGGTGATAATCATCATTGTAAGGTTGCTGGAGTTGGAAGCATAAGGGTGAGGATGTATGATGGGGTTATAAGGACTTTGACCAATGTCAAACATGTCCCAGAGTTGAAGAAGAATCTAATTTCTTTGGGCTACCTGGAGAAGCATGGGTATGCTTTTGGAAGCCAGTCGGAGAGTGGATGTTTGAGGATAACCAAGGTGCATTAGTGGTGATGAAAAGGAGAAGGTTGGAAAATAATCTCTATCAGATGGAAGGCTCAGTGGCCATAGATGGTGCAGAGGTGCTAGCAGCGGCACAGAGGAACAGTTGGTCTATAAACTGTGGCACTATCGAATGGGACACATGAGTGATAAAGGACTTATAGAACTCAGTAAAAGAGGTCTGATTCCAGTACTTAAGAAGGAGGACAATGACATCTGTGAGCCCTGTATTTATGGTAAACAACATAGGGTGAGGTTTCCAGCAGTTCCAAGCAGAGTGAAGGTATTTTGGAATTAGTTCACTCAGATGTATGGGGACCGGCCCTATGTCAGCCAGAGGTGGGGCTAAGTATTTTTTAACTTTCATTGATGACTACTCCAGGAAGGTATGGGTATATCTGATAAGAGAAAAATCAGAGGTATTTGCCCGGTTTAAAGCTTGGAGAGTTGGTGTTGAAAAGGAGATATGAAAACCAGTGAAGTGTTTGAGATCTGACAATGGAGGGGAGTATATAAGCAATGAATTCAGAAGCTACTGTGAGGAAAATGAGATCCAACGCCATTACACAGTGAGGATGACTCCCCAGCAGAATGGTGTGGCAGAGAGGATGAATCGTACATTGACAGAGAAGGCTAGGTGTTTGAGGCTGCAGGCATTACTGCCCAAGGTCTTTTGGGGTGATGCAATTATGTTCTCTGGTTTTCTTGTTAACAGGTCCCCTAATAGAAAACTTGATGGAGGCATTCCAGAGAAGATCTGGAGTGGAAGAAGGTGGAGCTTGGACACATGAGGATTTTTGGTTGCCCAGCCTATGCACATGTGGAGGCAACTGAAAGGAGCAAGCTGGACCCAAAATCACAAAGGCTGATCTTCATCGGGTATCCACAGGGAGTTAAAGGCTATTTGCTATGGAGTTTAGATTCACAGAAGTGTATCATCAGTAGAGACATTATTTTTGATGAGAAGAGCATCTTGAAGAGGTCAGAGATTGCAGATGGAGCTGAAAAGGCTAACAGGACAGCAGTGGACAGCATTGGCTGACAGGTGATGTACCTTCTACTTCTACTTCAAAATGTGCTTCTTTTGAGGTGGAGTTTGGTATGGATGTTCCAATACATATAAAGGATCAGCCAGAAGAGCCATCAATCCAGGGAGGTGCAGGTGGAGTCACACACTTCAGCTTTGAGAGATGATCAAAGAGGTGTGGCACTGCACAAGGCAAAGCGTACCATCATCAAACCTGCTCGGTATCGCATTGATGAGATGATTTCCTATGCTCTAATCACTGCAAATGAAGATCCAGAGACTTCCAAGAAGCCATGGAAAGTTCAGAAAGAGACTCATGGATGCAGGCCATGATGGAAGAGATGGAGTCCCTGAAAAAGAACAAGACATGGCAGCTAGTGGATCTACCTAGAGATGCTCGGGCCATTGGTTCAAAATGGGTGTTCACAAAGAAGGAGGCACCTTCAGAGCAAGGTGGAGTCAGATACAAAGCAAGGCTTGTTGCTAAGGGGTTCTCACAGAGAGAGGGAGTGGACTACACAGAGGTATTCTCTCCAGTGGTACGTCATGCTTCAATTCGTGTGTTGTTATCTCTTGTAGCACAACATGGTATGGAGTTGCAGCAGATGGATGTGAAGACGACTTTCTTACATGGGAGTCTAGAGGAGAGGATATACATGAAGCAACCAGAGGGTTTCAAGGAATCTGGATTGGAAGAAAAAGTGTGTCTACTAAAGAAATCGCTCTATGGTTTGAAGCAGTCACCCGTCAATGGTACAAAAGGTTTGACACTTTTATTTTGGGCCTTGGATTTTCTAGATGTGAACATGATACTTGTGTATCTCCTTCTGTATGTAGATGAGGATGATGCACTGTATCTCCTTCTGTATGTGGATGATATGCTCATTGCCAGTAGGAGTGTTGAAGCAGTGAATGGACTGAAATATGCATTATCAACAGAATTTGAAATGAAGGATTTGGGGTCAGCTAGGAAGATACTTGGGATGGAAATTTACAGAGATAGGACCAAAGGAATTCTACACTTGTTATTGGGTGGATATATTCACAAGGTGTTGGAGAGGTTTGGGATGGATAAGGCCAAACCAGTTGGAACACCTTTGGCTAGTCACATGTCTCTTTCTAAGTTACAGAACCCCCAGACAGATGAAGAGAAAGAGTACATGAGAGAGTTCCATATGCCAGTGCCGTAGGCAGCATTATGTATGCTATGGTGTGTTGCGGGCCTGACATAGCATATGCAGTGAGCCAGGTGAGCAGATTCATGGCGAACCCAGGGAAGGAGCACTGGAAGGCACTCAAGTGATTTTGAGGTACCTTCAGGGAACTCATGGACTTGGTCTAATTTTTGGGCAGCAAGATGGATCTAAGGAGAAATCTAATATCCCAAGTAAGTCATTAGGTCCATTGGAAGGATTTGTGGATGCAAATTTTGCAGGTGATCTCGATACAAGAAGGTCTACCACAGGGTATGTGTTCAACATGTATGGTGGATTAATTTCTTGGAGATCAACCCTTCAATCTATTATAGCTTTGTCTACAACAGAAGCTGAGTATATAGGGATTACAGAGGCTGCCAAGGAGGCTCTTTGGTTAAAGAGACTCATCATGGAAATGGGGGTGAAGCAGGGTACAGTATTGTTACACAGTGATAGTCAGAGTGCCCTGCAGTTGGCTCAGAACCCAATCTATCATGCACGCACAAAGCATATAGATGTGAGGTATCACAGGATCAGAGAATTGATGGAAGAAGGTGAAGTGGAGCTGATAAAAGTTCATACAAAGAAGAACCAGGCATATGCACTTACGAAGACTCTTCCACGGGATAGCTTTCTCTCATGTATGACACTGATGGGTCTGAGGGAATGTGCAGATTTTTCAGCAGCTTTGAAGCACCAAGGTGGAGATTGTAGAGCCTGGTGTGGTACTCCAAAGCTTAAATCTTAGGGTGGAGGTTTGTAGGCTCCACAGGGTTAAGGCCCAGGTTGTTGGGTCTTGAGGGGGCTAGTCTATCATTGGGCTGGGTTTGGGCCCAAGGTGTGGGTTGGTCCAAGGGAGTTTTTTAGGGTTTATTATCCATATAATAAGGCACCGGTTCATGTGTGGTGCTGGTTTTATTTTGGTGGCCGTCATGGGGACGGATTATATAGTCATGTAACGATGATGATTATAGATGAATGAAAGAAACCCTTTTCTCCTAGAATAAGCTATCCCTTCTCTTCCTCCTCTCTTTCTCACATATAGATGCCCTAGGTTTTTAGGGTTTTATTGCTGCCATCTCTGCCCTAGCCATCTTCTTGGAGCCGCCTCTCTCAAGAAAGGAGAAGGAAGAAACCCTAGCAGTACCTTCTCCTTGGGCAGCGTCTTTTGATTTTCTGGATCAGATCTGAAGGTTCACGTGAGGAAGAAGAGAGCCACGACCCTCTCTTACAATCTTGGGTTGCAAGAAACCAAAGAAAATCCTAGTTGCTAATCAATCTGGGAAGATTACCAAGATCAAGATCCAAAATTCTGCTGCAGAATTTTAGCAAGGGATATCATATCGCTTTCGCATCTCCACACGACTTGGGCTGGTCGAATGCGTGCTATGCTATTAACTTGGAAAACATAATTTGGAAAGGATATTTAATTTAAACACCTCATTGGAACAATGCCTGAGGTATAAGTTTTTCATAACTTTATGTAAAGGCAGACAGAGGTATAGGGAGTTTCACTAACTTCAGGATATGATGTTGCTCTAAGTAATATGATTATTCTAGGATCAAGTTCTGACCCTTTGACCCACAGATCATGAACAATTTGCACAGAACTTGCGAAGTATCATGAACAATTGTGGTCCATCAGAATACAAAGAAGAGGAAGAATTTACACTAAAAAGAAAGCAAGTATGGTAGGTGACAAGTTTTATGGATAGAACATCTATGATGTGATGGGTTGCTCTAGAGTCCAGGCACCAGAGTTTAGTATTCACAGTAAAATGAAGTAACAGAGGCTACGAACATGGCAAAACGAGAATAATTGGACATATTAAGGAGCTTCTAAAGAAGCTTTTGTGAAGTTGCTATTAATATATCTTCTAGAACCGCAATGCTAGCTTAGTAATGATAGAAATGCATCTTAATTTGCTAAATTGGCCTAATGTCTTTGGAAAGCATGCCAATAAAGTTCATGCTTTTTTCTATTAGTTGTTGTTTAAAATACTTAAATTGAATTAGGTAATCAAGATGTTCAAGACATCATGAGCTAAGCAGCAAAGATTTTTTTTAAAAAAATAATTAAGTCTTGAAGAATCATTATCATGAAAGACTATCATCCATAAATTTTGTTAGGAATTCTAATTAGACCTGGTAGAGTCTTCCACTTGTAGTAGTACACTCACTTCCAAATTTGGCCATCAGGCCAAAGGTACTAGGGAAAAGTTGCTGTAACGACAACAAACACATATTATTATTTGATAAATCATCCAGTTCTGAATGAGTATGACACGTTCAAATATTTACAATTCAAATCTCAAACAGAAAAAAATGTAAGATATATTATAATATATATGATATAAAAACCACAACCTATTCCACATTTGCTACTAAATCTGGTTAGGACGATGTAGAGGGACCAAATTCTGAAGAAAAAAGTACTAGAATATTGAATGATGTTGGTACTTTGTACTATAATGATTAAGGTTTCTTTTAAAAAGAAACATCTGGACAGGCAAGGCTTGTTTGTTAAGGTGAATATTGATGTTACATGTTTGAGGACGTCCCATTGGATGTGTGAAGGACCCCCTAAACCAAGGTTAAAAATATGAGTGCTGCTACTGATCACCTGCTAATAAGACTGCTCAGTTCCCTCGGGATGTGGCAGTTAGGTATTGGTGCTAAACATGGTGGATTGGTGGTGTTAGTCAAGCCCTCCTTGCAATTAGCTAGTCACCAACTTCCACATCGCTCAATAATTTGAGCAATGATCAATGGCAGGTGATTCATAGCTTGTTCTTAAAAATATTGGTAACAACTCCTGTACCAATTGGATGCTGCTCCATTATGCTGTTGGGTACTGTATTACGACTCCTGTACTGATTGGATGCTGCTCCACTATGGTATTGGGTATGCTATGGTACGCATACAAGTTTTGGTAGTTGGTGCTAGCATGGGAGTTGATGCCTTTTTATCTCTCTTTGTACTGCTACAAAGGTTGTCTAGAGTAAGGTTTTAAATCTTGTGGGATAGAGGTGTTCCAATTTTTTCTACGGAAAGAGATGCCCTGCATCTCATCCTATTTCGATCTTCGACCTGATCAGACGTTCTAGTATTTGTTAAGGATGTTTTTTTCTTAATTTTTTTTTTGTAAAGCTTTAATATTTTATTTGATTTTTAAATACATTTGAACTTTAAAAGTTATATCTTTATGATAAATTAGATTTATTTAAAATTGCTACTATAATGTATTATGATTAAGATAGGATGTGACAGAATAATTGAAATTGATCTCAAAATCTCTTTGGAACAAGATGTTTTGGCCCCTATACTGCAAAGACTTGAATCATTGGTCTAAAGTACCTTACATTGGTCCAATTGAAATGGTCAGTATTATTGTATTCCAAACTAAACCAAACTAGTTGGTTTGGCTTGAATCAAATTGAATTGATTGGTAACTTGTTCATTTTAAGCCTTTGGTTTGGTATGGGGGGCGAATTGACTGAACTAAGTTCGAACCAGCCAATCAAACTTGAACCGACGTACCAAATCAAATTGAATCAAACCATCCTCTTCGGTCTGATTTGGAGAGGTTGATGGGTCGGGACTCCCTTATTTGGCTGACTAATACACTATTGGTTGGGTATTGTATGACTTATAATGAATCATAGTGGTTCGATAATGAAATGATATTGGTTCCTAGTATGGTGAGCCTTTGTCAGTATAGACCCATACTATATCCTTGCCCTAAACACATGAATGTTCTAAATTAAGATAACGATGAAAGAAGTTCCTTGGAGAAGGGTGTTTAGTTACATCACTTTGTGACCATGGAAGGGCCATTGCATAAACCTTCAACAAATATTTCTATTCAAACAAAAATCTCTACCCTTCTTATCTTAAGAAAGCTCTTTTTCTTCGTATTCTTAGTTTAACTCAGTGTTTTAGGTCTTGGCAAGACATCCCATGGGATAGCAGGATGGATTACTGTTTCAAGTGTCAAGAGGGCATTGTTCCACTATCATCCTAGTGTCCTAATTGGGATCTTGGGACACCCGACACCCCCTATTCCAAGTGTCAGGACAGCATGGTATGAAAGAGTATCTAGTTCCATGAAGAAATCGGAATGGCCCATCCCATGAGATTTAAAACGTTGGTTTAACTATTTTGAACCAAAATGAGTTAGGGATATAGCCACAAATCAGTGGGATACAACCATAGTTTCAAGGTTTGGTGGGGCATTCCATGGGATGTCAAGACAGGTTCCTATCCCAAGTGTCAGGATAGGACCATCCTGCCTATGTCCTAGTAGGCCAATCAATGTATTTGGAGACATCCCCTGTCCCGATGGTGGTGTGTCCCTTTTCATAGAGAAATCAGGATGATGCTATCTCATTAGATTTAAAATTTTGGATATAACCATACGTGCAAACAACTTTTCATTTAGTCACAAGGTTGCATCTATATGCTAATTCTTTATGCTTAAAATCTAGGTATAGATGCATTTTTAAATCAATCAACAGGTTGATGTATGATCACATATATTTGAATAGCCTGTGTATATCAAGAGAAGCTTATCAATTTTTTGTTAATTCTAGTAATATATTTTTATCTTATGGGAGGTTAGAGATAATGCTATATTCAAGAGACAATACTTTATGAATTAGCCTTAGGGTCTGTTTGGGATAGCAGTTGGCCCCAGCTGTTGGCCAACAACCATCTCATATAGCTGCTGGGAACAATCACCTAAGGGCATTCTTGGGATCATAAAGTGTGATGAGGAGTGATGGATAGACCATTTTGGATCAGCCCATAGTTTAGAAGCCTGTCAAATAGTATTTCACAGCTACTAATAGTTAGTGGTTGTCAAGCTGCAATTATATGTTCATAAGTAACTACTGTTTGTCTTGTAGAAAGTTATTATGTATTAGGTATGAAGTATAAAGAGTCATGTGTTATATATGAATTCATGTTGTAGAGAGTGGAGAATTAGATTGTTTGAGTCCCTCTAGCTTCTCCTCTATGCTGTTGTCTTCCCTCTTTTCGTTTAAGTCCTTAATATTTCTGGGATCATAAAGATTCTGATATTGTGCATTAATAATATTTTCTTCATGTTTTTTCTTGATATATCCTATCTTAAGTCATATTGTGTTTTATGATTTTGTTGGGAGTGATCTTTGTGATCACAGGGAAGAATTCTATCTTATGTTTCTCTTTTGTTTCCATGTATGCTGCTGTAGGGCCAAACATGGGTGTCCGCATTGATGGTCTCTTTCTTCTCTATGCTTGCATCAGTTGGATGTTAGGAGCAAATTTCATCACTAATTGATTGCATCATTTGAGTTGTTTCATCTTCAAATCATGCCTTCACTACAGTTATTGCAGTTAACCAAGCACGGCCGCAAACTTCTGTCTATGAGAAGGTATATGACTTGGCTCTGTTCTGTTTTTGCTGGTTTTGTACTTCTATATATAGATGTTTAATAGTCAATAGAATGGAGGGTAGGATTGCAGAAATGGTTCTGCACATCACCATGAATTTTAAATTACTTATTTCCATTGATTAGGACAAAAATGCCTAGACCTCTCTTTGTGTTTGGCTAAAAGTTGCCAATACTTGTCAAGTGGGCTTGATTTTAATGCATCTCCACGTATGCATCATTGCTACGGTAGTTACCATGCTGATTCTGGTATTTTGGATGATAATAAACTGTGTGAGTTTAAACTTGAAACCCATCAATGCTACTAAATTTCCCTTGAAGGGTTAGTGAAGTATGAAACTATTTATACTCTAAGATCCCTGGTCCCCAGTGCTCACTAGAAACTATTGCCTGCGATTACCTATTCATTTTTGCATCAGAACTAGCAAAGACTGGAAAGAACACCCTTCTCTCATGGTTTTTTGTGAACTGCAAATACAGAAGTTTTTCTGACAAATCCACTGTGCATCTCGAAATTCATTGACAAATTCCTATGATTAAGGTAAGTTCCAACTCAAACTTCTTAAGGTCTGGTGCTAAAGCAGGTCCACGAGACTTGTTGAAATTTTTTTACAGAGGTTTCATTAAGTCTTTCTCCGTGACTTTTGATCTCCTTTACTCACCATTTTCAAATGACATCAGTCTGTGTTTGTTGGACAATTAAATGATGATGATCAATATTTTGCTAACTAATGCAATTTTATGATGTCATCAAGACAGTGGGAGAAAGAGGAAATAAAGAGAGAAAATGCTGGATTTTACCCTGCTGAAGATATAGCTAAGTTTACAAAACCTATTTTGTTTGAGCCAGCCAAACCAATCCTTTTGAGACAGACCTTACTGCTCTAGTCTGACCATATGTAACCAAGATAAATTAATTAAACTCATTTTACCTTGGACATTGAAATGAGTTGGTAATGAGTTTAGATTTGTTCTTGTGTCTGGTTTGTCTAAACCAGTGACTAGCCTTATTTTGTTTCACCGAACATGTGCAAGAGGACTTGGCTAAACAAAAATATGTTGATTGGCCGATCTAAATTCTAAGTTCTTTGGCCCTATGACCTGGTTTTCTTTACATCTTTATATATTTACATGGATTATACCTTAAACATATTACAACCATGAATTTAGGGCATGTAGGGGATGCATGTAATTTTATCTGCATCATATTGCTGTTTTAGTTGAAATAAATTCTTGGGAAAAGGCTTAGATGAGTTAAGTTGAGTTGAGTTGTAGTTGAAGTAAATTAAGTTATTGAAGGCCTTGGCTATAAGGACCACTCTTAAGTCCTTCATGCATGATGATGAGACAAAGCATCCCATGCATGAGTGTTCACAAGATCAAAATCATGTCTCCTAACCTTTTGGTGATGAGCCAAAGAATCTCATGTAGTTAATACATTAGTGAATCCAATTCAAATTGAGGTTGAGTTATATTATCTCTTTCCATCTCATTTTGTGCCACTGGTTACTAATTTTTTCTGGCTCCAAAGTGAAGCTACTGCTGGAAAAGGAAAAAAGAGTCTACAATGGGGTGCAAGGATGGATTTGTGTATAATAAGGAGTTCTCAGGCCAATCAATGGCCTGGGGTCTTCTTAAAAATAATGAATCAACAATTGGTTCCATCAAAAAGCTTTACTTGTTAATGTGAAGCCTTTGTTACAGTTTTGTGCTGGCCTGGGTTATAGTTCTGCTTCGCAGCAGTAACATACAGTTATTATTATGCTTGCGTCTATGCTCCTTATTGTCATCACTGTCATGTCAGAGACCCATTTCTCATCCCTAAGTTAAATGGTCCAAAATTTTTAATATGGAAAGGTAAGTTTGTCTTCACACAGTTTGCGTGGATTCATATTTGGTTCTTCATGAGGTCAGATCAGCTGTCCCCACATTCAAGTATGCTAAAGTGAAGTTTAAGCAATAAGAATGATCTCATCAATTAAGCTTACTGCTCATAAAAAGCCACGTTTCTTAGAATATCAAGGATTCTATCCCTGATAACCTGACTACCAGAGATCAGCTTGTCAATGTGGAATAGAGCTTTAGCCAAGAGCCGGAAGTAGTAGTGTGCTTGAGTACGTTATTAAGATGAAAGATGTAGCTGCCAACTTAAATTTCTTGTGATCAACATGTTAGAGTCATTTTTGGTCCAATTTGTTCTAATTCCTTGCAAAAAGATATGGACCTTCCAGTACCAAAATAACTCAATGGACTAACCCCTGGCCATGCATATTTAGGAGGAAAGGTTAACATGTGAGAATCTAGAAAGCATCCATCTAGCATCTCATAGAACAAATAAACCATAAAGAGTGGATCACAACAATGATAATGCTCCTAAGAAAAAACATGATGTTGGGAGTAATAAGCTGGCAATAGAAACCAAGTGATTTGTGGTGGTCTCTTTCAAGGTTTTGCTAAAAAAAAGAGACTTCAAAAGCTTTGCGTTTGAGGAGGGATAGGATGAATCATGACTTCCCCAAGTATAAGAAGTTGTTTAAAAGGAAAGGAACTCCTTTTATCTGTGCCTTTTTTGTTTTGAACCCAACCTTGATGATGCCCACAACACATGGTAAATTTGTTGGAATGTCAAGGTCCATATTTCTTGTTTCATGCAGGGGTTTCTAACACCAAAATATCAACACATGATTTAAATGCATCATTATGGGAAATTTGATGCATTCACTTGTAAAGAATTTTGGAAATGTAGTCTTTTTCTCCAATCTAGCAACATTTTGAACTTGCCCAACACTTTTACCTACCATCATTTTCTCGTAATTATATTTCCATAGCTAAAATATTTTCTTTTTAATAGCCTCTTGAAAATTTTGTCTTTCTATATGGACTCTTGTGCTGTTGGCATTGGAACTCTAGTTGACAACTAATATGGAGTAGCCCTCATTGCAGTTTTGAATACTCATTTTTCTAGATAATAAAATTATTTGTGGAACAAAAGTGTGGAATAGTAAATGAGATATCCTTAGTGTCATGACATAGTGTAGCGGATTTTCTCCTCATGCCCTAACTTTTTGTTTTGAGTCTTGTGACATTGTAGCTTTCCTCAGTTCCAACAATCTTTATCTAAATCATTTATTTTCTTCAAGGTCCATTGAGCCCGTGCTAGTTAGTGACCTGTTCGGTATGGTACTAATTTGTACCATATTGAACCATGGTAAACTGAAGCCGTAGAACAGAGAGAAGAGGAGGGAGAGGATGATGGAGAGAGAGGAGAGGGAGGTGGTTGGTGAAAGGAAAAAACCTTGAAAGGAGGGAAAATAGAGAGAGCAGGGTGAAAAACTTACCCGATGAGTGATCGACGACCTATTTTCCTTCTTGCGATGATTGGACGGATAATGGATGAGTGATGGTGACTGACAACGACTGATAGATGACTGGTGACTGGCAGCCGACGACGGATAATGGGCGGTGGTGATGGAGGAAAGAACTAGAGTTATAAAATCATGAAATTGGGTGAAGCAAAGAGAAAATAATTAGATTTTATTTCATTTAAATGACTCGAATCTGAAATTGTCAACTTGAACCAGTAAACCCAATCCAAAAGCACCAAACCGAATTGAATTGCCAAACTGCACCGATTCTGGGGCTGTTTTGTCTGGTTCACCCCAAACTGACCAGTTTGGCATGGTTCAGTGAACCATGGTTTTGTTATATATACCACATGGAAGATATCTTGATCTATTTTGTTTTTCATCTTTTCAAGAATTTTCTCCTTCACATGATTTTGCTCTTGTTCTTTTCTGTATTTGTGAGACTATATATTTGTTTTAGATTGACAGGTGCTCTCAACAAACTCTTCATTACACCTGCTTAGTCACTTTCATAGGCCTCAAGAGAGCCCACTAATTGGGTCACTGATAAAGTGGATAAATCCTTTTTTTTCCTCTATTACTACTATACAATTATACTTCATAATGACAGTAACTAATACCTTTTCTACCACATTTTTTTTAGGTATATCTTCTCCATAAGCTCTCATTTGATTTACTGTTTTCTGTAATTCTAGTGTAATAATCTTTAGTGGTCTTAGAATCTTCATTTTAATATTTCTAAATCTCTTCTAAGAGTTTATTATTTAATGGTGCTTACCTTGGCTATCTCTTGAAAGTTCTCTTCTAAAATTTTCTATTCATCTTTGGCAGTTGTTGCTTTAATAATTTTTGAGAAAATTGTCTAGAAATGTATGTTGAATGATGAACAGCATTTCTGTGTTTTTCTGCTCATCTTCTTTCTACTTCTTCTACCAAGCATTAGAGAGAGTGAACCTTTCTCATCATGGCTGACGTTCCATAATCTTTAGGACCAAGGCCTGCATAGATGGTACCAGAATCGAACTAATAAGAAAATAGTCTTGATTGTTACATAGTGTAAAATTGGCGGAGCAAAATTGCCTTTCTGGACTTATGTTTGGGTGACATTTTGCTTTCCATCATTGACCTTGGACTTTTGTAGGAAAGTAACAAATTTCTCTATAAAAACTTTGGAATAAAGAATATGGGTAAAACCTCATATATCACTAGTGTAGACTACAGAGGTGAAGACCGTAGATGTTTCCACTATGGAAGTTGAGATGGTAGCATGTTATAAGGGTATTGCACAAGCTATTTGAGAGATTAATATTATAAAGCTAATTGTTCTGATTTTTTTTTTCTTTTTCCCTTTCTATTTGTGATAAAGGGGATTGCCCTTTAATTCATTTTGTTGTGAGTTCCATTTCAAGGTCACTAAAAATGTTTTGTAACAATGTGATAGTTGCTTCATTAGTCAATAATGGCAAGGTATTAGCGTGTCATGTTTTCAAATTTCAGTTGGATGCCTTGCAGGGCACTATGATGGGATACCATCTTAAATGTTGAGATGAGAACGGTCACTATCATCCTGATGTCCTGATCAAAGTGTTCTGGGACATTCTCCATCCAAGTGTTATGACCAGGCAGCATGGTGGTGTGTCTCGTTCCATGGGAAAATCAGGACGGCCCCCTCATATAGGGTTTAAAATCTTGAAATATAGTAGGCAAATGAATCTTAAATGTCTGGACGTGAAGGAAAAATGTGATGGGAATTTAAAATGTGATTGAAACCATGTTTCAGCTAAGCATATAAATACTGATCTTATAGTTGTAGAAATAGTGACAAAATCCCTTGCGTCTGGTTGTTTGAAGATCATGTAACTTGTAGAGGTCTGACCAGATCGTTCTATGCTCATTGCACTTCCCTGCATATCCAATGACATTTTGAAGTTCATGACTCATGGCAGCATATATAGTTCCCTTATCTGCTTATAAAACCTTTCTACAAATAAATGATCTAATAGCAAAATGTCAGATTTGATTATAAAGTTGACACCAAACCTTGTTCCTCATGAGAGGTCTACTCGTTAGGGTGAATTGGCATAAGGAACTTCTTTTTGATGGATTAATAATGGTGTGAATATGGAAACTTGTTATTAAGTATATTACACGCTTGCAGCCATGATCCATGTCATTTTTGTTATATCACACGTCATTTTTTCTTTCTTTTTCCTTTTAAATGATCATGGTTAACTAGAGGATTGGCAAGGAGACCAGTATTATATCATAATCTTCTTGGTTGTTAGAATATATCAGTCTAATCTAATATTTCTGTGTCCATATCTCTGTCTGTGTGCTTGCTTCTTGGTCCAATGATCTATTTGTGCCTGTCTCTTTCTTTCTCTTTATCAATATATTAACATCTCTAATTCTATTAATATCTCACATTTTTCAAAGCACTTGAGTGGATGATATGATGGCCCATACATCCTTTTAATGTGCTCAATATTGTTAACAGAAAATAGGTCAACCATGTTTTCATCTTTCTGTTTCGAAGGAAGTTGTGAAGACTAAGACATGGTATTTGCTTACAGGAGAGCAGTTACAATTGTCACTGGTGTCCTAGTGGCTGGTGGAACTGTTGCATATGTACAGTCACGGCAGAGGAGCAGGTTCCTGAGGTCAGATTTGACTTTTATTCAGCCTGCATCTGGTGATTGTAAAGATAACTTAAGTCAAAATGGTGTAAATGAGAATCCAATTAAGAAAGCAACAGGGAAAGGAGGGGCTTTAAGGTCTCTACATGTTCTATCTGCAATCTTGCTCTCACAAATTGGCCCAACGGGCAAGCGAAATCTTCTATCTTTAGTGGCCACAGCAGTAAGCCTCTTTTTTCTCTTCTTTCCTTTCCCCCTTTACATACATGATTGGCCATTTTTTAAAATCATCTGGAAATCTTCACTTGGTCATACTTTTCTTTAGCATATGGTTTACTTTCACATGCATGTAGTGATGGTTATGATTGTATTATGGTAGTAATAAAAAAATAATACGAAGAACCAGATTTGTTGTTTAAAGAAGACAATCCAATCTGGTTTTTATTCAAAATGTATCTTTAGAGACTGTTGACTTGCTTCCATAATCCATGGAGAGTGGCAGGTAGTTAGGGATGGTTCTAAGGAATCTCTATATAAGGTGTGAAGTTGGTGGGCCTACGCCATTGGATGGGACAACAAAAATGTGGAACTTATTTATTTTGTTTTCCTCCTAAATATGGCGTGCGTACTGCTTAATTATTAATGCAACTTACATTTGAGAGTAAAGAGGAACAAATAAATAAAAAGGAAAAAATAAAGAGCTATAACACCCACATCTCAATCCTTAGGAGAAAAGAGAGGAAGAAGTCTGCAAGCAGGGTTAGTCAAACTGTCTTGAACTAGATGGTTTGACCTCCCAGTTCAATATGGAGGGCGAATCGCCTATCTTGTCCCTGTATCAGTGTATAGAACCGAACTAAATCGTATTGCTGGTTTGGCCAGTACGGTGACAGACGTGGATGGAGGCCTCTCGGACCACTTGACTGGTAAGCCATTGGTTCATTATGGTGAGAATTGTACCAAACCATATCGGGTGAGAATCGTACCAAACCATATCGGCCCAGTATCAGCACGGTACTGATACCTGATATGACTGACCTTGTCTGCAAGCATAAACCATAAATTCATTCAATAGTTCTGGACAACTATTGCATTAAAATAGTAAGAGATGTTTAAAATAAGATAAAAGGGTTGCCCTAATAAGGTATTACATAGCCCTTTATTTAGTTCTAATCCAAGGGCTGATAGCTAACAAAAGGAGTCATGATTTTTTTAATCAATCACATGACTTACATTAAAGACAAAGACTTAAATAACTTAAGACTCATACACATTGACTAAACAAATTGCTCATAAACTTAGGACTCAAATTAGCAACTTAAACCACACCTCCCAGCCATGCAAACTGATCTTTGGACTAATAGTACCCCCAAATATTTATGAAAATTCTTCTTTGATGTGCTCTGCATTAGTCCCTCCAGGTTTTAGAAAACTCGCCCTCGTGTCAGTTTGATTGTCAACTGAAAGATATCTATGAAACGACACTAAATGACAAACATTGACAACATTGGATGTCTTGATACGACTGGAAAGTTTCAAGCTGTAAGCATTGTCATTGATTCTTTTCAACACCTCACAAGGACCAATATTCTTTACACTCACCTGCTGGAGACCTAACTTTTGTTAGAACACACATAGTCACCAACTTCAATGGTCACGCAACTTCTGCCTTTTTCTGCATGTTTCTTATGCTTTTAGATGCTATCTTCAAGTTGCTTTTTCATGGATCCACTTAATGTAATTCACAACTCTTCAGCTTTGTAACTAACACAATCAATTAATGGTAGTCGAACCATATCCAAAGCTCAACTGGCATAATGCCCATAGAGAACCTCAAATGGACTCATTTTCATCGTTCTATTTCTTGACCTGTTATAAGCAAACTCTGGTTGAGGAAGAACTTGATTCCAGTGTTTAAGATTGTGACTGACATAGCTTCAAATCAGATTTCCTAAACTTCTATTAGTAACTTCAGTTTGTCAATCTGATTGTGGATGATAAGCAGAACTCAAGTTCAGGTTAGAATCCAATTTCTTCCACAAAGTCCTCCAAGGATGGTCAATAAACTTCTCATCAAGAATTAATGACAAATTGATGGTGCTTACAGGTTAAAACTTCCCAGTCACATCAAGACATTTGATGTTTTCAGTGCTCATCATTTAGTGCCATATCATGGAGATCGTTCAGTTGACAATCAAGGGGTGAGTTTTCTATCACTTGGAGAGATTGATGTAGAACATATCAAAGAAGAAATTTTGCAAACAGCTGGTGGCAGTGTTAATCTATAGATTAGGTCATAGACCTAGATACGTCTGATTTACTAGATTCATGTAAGGGTTCTGATAGAGTTTTACGCTGGCTGTCAGCTATCTAACGCAACCCTCCTCCTTTTTTCGGGCTTGGGACTAGCCTTGGCGGAGTTATAGACCTAGATACATACGCTAAGTAAATTACTCATGAACTTAGGAGTTATGACTCAAACAAGCAACTTAACCCTGCACTTCCTCACCATGCAAACTGATTTATTGCCTAACACCGTTGCCAAGTGTTTGGGAAAATTTTTTGTTGATATGCTCTGACATCAGTTATCAAGAGGAGGGTGAGGGAAATAGGGACTCAAATATTACCAAGAAATTCTTTAATTGGGTTATTTTTACTAGTAATATCCATTGCAGGGCACGATTCTGATGTTGCTAATCATCTTCTTATTCATTGTAAAGTTAGTTATTTTTGATGCTTAAAGTTGTTGAAGAGAATCTGTACTAAGGAAGTAACTGCAAAAAATTGAAGGGGAACAAAAAATAGGAATTGCATGATGTACATTTCCATTTTGCCAGGTTCTGTTGTATTACTGTCTGTGCACTTAATTCTCCTTCGTGACTTAATTCAAATTTGGATATTCCTATTTCTGTATTTATGCAACACCTAGATTACTGTAAGCTGGATGTTGCCATCAAATATAATATTTATTGCAGGTTTTGCGAACTGCCTTAAGCAACAGATTGGCAAAAATGCAAGGGTTCTTATTTCGAGCTGCTTTTCTTGGGCGCCTACCATCTTTTTTGCGCCTAATATTTGAAAATCTGCTCTTATGTTTTCTCCAGTCCAGTTTGTTTTCAACTTCAAAATACTTAACAGGTGTTTTAGGCCTGCAGTTTAGAGAAATCCTAACAGATCTCATACATGCTGATTATTTTGAGGTAAATGCACCGGAAAAACACTGCTTCTTTTTTCTTGATCCCTATGGTTAATGTAATTTATTGTTTTTCTTTAATTTAAGCCCTTATTGGTTTTCTAGCTTAATTTAGAAATATCAAATCCAATACATCTTGAGTTTCTTAGCTTCATGGATCATATTTTGTTTACAAGTTGGTGTTGAATAATTTCTTTTATGATGTAACTACATCCTGTTGTATTTGGTAGTCAGATGGGCAGTAGATTTTCTTGATCTATAATGAAAAGTTTGAACTCATAATATGTACAAGAGAAAAGGTAAGTTGAGGGTAAAGACCTAAGAAGCAATTCTAAATGGTGTGTGATGAGTTCCACTGATTGACAGGAGATGATGGTAAAGAAAGTTTGATATGAGTTGTACAGAGGTGGATTGGGGCTTCAATAGGATACAGAAGAGGGAACAATAATTTTTTATGTGAGCTGCCTTTTCTTTGCAATTTTATATATAGATTCTGGTTTAGTCATTGTCTAGGGTTTCACCATTGCATTTTTTGAAGGTAGGTTTTGTTTTGTTTGCTGCTACAGAAATTTTGGGGGTTTTACGGGACTTTCTTTGATGGGTCTTTCATATTAAAATCAAGAGGCTTCAGTCAGGGGATCCTAAATTGCTTGAATTTGGAGCATTCTCATGACTGATGTTCCTTCTATGTGCTAAGTGTGAAAACAATTTTAGAGAGGTCAAACATTGGTCCCTGTTTTAAATGTAAAAAAGAGATTTAAGCATGTAAAGTGGATGCTTAATAGGATTTTAATTTTATATCCAGAAGTTTAATACTTTTCTTTTTTAAAAAAAATACTCTTCCTTGACCTTTTATACCTGACTTGGTGCAGGTTTTATTGCATGTGAGGATTCTTTGTGATGGTTAAGAGGATATTAATTTTATATCCAGAAATTTGATCATTTTCTTTAAAATTTACTCTTTTATTAATTTTATATCCAGAAATTTGATTCTTTTTTTTCCAAAATTGCTCTTTCTTGACCCCTTTTACGTGACTTGTTGCAGATTTTATTGCAGCGGTGGGGATTCCTTCTGATTCTTAGTTTCTTGCATGTCACATTAGTGGGCATCTTAGTTGCACTTGATCATATTAATGGTTTTTCTTAACTCTTAGGACAATGCATGCATTGATAAAATGATTTCAGAGAAATTGTCCATCTGATTTGGGCATTTTTAATTGTTGAGATATTTTGGTTTGCTATTGTGCTCTATGTGCTGGTTGGTGCCACCTAGAATGTTAGGATGATAGACGAGCTCATTTCTTTGCTTTTAAACTTGGACATATTTATGAATCAGCAATGAACATGAAATTTTACTTTCAAGACATGTACTTAAAATCAAGGTTTCAAGTTCTGGCAAGATGGAGAGCGTCCCAACCATCCCATCTTGTTTCTGAAGGAAAATGAGATTGGACAAGGGCAGGACTCTGAAACCCATCATGCAAAGGAAGAAGAAGAAAGATGAAAGAAAGAAAAACAAGGAAAGGAGAGGATAAAAAAGATAGAAGGAAAGAGGAAAGAAGGATGGAGAAAAACTAGAAGGAAAGGAGAAGAAGAAAAAGAAAAGAGAGAAAGAAAGAGAGAAGAAAAGAAATCAAAGAAGGAAAGAAAGAAATGGAGAAGAAAGAAGAAATGAAGGAAAGAAGGAAGAAAGAAATAAAAGAAAAAGGAAAGGAAAAAAGGAAAGAAGCATCAAATGAAAGTAAGAAAGAAGAAATAAAGGAAAAAAGAGGAAAGTGATGAGGCTACCTACTAGGACATTTTACCATTCTACGAGATTTAAAACCTTGCTTAAAATTATGGTTTAGGAGGCGAGTCTTGGTGCACTAGTAAAATTGCTCCATTGTGACCCAGGTGTCATGGGTTCAAAATACGGAAATATCTTATTTATATGTAGAGCTAAGGTTGTGTACAGTTGACCCTGAAGTAGTGGAGCCTTGTGCATGGGACTTAAAATCATGGTTTCAACTAAAAACCATTTTGTTTAATGTCAATTGGCATGTACCATGAGGAACCAGTATTGGCACTTAGCGTGGGTGAGGATAGTATCTATTTAACTCTTTTTTTTAAATATTTTTAATTTAAATATGATTACAAAAAGTAATGCTCATAATTGCCCATCCAAATATGAAGCTCAATCGCTTCTGTGTTAATCTGATTGGTTAAATGCTGGAATGTGATAGATAACTAAAGACTTTTCTTTTAAAGCATCAGTTCTACTTTTCCAGCTTTTCTTTATTATGCCATTTAAACTCTTGAATCATAGTTTCTCAATAGAATTAACATGCATGTCCTTTTTGCCAGTCCTGTTTGTTGTACTCTATTAAATGTTACTTTCACCATCTTGCAGCAGGAATGCCCTAATTCTTTTTTGGAAGGAATTAAGTTGTGTGACATCTATGTGTTACATTTTGCACTCTGTGTATGATAAACACCAATACATCATTGCTTCTGCAATGGCTTGCATATGAGACTATGAGAGCATGAGATTGTTTGAGTATAATTTTTTGTTCACTCATGACTCACTAGATATCCTCTATACCTTCACATTCTTTTGCTGTTATACATAACCAATATCAAATTCATTGGCACTTTTAAATGGCTGATGTCATATGTTAGCATGATTGACTTTGAATTTTCTGATTCATTGAACTGCAACTTATGTTGGATGGTGATATTATACTTTATCTGATTATTTTACTCAAAAACATAACCTATTCATTCATCTTTGGTATACAGAATATGGTGTACTACAAAATATCACATGTTGATGATCGAATAACCAATCCAGAGCAACGGATTGCTAGTGATATACCAAGGTTCTGTTCAGAATTGAGTAACCTTATACTGGATGATCTCACTGCAGTTACTGATGCTGTGCTGTATACTTATCGCCTTTGCTCTTATGCAAGTCCGAAATATGTATTTTGGATGCTGGTAACCGATTTATTTTTTTTCTCTTAGTGGATGATTGCTTTCTTGGCTATAAACCTATACATATATTGCAAGCTGTATTTTCCTGTATCAAAATATACTACCACAATAAAAATAATGTACTATTGGATAACTGCATTTTGCTTTACAGGCATATGTGGTTGTAGCAGGGGCTGTGATTAGAAATTTCTCTCCTTCCTTTGGAAAGTTAATGTCCAAGGAGCAACAACTGGAAGGGGATTATCGGCAGCTACACTCACGGTTAAGAACCCATGCTGAAAGTATAGCATTTTATGGGGGCGAGAAAAGGGAAGCATCCCATATTCAGCTGCAGTTTGAGACTCTTATTAGGCATTTGAACCTTGTTCTTCATGACACCTGGTGGTTTGGAATGATTCAAGATTTCCTCCTCAAATACCTTGGTGCTACTGTAGCAGTTATCTTAATTATTGAGCCTTTTTTGCTGGCAATCTTCATCCTGATACTTCAATGTTAGGAAGGGCAGAAATGTTAAGTAATATCCGTTATCATACAAGTGTTATAATATCTCTATTCCAGTCTCTTGCGAGTCTTCTACCAGTTTTCAACGGCTGAATCGTCTCAGGTTATGCTCAATCGATTATGTTAGACCTAGAAAAAGAAGCAATCTTATGTCTTATTTATTGTGATCAAGGTTCAAAATACTGGTACTGAACCTGTTTTCCTTGGTAGGGATGGCACCAAGATGCTGCCGTCTCAACTCTTGGGATAATTTGACATCTTGGTACCATGCCGGGACACCAAATATGTTATTATTGTGTTTTCTTTTTTGATCCTTTTTTAACTTATTTTTTATCCTAAATGATTACTTGAGTGAATATCGATATGTTTTTGAGTCAATGATGTGTATATGGTGCCGGTTTTAATATCAATATGTTTCTGAGTCATAGAGGCCAGATCACTGTGAGGGCAGGTCAGATCTTTCCTTCTTCTCCTCTGTTCTCCACTCCTACTCACCTCACCCCACGCCACCCCCCCCACTCTCCTTAACCTTAGCATCTGCTGACTCTCCCGTCATGACTAAGACAAGATAGAGACTGTGGCACTTTTTTTTATTTCAAATCAAGTGCTGGTCATGCATGGTACTGGCTAGTCCTGACCAGTTTTGGCCAGGATAATCTGGAAATCTTGGCACATTACCAGACAGGTCCCAGTTTCCTGTTTGGACAACACAGTATTGATATTACTGTCCTGATTTAGCAGGACCTAAGTTCCTGGGCTGAACTAAGCTTAACCGTCCATATAATAAGTGACAAACTTGTGGCCTAACTGTCTATGTAATAAGAGACAGACTTGTGGCCTCCAAATGGGTCAATTGAAGGGACACTTGGGCTCCCATGCTTTTGGAAAGGACTGCTTGTCTATATAATCAGACGGACTCTGATTTGTCAGATGGGTTGCATTGTGACACAGGATTAGCCCTCTATCCTTTTTTGGCATAAATCATGTTACCCCAACAGAGTTAAGCAAAATTTTGCAAGAAAGACAATTAGAACTTGGGTGGAGTTTTGTATTTCATATGAAGAGAGATAGAAGAGCAGGCCACCTTTTGTATACTTAAACCCTGTATTGAAAATTTGTCCATGTGGTTCAACTGGTCATAGGTTTGAGGCTGAATTCACTCAAAAGAGTTTAAACTATGCAAATCCTTCATTATTCGTTCTATTTGATAGGTTTTAGCAGTCATGTAGAAGTATAGTAGCCTACTTTTACTGAAATTACAAAGAAAGAAAGTTATAATGTTGTATCATGTCTTGTGATATGATTTTCAGAACGTTGTGAATTCTGCAACACCAAAAATTATTGTCTTGGACTTGAGATTTACTTGAACATGTGGTAGTGGAAGATTTGCATAGGTCGTGTGCTGTTGTTATCGTATTGTACTTATTTGAGTGTAGTATGGTTCATTGATTCTTTATTAGGCTACGACTTATAGATGTAATTAGATCTAATTTTGGTTAAAACAACTTAAACTGCACCTTTTTATTGCTTTTGTAAGGACCTTAATTTGAGGTCATCTATGTGCTCTTTGATGTTTACTTGAATAATATATCTGAGAAAGGTCTTTTCTCTAGATTATCTTATTCCTCTTCTTAAATAGCATATTCCTTTAATTTTGGTAAACAAAATTATTTATTAGGTTTTTTATTTTTTAGAGGGTTGTTAAATTTTTATTACTATTCTAGAAGTAGTGCCATTGATGTCCTAACCAACATACTAGAAAAACCTGGTACAATTTATTAAACATTGACCCTCCAAATGTACTATCCTTTTTGAGAGGTGATATGGGTCATGTATAGCCATCCTTATTAAGAGATCTCCAGCTAGGGATGGCAATTTCTACCTGCAATATGAGAACCTGCCTCGCCTCATTTTTTGCTGGGATGATACAAGGATGAAGATTATTTTCGTCTCTACTAGCAACGATGGCACGGGAATTGGAATAAGTATATCCCTATCCCATCCCACCCTGTCCCATTAGTCCTATATAGTATCCTTATATATTTTCATATTTACAAAATTACCACTATAAATTTTACTGACAATTCACATATGTTATTAGAAGAGGAGAGAGGCGGGCCGAAGATAGAGATTTATCTTTTCTCAAAGAGCAAGAATGGGGGATGAAAAAATCACCATTATGGGGATGAGGCAGGGACAGAGGCGAGGATTGGGGTCCTTAGCTCTGTCCCACCCTGTTGCCATCCCTGTCTCTTGCGGTGTTTCTTAAATTAAAAATTATCACCCTCCAAATCCATCTACACGATGTCATTTCTGTGCTTACGAGCATGCTATAGAAAACATGATACCATTTATTAAATGTCCTATAGAGTCACAATGCATCTCCCTTTCTGATATGTTATATCATTCATGTAAAGAGCAAGAAAGCTCCAGCCAGCATTTCTTTGTGTGAAAAAATCACCCTCTAAAATCCAACTGCCTGCTTCCAAGCCTTCTAATAAAATAATTTTGTCCAATTCATATATGGAGCATTCATTTAAGGGTTCCTCTATGTTTTTGGATTGACATTCTCAGATTTATGCTTTGTACAACACTAGTTCGCCATTTTTCTCTCTGAAATTCTCATTTTAGGAAGGATGTATCATACTTTTCTACAGCATTCTTTGCTTTTCCTTTCATCTTATTATCAAAATTTTCATCTCATACTATACTCCCTTGATCCTTTAAACATCTCTCTCCCATTCTTTTCCTAAAATCAAATATTCCATTGTAATGTTCCAAGCAATATTTTTTTTCTTTTGTTCATAAATCAAACATATCATTAAGTGTATGTTTGCACATGCATGTTCATATGTGAACTTGCATTCATGCATATATGTGTATGTGTGAATGTGTATGCATGTAGGAAAGGTTACTTGCTACCCTCCGATCCCCACACCAAGTTTCAAAATAGACTTAATGAACCAAAGTTGGCCATATTAAAATATATTGCTTGGTAGTATGTTGAATAATCCCGAACTAGGCAGTTTCGAGCAAACCAAACTGAATTAGCCTAAAACCAGAATGGTTTGATGGTGAATTGCCCCAAACCGACCTCGTATTGGTATACTGAATTGAATCAAACCACCCTGAATTGAATCGAACTATCCGATTTGGTCTGATTTGGGGTAGTTGATGGGTTGGGGCCCCTTGATTCGCCACTGGTTCTATATGTTATGGCCCATACCGGTTCGTACCAAAATGGTACCGGTTTTTAGTATAGAGAACCTTGCTTGGTACCAAGCATATTGTGATGGTACTAAATTGAGACTTAGTTGAAGGATGTACCAAATGTCAGTAAGCTGAATCGAATTATGTACTTGGCGCACTAATATTATACTAGTGTGGTCTAGGTGTAGGGTCCGGTTCTGAGATTGTGAACTTTGCAATGAATTATAAGTTCATTATTTTGCAGATATGTACCTTAGCAGCGTTGAAAATATTATTTGTATTCTACAGTTTTGTTGGTTTAAGTTCAAGATTTAAGTCATTGTATTGATTTAACTCATTGTGCTAGCGGTGAGTTCTAACTTGGTGCTTTTTTTTTCACATTCTATATAACCATATATTACTCTTTCGTATGCATTGAGCCACTTGCTTTCCTTGCACAAAACATTCTTTATAATCATGTTACTCTTATTGCTGTTTAATAGCATGTAATGGTCTTGCTAGGTTATGCTGAACTACCTTTTAAAAGTTCTTCAATATTGAGATTTTTATTTATAGGTATCCTTATTTCTATTGAACACAATTTTGTTTTCTTTTCTATGACAGTGGTTTTGCAGACCGGATTCATGAATTAATGTTCGTATCAAGAGAGCTGTCTACTCATAACACATCTGCAGTTCAAAACAATGCAAGTAGTAATTATATCACGGAAGCAAGTTATATTGAATTTGCAGGGGTCAAGGTATTTTAATTTCATTAGGAATTTTATATATTTAATTGAAATTATGCTCTGCAATCTATTCTGATACAAAAATTAAGTGTTTCCAGGTAGTTACGCCTAGAGGAAATGTATTGGTGGACAATTTGAGTCTTAAGGTAGAATCAGGTTCAAATCTTCTTATCACAGGTATTCTCTCAATTACTATCTTCTATCATGCTGTATGATAAAGGACTCTTGAGCTAAAGTTTGCCACAATGGGTTTACACTTCTCAGTTGATCTGAACTCTATGAATCTTTCTTGCATATGTTTTATGTGGCTGTGTGTGATAAAGAATTTCTAGTGTCTATGTTTTCTGTCTAGCAATTTAAGGATCACATTTCACATATTATTAATGATTCTAAGGATTTACACTGCAATGACATTGTTAACATTGAGTGGGGTAGAATAGTGCATTGCTGGTTCAAATGCTACCAATGCTGAGCATCTTTTAAACATCTAGTTCAATGAGATCTTGAATATATTTATGTTGGTTTAAGAACAAACCATGATCTCGAGAGTGAACTACCAGCCCCAAAAATTATGCGAGATGCCCAAGATCTTTCATTTGAAATGTACTATGCAACATTTTTTGAAGCTTAGTGATAGCCCATTGTCATTACTAGTGACGATAATATCATCAACATAAACTAAGAGAAAGAAATACCAGTAGCTGTCTTGTGAAAGAAGAGTGAGGAATCTTATTGACTTTGTGTGAAAGAGCAAGTGAGAAGAGTACTGCGAAACTTTTCAAATCAGGCTCTAGGTGCCTGCTTTAACCCATACAAAGAGCGTCGTAGCTTGCAAACTTCATGAGAATCCATCATTGACATACCGGGTAGAAGTTTCATGTAAATTTCTTCCTTAAGGTCCCTATCCAAGAAGGCATTTTTACATCTATTTAATATAAAGGCCAAGATGAGAGGATGCAACAGCAAGAATGGTTCTCATTGTGGTCATCTTAGCAACTAGTGCAAATGTTTCTTCATAATCGAGGTCATATTCTTGTTTATTGCCAAGAGCAACCAATCAAGCTTTGTATCTATCTAGAGAGCCATCAGACTTGAGTTTCACAGTATAGACCCACTTACTACCAATAGGCTTAACATTTGGAGGACAAGAAACAATGTCCCAAGTATGGTTTTCCTTAAGTGCTTGAAGTTCTGCTTCCATTGCTTTTTGCCATCATTCATGTTCCATAGCTTGCTAATAACAAGTAGGAATGGAAATAGAACACAAGGTAGTAGACATAACAACAGGGGTTGAAAAACCATACCTTTTAGGAGGTTTGTGAGGTCTAGAGCTTCTACGAAGAGGAGTTGGATCATCGAAATAGGTAGAACAGGATCTGATGCCATAGAAAGATGTGGAGGAACTTCAGTGAGACTTGTAGGAGGATCAGATGCAGGAGGAATATGCCTACGATAAACATAACCCAGTTTAAACCTTTGTACTGGTGTTGGTGACCAAGGAAAAGGTGGTAAAGTAGATAGAGAAGGGAATTCGAAAGTTTGTTAGGTGCTAAAGAAGGGCTGATTTTCAAAAAAAAAAGTCATTCCTAGAGACACGAGTTTGACGGGCATGAGGATCATAGCAAAGAAATCCTTTTTGAGTTCCAGCATATCCTAAGAAAGCACACTTGACAGATTGGGTAGTAAGTTTATTTCTCTCATGCGCAGGAAGGTGAACAAAACAAACACATTCAAAAATATGAAGATTGGAATAATTTGGTGCATGCCCAAACAAACGGAAGTAGGAAGAATCATTATTCAAGTTGGAAGATGGTAATCTATTAATCAAATAAACAACAGTAGAGAAAGCTCCATACCAAAAATGAAAAGGAACACAAGACTCAATTAGAAGAGTGCGAACAACATCAAGAAGATGATAATTCTTTCTTTCAGCCACACCGTTTTGTTATGGAGTGAAAGGATAAGAACATTGTGATATGATCCACGACTTCGAAGAAAAAATTAAAATTCATTTTACATGTATTCACCACTTGAATCAGGCGGCAAGATTTTGATTTTGGCAGAAAATTGTGTTTCGACTAAAGCAAGAAAGACTTTAAATACAGAGAAAACCTCACTCTTAGACTGAAAAAAATATACCTAAGTAAAGCGAGTGAAATCACCGATAAATGTAACAAAGTATTTGTAATGTTCATGAGAAATTACAAGTGCAATACCCTATACATCAGTATGTACGAGTTCAAAAGGCTTGGTGGTGCAGGTTTTATGCAGTGGAAAAGGAAGCGTTTTGCTTTTATCAAGTTTGCAAGATGCACAATCAACCATATCATTAGAAGAAGTCAAATATTTATTTCCAAGTAAACCAGATTTAAGCAAGACTCGAAGTACATGAGAATTAGGATGTCCTAAACACTATGCCACACCTGATTATCACATTAAGCACCATTACAAGTAACATAATTTGACACCGGAGAGGGAGATAGAAGCAAAGGAAAGAGATGTCTCACTTTAGGTCCTTGACGATCATCTTTCCCGACACTTGATCCTGCACAAGACAACCATAATTTGAGAATTGTATAGTACAATTGTTGTCAACTAATTGGCCGATAGATATAAGATTAGTGGACAGCTTAGGAGACACAAAAACAACATTTAAAGAGGCTGAAATATCACCAATAGCTGTGATAGGTAAGGAATTACCATCAGCAATATGAATATGAAGATCTTCATTATATTTTTGAACATTATTTAAAGGTAAGGCGGTGTTGGTCATGTGATTGAAAGCACCAAAATCAAAATACCAAGGCTTAGGATTAGAATTTTTGTTACCTGAAAGGCCT
Source organism: Calamus simplicifolius (assembly GCA_900491605.1). NCBI lineage: Eukaryota > Viridiplantae > Streptophyta > Magnoliopsida > Arecales > Arecaceae > Calamus > Calamus simplicifolius. The sequence continues at coordinate 237,072 of UESW01001301.1, forward strand.
AAAGCAGAAAGAGCAAAAACTATCATTTGTTGGACCATTTCAGGAGTAATAGAAGACTGACCAAGACTAAGGGCATTGGAGGGACCAACCGAGACATTGTAGGCAGTTTCAGATTTCTTTGGAGGCCAAGTGGAACAATCTTTGATGATATGCCTTGTTTTCTTATAATAATTGCAGAATTTTTTAGTACAATCAGTAGCAATGTGCCCAAATCCTTTACAACTATAGCACTAGACATTATTCATATCTCTGCCTCCTTTAGAGCTCCCTTGAGTAGCGTAGGTAATAGGAATTGGAGTAGAATTTTGAGCATTCTGCTTTAAGACAACGTGTGCAATGAGCCGTTGTTCTTCCCTAAGAAGCTCTCCTACACAAATATTCAATGAAGGAACTGGTTCTCTGTTCATTAGGTTGGACCTGATTGCTTCAAAATCCCTCCTTCACTTCACTGGTCACGCTTGCTAGTCTCATGCACACTTTGGATAGCAATGAGTCCTTCAGGAGGTACACTTGCATACACAATATCAATATACTCAGCCCAAAGATTTCCAAAGGTAGAATAAAACTCTTGGATTGATACTTCCTTAACTGAATTGACCCAACTCGAGTTCCTATTGAAACCTTCGCTGTATTGCTTTGGTTATAAATTTTCTTCAAGTATCCCATATTTTCTAGAATTCTTATAAGGCTTGAGATTGAGAAGTATGGAGGGTTCCACACTTTCAAGGATCCAAGACATAATCTGAGCATCCTTCACCTCCTATTTCACATATTTCTCCTCCTCCTCGCTGTTAGGTGCAGGATCTGTCCCATCAATATGATCCCATAATTCCTTTCCCTTGACAAAGATCTAAAATTGGAATGCCCAGGTAGAATAGTTCTTGCCATTAAATCGAATCAGAAAATGTTCAGATCGTTCCAAAGACATGACTCAACCAGAAACAACAAAACTAAGAGATCAGGTTCAAGAAATAGAATAGAAGAACACAAAAAAGAACAACCAAGGATAGAACACTAAGTTCTTGGAGCTAAACAAAGAACTAGACACAAGATGAGGTGATCTCAGAGTTTTGGCTCTGATACCATGACAAATATAAAAGAGAATTTCTGAAAATGTTTTTCTGCTTGATTTCATAAAGAGAATTACAATATATAGACATCAAGAATGATCACATCCCTTAATTCGAGGGTCTAATATAGTAAGCATAATCAGATCCCTTAATTCTAGGCCTATTATAGGAAGAAATACAATAGAATTATAACAAGAATATATACAACAATAATAAAATCTTGGAGAGGTAATCAAGGAATATACAGCTTTACAAAGACTAAATAAGGAAAGATGAACATATTAACATGTAATGCTCATGCTACTGCACAGTCTACAGGGCAATCAGCCCCATAACTGCCTAATGCTTAGTATGATACATACATCAAAACATGTTCTTTTAAAAGTTTATCATACAAATATGCCATGTATGCATCTGAAATCCATATATCAAAAACCAGGCTTAATTCTTTCATTTAAAACTCATGCTCAGAACTCATACTTTGCTTCTTGGCTCAAACTCATGCTTTAGACTCATGTATTACAACCCATGCTCAAAGACGCATGCATCAAAAACCATGTATCAGAATGTCATATATTAGGTTCTCATTTCTCAGGTTTAAAAACACATATAATCCTCTACTAAGCATATCATACCACAACTAGGTATTAACATCATCATATGGCTCAAAACAAATTTTTCCATTACTAGATGAGAAACCCATACCTCAGTAAATAGCACTCTTAACTGGGTATCAACACCGGTGTTCTACTCTCATACAGACAGTAACCATTAGGACCATCTGGTTTCCTGAAACTATACATGCTCTAACATCTGATATCACATGATTTTCTTTCACCCTTTCTCATATTGCATCCTTTTCTACTTAAGATTACCTCTACTATCATCTAATATTGCAAAATCTAAGGAAATCTAAAGCCTTGCGCTTTTCTTCTTCTTTCTTTCTCTTCTGCCCGATTCTCCTCTCTTTCCAATTTGCCCTTAGCAAAATTTGCAAATGACCTTGGAGTCTTTTCCCATCTTGACTTTAAATTTTTTTTATTGACTTCCCTGGGGTCACCCATCGCTCTCACCTGAGCACCCTTAACTTTTAAAAATCTGTTAATATCTTGAACAATAGTGTTCCTAAGGTCGCACACGAGTTGTCCATAGGACCCTCTCGATATAGTACACCAGTCTATAGTTACCATTAAGTCACTATCCAACCACTTTTTTAGTTATTGATGAATCCCAAGACAGTCTACTGTAGGTTCTGGAGTCAGCTCCTGACAAAGTCGAATCGATTCAAGCAGATCACGAGTCGGCTCGAGCTCGAATGTCCAAAAATGAATTTTCTGCTCGATGAGGGATCGACCCTTACTTTTTGTGGGGTCGACTCGAGCTTTGCATGAGTCAGCTCAGCTCGCTATGCATGAGTCAGCTCGAGCTCTGTGCAAATTGCTATCTTTCTATTTTTCTGACCGAGTCGGCTCGCCCACTGTGCAAGTCGGCTTGAGAGCATGCCAAAAGTGTCAAACTGTGCCAGAGCGTGCCAGAGTCGACTCTAAGTGCTATACACGATACTTAAAGGCAGACTCAAGTTTGGACTTGATTTTTCTTGTGATTTTGACTGATTAAAAACTTAAATCTCTAAAACACTTAATCAATTCACTAGCAACATAAGAAGTATACTCATGTGGTTTTTGTTATTTGTCAAAATCAATATATAGGTCAACACAAAATAACACAAAAGTTTAAAAAACTCGGGGTGTTACAGCTGTTGTCTCAAATATTGAGATGGGACCACCGATCATTCCATTGTCTAGTTGGGTCATCTTGGGATATCTCCTGTTCAAAGTGTCGGGACAGAATGGGACAGTGACGTGTTCTGTTCCATGAAAAAACTGGAACAACCTTATCCCATGAGATTTAAAACCTTAACTATTATACACACTTATATGTACAAATATTCCTATTTATGCTTCAAAGTTCAGATAAGTTACTTTCTTGGCTGGTTGCATACTCAAAAATATCTAGTATCAGATAACAACTTGAAGGCTTGGAAGATGAGCATTTTTGGTCCAATTTTTGCCTGAAATGGATAGTTTTTGCACAAAATAGATATTGGAGTCAGCTAATGAAATAGATTACAATCAAGCAGTGAGCAGAACACATCAGAACTCTCCAATGCTCAGCCTTAACTGCCATTTTGCATGCATCAGAAATGACATATTTGCATGGTAGGATGTTAAAAGTAGTTTCAAATAACATAGGGAACAAAACTAAATAAATTTTGATTTATCTAGCAATATCTGTGTTCTATTCATGATTGATTATCGGAATAAAACTATTATCTAGATCTCTATTCTCCAGCTACACCTAATATGATTTTTAGTTTACTCTTCGAAATCATAAGGAACCTAATATATACTATATTTTCTCAGAAATAATAATATGCAATTTGATTGATTACCATTGCAAAACTGTGGAACATGTGAGTGGTATCTATATATCAGTTGTATTGTATGTTAGACCTATTAATCTGTGCACTGCCTTACAGTATGCAACTCATCTCCATCATGTTTCATGATGTTTTGGAAGGCCATAAAGTAAAAACGAGATCCTTACCAGGCGTGTTGTAACACGCAGGGATCACCGGTTTGCAGCAAAGGTAAAAGAGAAAGAAAATATAACACCAAGGGATTTATGGTGGTTTGGTTAGATTGACCTACATCCACCTCGGCAAAGATGAGAAGAATTCCATAAGAAAATAACTAGAGATTACAGGATTATCTCATGTCTAGACCCTCTTACACCCAACATAACCCTCACCTGAATCTCTCAATAATGCTTTGGGTAAACATGAAGACTAGGGCTACATATGCTTATACAGAGGAGGATCTATAGTGTTTTACATGGATCAAGATTTGTATTTCATCAATATGGAAATATGTCCATGTTAGGCCATTGTCACGCCATGGACCCAAAATTTTGAGCTAAGGTGACAACCCGCCGCATACCGGGCATGCAAGGCATCCCAAAATTTACACATTGATCAATATAAGGTAATAATTATAATTAGGCAATTCAAATCCATAACTTAACACAAACCATAAATATAAGTTTGGGCTACAAGCCCTACACACAATCAATATAGTTCTGGGCTACAAACCCTACACACAAGTAATACTGGGGCCACAATAATATCATGGAACTGATTTATATAGAAGCTTCATCTATCCCATAAATCCATCTTCAATCCTGAGGCTCTGAAAAACATTGTGAGATTTACATGAGCTCACACTCAATAAGTAAGCCTATAATATAAAATAGTTATATCGTCATATCTTATCAAGATATTATCAAGTCATAATTTCATAAGTCTTCAATTTCAAATGCATTTATCATGCTATCAGACAAGCATATCACCACTCAAATTAATTTGGAAGCTTATACAATAAATACCAGAAATGCATTGTAAACAACCCACTGTTTATATAATCATTTTTTTATATTATCTTATGTGTCCCACGGCCTTGCAACACCCCAACTGGTGTAACATCAATCAAAGCACATCCTCTAGATGTGTGGCCTCCATATGCCATATCATCATCAAACAGAGCACATTCTCTAGATGTGTGTGGCCTCCACATGCCACATCATAATCAATCAGCACACATCCTCTAGATATGTGTGGCCTCCACATGCCATATCATTGTAGCACATCCTCTAGATGTATGGCCTCCACATGCCACATCATAGGAGAACCGCGGCGACACATATAAATATAATTCAGAGTCATCATTATATATGCATATCACACATCATGCATCATCATAAGCATAATCTTTTTATATCACATAAACAGTGGTTTGTACGTTCTTAATCATTGCATGTAACCAATTCACTTTGCAAAGTTAAAAATAAACATATACATCATATTTGGCATAAACACAATAAACCATTACTTTGCAAATTAATACCAACTGTTATAGCAAATATTCAATTAAATACTCATGATACAGTTTACCAATTTTCAAAATAATTAATAAAACTCAATTTCATAAGTATGCATAAAACTATAAATACAATAATTTTATAAAATTATTATATTTGGCTTACTTACAGATTATGCAATAAATACCAGATTATGTAATGTAAACAAACCCACTGTTTATGTAATTATTGTTTTCGTATGTATCCCACGGCCCTATAAATTAATCAGAACACATCCTCTAGATGTGTGAGGCCAAATGAGAACCGCAGCGACATATACTAGTCTATCACAATGTTATCATCATACTTGCATGTCACTCATCATGCATCAATTGCTCATATTACATATACAGTGGCTTGTACATTATTAGCAAATGCATATGGTCATCCCATCATATTTTGCAAATAAAAGAATTTATATTTTTGCACATACACCAAGAAACTATTTCTTTCAAAATATTATCAGCTACTATAGTCATAATAAATGCTCCTATGTAGATTTATGATACCATTAAAATAATCAAACCAAATAAACTTCGTTTTCCTTATCTCATAATATACTTGCAAACTATAAAACCATGAGTTATAAATTATTAATTATAAATAGACTTACTTACCTCAATACGCAAATCCCAAACTATAAACCAGCTATTTAGACATCTGGGTATTGCTTGCGATCAACACCGCCTGCAATCATTGATTCGCGCCGAGGGCATGGATCAAGGGGATCGAGGACTCAAACGCTACGTCGAGAGCGTAAGCGTCAACAGAAAAATCAAACTGCCAAGACCCTGGTTTCACACGAATCGGGTATTACAATTCCAATAAGATCAATACCAGAAATTAAAGGCCCCTTAAGATTGATCCTGATCTTGTATGCACGCCCTAGAAAAATTTTGCAGCTTAAAGTTTTCAATTAAATTGTTCAACTATAGAAGTTTCCCCATCATTAATGTTATCTCCAAGATGCATTCTTTAGACAACAACTTTACAGGCAACTCCTTAAAGCACATCCAAATGACTGCACTTGGAATGGATGCATTGGCTTGCTTGAAATCTAGCCTCCAGGGTTCAAAGCTAACATCTGTCTACCAACTAATCAGAGTCCCTCAGGAAACTTTAATAAAGTCCTTCCCATTTTTAAAGTAGAAAACAAATTGATTTGCTCCAATGGGAAAACCTCAAGTTCATCAAAAGGGCGTCGTTTTATCCTTCAGCACCTTTGTTAAGAATCAGTCAGCACCTTTGTTAGGAATCAGACCTGGTCATCATCGTGGTGTTACTATACGCGCAAGCCGAAGGCAGAGGCCGCTACGCCGCCTCCTCTGCTCATTCACGGGGACTTCGAGGGAATGGCGTGATTAAATATTTCTTCCTTCTTCCCTTCCTTCTCTATGAATCCTAGAGTCTTTCCATTCTCTTCAACCCATCGGAAGCCGCCGGACCTCCGTCGGTGCCTCCTTCGATCTGCAGCAACTTAATCATTCCTCTCCCTCTTGATCTGCTCTCTCTCTCTTGTTTGATTGCTCTCTCTCTCTCGTTTGATTCCTCCTTAACTCTCTCTCTCTCTGGCATTAGGAGGATGGGCAAGGGATTACCTGGAGGAGGTGTGCGCCAGGGTGAAGGAGGGATTCATCCTCCAACTCCTTTTATTCTCCCACGTGACGCCTCGGATCAATGGAAAATGGGAACCCATCCGACACGCGAAGACCCGAGAAACTAGACGTCGCATCGGGATCTAAACGTCAGAAGGAAGTCAAGATGCCAGGTATCCCAAAATAAATAATAGAGTTACATTCCCCATAATAAATTACCGGGGGTTACATTTTCCCCCTTATAAAAATTTCGTCCTCGAAATTGACACACATCAAATATACTATAGAATTCAAATATGATCTATCAACAATCTTGAATAGAGAATTTACCTGCAAATAATTGTGGATACTTCTTTTTCATTTTCCTAAAGTTTCCAAGTTTTCATTTCCTCCTCAAGCTACCAAATAGCCTCCATCTCAGAATGATTACTCCACGGAACCTTGATATAAGGAATGCTACACTATCTCAGAACTTGATCCTTGCGGTCCACGATGCACAAGATGATCTTCATAAGTCAATTCTTTCTTAAGCTAAATTGGTTCATAACGGGGCTTAGAATATACCTCCTCAGTCATAAAGATATGAAACACATTGAACACCCCAAAGAGTAATGAAGCAGTGCTAAGCTATAAGCCACCTCCTTTATTTGATCAAAATCTCAAATGGCCCAATGTATTGTGGACTCAATTCACCTCTAAACACAAATCTCATCATATCATTGATTAGTAAACTTCCAAATGATCTTCAACCTGAAATTTTAAATCTTTCTTTTTGACATCAACATAACTTTTCTATTAACTCTGAGCTACATGAAGCTGCTTTAATTAATGATACTTTTCATAGTTGTAAACCAGCTCAGTAACCAAAATTTTCTCTCTCTCATTTCATTCAATAAAAGGGATCTACACCTTATATCATAGACAACTTAAATGAATCCATTTGAATATTGGCTTGGTAATCATTAAAATAAGCAATTTCACTAAGGGTAAGAAGCTATACCAAGCACTTTCTAAATCCATCACACAGGCTCGCAGTATATCATCAAAATCTAATTGGTTCATGCAGATTGTCCATCTATTTGAGGGTGGAAGGCTGGACAGAAATTCAGCTTAATCCACAAAGCTTTATGAAGACATCATCGAATTAGGAGAGAGACAAATGGGTTCAGACTCAATTTACGCAGTTTACCATTAAACCAAAAATAAATATTAACATTTAACCCGCTAAAATTTCATCCTCGAAATTAAATGTCCACAAATTTTGTACCATTAAAGATACTCACTAGCAAACTTTTATTTCATTCCAAGTACCCAAATGACATGTCCAACTTTCAAAATTAATTTAATCTTTCTACCAAATAAAATTGAATTCCTTAAGAAGTATTTCTTTCCTGTTTTTTTTTATATACCTTAACTTCTCACAACACAATCATCATAAATATCAGAGTCCATCACATGTATTATGTCATCCATTCTTAAGGTTAATAACCTATATCAATTACTGTTAATTCCTCGATAAGACAGTTCCAAGTTCTTTTGAATTAAATATAAGATAGTTTTCTTCCAATGCTCTCTCAACTCATAAATAGTTGAATGTGCCATTAATCATTACGACACTTATTTCAATCATCATAACATACTAGGTTTCACTCTTGAATACTTCAAGCTAACATCAATGAACATTATGCAATTATTTAGGATATCTTTCATAATTATCATAATCAACTAATTTAATTTCTTTGAATAATAGTGCCATCATTAATCATCAGTATGATTAATTTATCTCCTTCATATTTATCAATAATACCACCATAACCAATCAATTTCTCTTGAATAGGTCAGTATATCCTCAATATTGCAATTTAAATGATTCAAATTCTTGAATCGATTATTTTGTTACCAATGATTATCAAAATCATCTATAGATTATGCAATGCCATATCATGACCAACTAATTTAAACCCTTCAATATCTCAAAGTGACTTCACTAATCTAGCTCAGATGGATACAAGACTTATAAGGTCAATAAAGATTGAAAATGCACTTACCATCCGAAAGACATAATTGAAAATTATAGTAATCTCTCTATGACTTGAAAGTGATAGTAGATGTATCCTTAACCATAATCCATAATTAGCAATAATCAAAATAAAATCATCTCCCTCCTTTTTTCTAAAAAATTATGCCACTTATGCTGATTGATAATTTATCCATCCTAGAGAAAGATATCTACTTAGGAACTATGAAGAAAGGCACAATAAATTAATGAATAGATATCTTGATTTAGAAATCTATTAAAAGATGAAAATCCTCATGAAATTCTTTATCAGTGAAATTTATCTTATTCTTATTACTGCTAAAATCTTTCACTTTCTACCATCAAAATATTTGATCATTTATAGCCAAATCAGTTCTAAAGATTAATAGAGTCTACTGCTCTCAAAAACTTAAACAGTAATTATTTCCGAATTTAAAATTTCATATTCTTCCTAAATGGTCCATCATGATATAATATGCAGTCAACCACTTCAGTAACATCAGCATCAACCATCTCCATATCTAGCAAAATAACAATCAGTTTTGAACATGTATCCATAATAAAAGTTTTCTTAGTAAAATTCACTATATATACTTATCCATCCAGACTTAAATTCAAAAAGTACTCAATTGTAATTGATCAAAAACATGTAATTAACTATTTCATTACCAAAATATCATCGATATTATCATCTCTATAACCAGCAGATTAGCTCATAATCTTAACTTACAATATCAACAATATAAGTTCTACAAATAAAAATTCATTGTATATATCCATATTCAAATTCAGATTTAATAACTCAAAATCCAAATATCTAACTCAATTACAATTTGGATATAATGATGTTATCTTAGTCATATTAGTCCTCAATTGCAATTTTAACTACTATATTCCATATATTTATCTATCTTTTATTGCAATTAAAATTTTATCTACTCATATTATTTAAAGATCTGAAACTGCTACGAGCCATTTCCAACAAGTTTGACGGAGCTAAAACCTCTAGAAGCCCCTAGGCCTCCCCACTGGTCAAGGCTACCAGCCAGGGAGCCCACATAATATCATTGGCTTGCGATGGATCATTCTTAATTCCTATCAAATTTGTAATTCAATTAATATCTTGATAAACTTTAAATTTCAAGCTTCAAAGCATAATTCCTGAAATTCCTTTAAAGTCATAATTGTCTCAATATTATCCTAGTATTTTGCCTAGAGTGTCATCATGCATGTGTCCCTAAGATCATAACCTAGGCTCTGATACCATAAAAGCTGTCACGCCCGGACCCAAAATTTTGAGCTAGGGTGACAACCCGCCGCATGCCGGGCATGCAAGGCGTTCCGAAATTTACACATTGATCAATATAAGGCAATAATTATAATTAGGCAATTCAAATCCATAACTTAACACAAACCATAAATGTAAGTTTGGGCTACAAGCCCTACACACAATCAAATATAGTTCTGGGCTACAAACCCTACGCACAAGTAATACTGGGGCCACAATGATATCATGGAACTGATTTATATAGAAGCTCCATCTACCCCATAAATCCATCTTCAATCCTGAGGCTCTGAAAAACATTGTGAGATTTACATGAGCTCACACTCAATAAGTAAGCCTATAATATAAAATAGTCATATATCGTCATATCTTATCAAGATATTATCAAGTCATAATTTCATAAGTCTCCAATTTCAAATGCATTTATCATGCTATCAGACAAGCATATCATTACTCAAATTAATTTGGAAGCTTATACAATAAATACCAGAAATGCATTGTAAACAACCCACTGTTTATGATCATTTTTTTATATTATATCTTATGTGTCCCACGGCCCTGCAACATCCCAACTGGTGTAACATCAAACAGAGCACATTCTCTAGATGTGTGTGCCTCCACATGCCATATCATAATCAATCAGTACACATCTCTAGATGTGTGTGGCCTCCATATGCCATATCATCGTAGCACATCCTCTAGATGTGTGGCCTCCACATACCACATCATAGGAGAACCGCGGCGACACATATAAATATAATTCAGGATAATCATTATATATGCATATCACACATCATGCATCATCATAAGCATAATCTTTTCATATCACATAAACAGTGGTTTGTACGTTCTTAATCATTGCATGCAACCAATTCACTTTGCAAAGTTAAAAATAAACATATACATCATATTTGGCATAAACACAATAAACCATTACTTTGCAAATTAATACCAACTGTTATAGCAAATATTCAATTAAATACTCATGATACAGTTTACCAATTTCCAAAATAATTAATAAAACTCAATTTTATAAGTATGCATAAACTATAAATACAACAATTTTATAAAATTATATATTTGGCTTACTTACAGATTATGCAATAAATACCAGATTATGTAATGTAAACAAACCCACTGTTTATGTAATTATTGTTTTCGTATGTGTCTCATGGCCCTATAAATTAATCAGAACATATCCTCTAGATGTGTGAGGCCAAATGAGAACCACAACGACACATACTAGTCTATCACAATGTTATCATCATACTTGCATGTCACTCATCATGCATCAATTTCTCATATTACATATACAGTGGTTTATACATTATTAGCAAATGCATATGGTCATCCCATCATATTTTGCAAATAAAAGAATTTATATTTTTGCACATACACCAAGAAACTATTTCTTCAAAATTATCAGCTACTATAGTCATAATAAATGCTCATATGTAGATTTATGATACCATTCAAAATAATCAAACCAAATAAACTTTCGTTTTTCCTTATCTCACAATACTTGCAAACTATAAAACCATGAGTTATAAATTATTAATTATAAATAGACTTACTTACCTCAATACGCAAATCCCAAACTGTAAACCAGCTATTTAGACATCTGGGTATTGCTTGCGATCAATCACACCACCTGCGATCATTGATTCGCGCCGAGGGCATGGATCAAGAGGATCGAGGACTCAAACGCTACGCCGAGAGCGTAAGCGTCAACAGAAAAATCAAACTGCCAAGACCCTGGTTTCACACGAACCGGGTATTACAATTCCAATAAGATCAATACCAGAAATTAAAGGCCCTTAAGATTGATCCTAATCTTGTATGCAAGCCTAGAAAAATTTTGCAGCTTCAAGTTTTCAATTAAATTGTTCAACTATAGCAGTTTCCCCATCATTAATGTTATCTCCAAGATGCATTATTTAGACAACAACTCCACAGGCAACTCCTCAAAGCACATCCAAACGACTGCACTTGGAATGGATGCATTGGCTGGCTTGAAATCTAGCCTCCAGGGTTCAAAGCTAACATATGTCTACCAACCAATCAGAGCCCCTCAGGAAACTTTAATAAAGTCCTTCCCATTTTTAAAGCAGAAAACAAATTGATTTGCTCCAATGGGAAAACCTCAAGTTCATCAAAAGGGCATCGTTTTATCCTTCAGCACCTTTGTTAGGAATCAGTCAGCACCTTTGTTAGAATCAGACCTGGTCATCATCGTGGTGTTACTATACGCGCAAGCCGAAGGCAGAGGCCGCTACACCGCCTCCTCTGCTCATTCACGGGGACTTCGAGGGAATGCCGTGATTAAATATTTCTTCCTTCTTCCCTTCTCTCTATGAATCCTAGAGTCTTTCCATTCTCTTCAACCCATCGGAAGCCGCCGGACCTCCGTCGGTGCCTCCTTCGATCCGCAGCAACTTAATCATTCCTCTCCCTCTTGATCTGCTCTCTCTCTCTTTTGTTTGATTGCTCTCTCTCTCTCTCTCGTTTGATTCCTCCTTAACTCTCTCTCTCTCTGGCATTAGGAGGATGGGCAAGGGATTACCTGGAGGAGGTGTGCACCAGGGTGAAGGAGGGAGTCATCCTCCAACTCCTTTTATTCTCCCACATGACGCCTCGGATCAATGGAAAATGGGAACCCATCCGACACGCGAAGACCCGAGAAACCAGACGTCGCATTGGAACCTAAACGTCAGAAGGAAGTCAAGATGCCAGGTGTCCCCAAAATAAATACTAGGAGTTACATTCCCCATAATAAATTACCGGGGGTTACAGCCATGTCCATATTAGGCCATCTCCATATTGAACTTGTAAATCTCAGTAAAACTCTAATAAATCCCAACCTTTTAGCTTGAGTTTACTAAGCCAACCATTTTGAAACCTTTTTATGAACTTTGTCACCGAAGCTAATGGGCATTAGCCTTTTTAGACTCTAACCAAATTCAAGCGGTGCTTGAACATGTCTCCTAAATATGGTTCCATCTCTTTGTTCATAGCCATTCCGCTTTTAGCAAACTCCTTGCACTTTATTGCTTCCTTATACTTGAGATGCTCATTCTCCACACTTTTAGCCGTGGCATGCGCATAAGAAACTATATCTACATACTGTATAGGTAGCCTGATCTGCATCTTCTTTTGACTGGTAGCTATGCTATAAGGTTGTCGTAAAGTTGCTTCTTGTGTAGTTTCCTCATATTGCATCTCCACCTTGGACTGAGTTATCGAGTCTCATGACTTTCTTCCTAAAGCTTCTAACTCAAGCTTCACCTTCTTGCTAACACCATGATTCTTTGCCTGACTTTCAATAGTTCATCCCTTTTAGTTTATCATAGCAAACTTATCGAAGGTAACATCTTGCTAATCATAAACTTGGGTGACTCCAGAATCTCTACACATCAGAGTCTGTAACCCTTCACCCTAGCAAAGACAAGAAGAATTTCATAAGAAAACAACTAGAGGTTACAGGACTCTCTCATTAAACCCTAGACTCTTTTATACTCAACAGAACCCTCTCTTGTATCTCTCAGTAATACTCTGAATTACCCTGAAGACCAGGGTTACATATGCTTATATAGATAAGTGATTTATAGTGTTTTACATGACTGGAATTTGTATTCTCCTTGCTATGGAAACATGTCCATATCAGGCCATATCCATATTGGGCTTGTATATCTCAAGTCAAACTCTAACTGGGAATTCCCTTGACTTGCAAGCTTATAAGGTAGCTTTTGAGTGCTTCTCTTGAGCTGAAATGATATGTATTTTTGGGAATGAGAAAAAATTGCAGTAAGTCATATGATGTTCATGTTCAAAGGAGACAACCCACCATTTACTGCTAAATTCTAAAATGACATCCCTATCCTAATATGTTTTTTGTCACCCTGCTTGAGGGTTTCCCAATGTGATGGCCTTAATTTGCAAGGTAATCACGTGATACAAAAGAGTGACATGCATGCTGCATATTGTGTAAAATTGGACAGCAGTATGTAGAGAAGTGAAAAATCCAACATGAGAGTGTTGGATTGATGGACGTGGTGCCTATATCTGGTTGCCATTGTTGCGTTACCAAATCCTAGCCATCTATCCATGATGAAAATGTAGGATTGAAAACCTTATCTCATTATTATTAAAGAAAAAAAAAATCCTAGTTTCCCTTTTGATTTCCACTTCACTCTTCTTTTGACTCCCGTTGTTTCTTGAGTTGTTGTAACCCTCTTGGAAAATTCATGTTGATGAATATCGGCAAGTTGAATATGCATCAAATGTTTGAATGTATGTATGGTAAGTACTCTTTGATTGCAGACATTTAGAACAGACAAAGAGTTGTGTTCTTGCATTGATGATTCCATCAATTTTTTTTGGCCCAAACTTTATGACTAGTTGGGCATTCATTTTGTAAGAGCTTGTTCAAGGATGGACACATTAGAAACTCTGAGGAATGTCATGCAAAATAGTTCCTGGAATTAATTTTGGTTTCTTTCATAAGCATATATTTTGATAACGGTAGTATTTCTGCTCGATACAACACTAACCTTTAAGGATTTTTCAAAACTTTACAATTCTAGTGTTTCTATTAACATGATTGATAATTTATTGAAAATAAAAATAGAAAATGAATAATCTTAAAGTCCATGTTTTATATGGTGGCTGCTCTTTAAAATTTATGGAACCTCATCAAGTTATTAGTGTTACACACCTCTTGTAACATACCTGTGACAACTTTTTAATATATGAAATTAAGATTGACATTGTCATGGTGATATGAGTTAATTAATTACTTATAAATTAGTATTAATATCAAAGAAGCACTCAATTATATATAGGATTAATCACCTTAATAAAATTTATCTTGTAACATTTTTTTACACAAAAACAAACAATTATGTGATTTAATTAAAATCATCCACCCAACATGTCACTGTATCTTCTTTTCTTGTTCAAACATTTTGATGTGTCTAACATTGATTCTGCCTCTTTCCATCCAACCTACGGACTCCTCTCCTCCATGACTTCACTTTGCAATGGCTGACCACGACCCACAATTCTATCTTTACAAGAGCTCCACTCATCCCTTTCTTTCTCCTTCCTATTTCTCCTCTCTTCCCTCTTCTTCTGTGATCCCCTTCTCCTCTCTGATTCCTTTGCCTTTTGCCAGAACAAGTTAAATGAGCAGATTCTCCTATATTTATTAATAAAAAGAAAAGAAACCATTTGACATTGTAGCAAACAGGAACTGCTCTGGCTGGTTGGCACCCTCTACTTTTGGGTCAGGTCCCACGTTCAAAGTTCAAACCCAGGTGGAGGCTTGTAATTACTGAACTTTTAAGGAACTACATGTCATTTGATGTTTCAGCAATATCTCTTGTGCCATCTTCACAGACCTTTTCATTGTCCTAACATCCTTCTTCAAAAAAAAAGGAATTCCCTTTTGTTAAAAAAAGGATTAATTTTTTTTCCCTAACTCAAGTGACATACCAACTTTTGGTGGTAGTTGTGTATTCCCATTTCTTTTAATTGCATCTGCAATACTAATCAATTTTCTTCTCAATATCAGGTGTATCTGACATCAGCTATCAGACGTATCTTGTATTTCTCAGTGCTTATTTTTTCCATTAATTTCCTTTTTAGGTCCAAATGGAAGTGGGAAAAGTTCCTTATTTCGGGTTCTCGGAGGACTATGGCCACTGGTTTCTGGCTACATTGTAAAACCTGGGATTGGATCTGATCTGAATAAGGAGATCTTTTATGTGCCACAACGACCATATACAGCTGTAGGAACACTTCGGGACCAGTTGATTTATCCTATTACAGCAAATCAGCAGACCGAACCACTTACCCTCAATGGAATGGTTGAGCTGTTGAAAAATGTAGTACTGTTTACCTTGCGAAATCTGCATAATAGAGTAGATTGTTTGTTGATTCACAGAAACTAAGTGAACCACTGTTCAATTTGCAGGTTGACCTTGAATATTTGCTGGAACGTTATCCCTTAGAAAAAGAAATAAACTGGGGTGATCAACTTTCCCTTGGTGAGCAACAGAGGCTAGGAATGGCCAGATTGTTCTATCATAAGCCAAAATTCGCTATTCTTGATGAATGTACAAGTGCTGTCACAAATGATATGGAGGAAAGATTCTGTGCTATGGTTCGAGAAATGGGGACATCATGTATTACTATTTCACATCGACCTGCATTAGTTGCATTTCATGATATAATTCTGTCTTTGGACGGGGAAGGAGGGTGGAATGTTCATTTTAAAAGGTTACCCATTTGTAATTTGATTTTTTTTTTTTCCCTTTGTTTCTGTATAGAGATTCCAACACATTGCAAACTCTTCTTTCTGGAATAATGCAGGGATGATTCTTCAATTCCTACTGAAATAAGTTCCAATCTGTCAAAATCATCCGAAAATGATCGCCATCATGATGCACTAGCTGTTCAGAGAGCTTTTGCTACTACTGGGAAGGTTGAATAATTCTTTTATTATTTGTTTGCACCATACATGTGAAATGTGCTGAAACTTTGCCGTTCTCATTGCTATTTTTTAGATGGCATATCATTGGCAGAAGAATACATTCGTGAAAGCCAGAGTTCATCCTTATTCAACAGAGTTGGTAGCATCATCTCCTGAGTTAGATGACAGTATTTCATTGCCCCCTGTTCCGCAATTAAAGAATACTTCAAGAACATTGCCTTCGAGAGTTGCAATGATGTTTAAAATATTGGTAATCATCTTCCAACTGAAGGGTTTCAGCTTCCCTAGACTTCCTGTGATTTTTTTTGGTATTGCTAAAAGGTGGTAGCTTTAGTGTAACAACAGGAATTAGAAAACTAGATACTATGTTAAAGTTCTTTCAAACATTTTTTTTTTCAATATTAGTTGGAGATGACTCTACATTTTGTTTATGATTTTTTTCCTGGTTCCTTTTCTTAATAGGTTCCAACACTCCTTGATAGACAAGGTGCAAAATTTTTTGCAGTTGCTCTACTTGTTGTCTCTAGGACATGGATCACAGACCGTATAGCTACTTTAAATGGTAGGATTAATTTCTCATCATGAACTTGTTATGTGAAAGATTAACTGTACCACTTCTTAAGATGCATCTACTAAATCTTACAGGAAGTAGTGTTAAGTATGTAGTGGAGCAAGATAAGGCTGCCTTTATTCGATTAACTGGCATTAGTGTTCTTCAAAGTGCTGCATCCTCTATCGTTGCACCTACACTAAGGTATATACTATCTTTGATTTTGGTTTTATTGACTAACAACCCAATGAAGAAATTTAGTTAGAATATTTATTAAAGAACACTTTTTATTGCAGGTAGGACTAAGGTTTCAAATTTTGTGAAACAAAGATGTCTTGATTTTTTTCATGAAATGAGACGATCTCAGTCTCTGACATGGTCACGTTTTTTAGTATTTATTTAAAATGTTTTTTCTTAAAAATATTTATAAAGTTTAGTTTTTTATTCAATTTTTAAATATATTTAAATTTTAAATGTTATATTATAAAATAAATCTATTTAAAGTTTACACTATAATGTATCATGATGGATATAGAAAGAGATGAGATGGCTGAAATTGGTTCTGCAATCTCTTTGAGATGAAACGTCTCAACTATTTCGAATCCCATCCTGTCGAATGCTACATGACTAAAAAATTATAAAATCAAAGCTCCCATAAAGAATAGTATAAGCAAAAAATTATATAATATAAAAATATATGATATAAAAATATATAACAATATATATAGATATATATATATATATAATATTATATGTACATATCTATATACATGCAAATTTGAGAAGAAAATTAATGAAGGTGGGGATTGAAATTCTATGTACTTAGAAGCACAAAATTTTAAGTCTTCCCCTTAAACAATCAAACAACGTATCAACTTTCTTGAAAAAGAATAACCCAAAGTAATTAAAGCATCTAAATTTAAATGCCAAAAAAAAAAAGTGAGTGCAAGAACACGGGGCTCTTTTCATGCGCCTTTCCCTTGCGTAGCATGGTGTCAATTATCCCCCTGGACCCATCTTCCCCATCTTAAACCCTCTCTTCCTTGGTTACCCCATCTAACTTGAGACCCTTCAATCCTGTGGATTGAACTCTAGACTTGAGGGGCAGAGTTGTGGGTCCTGCTCTTCAGTCCCCTCACTCCTCATCGCTGGTTTCTTTGTTCCGCCCTTTGGTCTCTTTGTTTTGCCACATTCGATAGTTGACATCTTGTCGATGGCAACGGAAGAAGTCATCTTGGGCTTTGGATCTAGGGATGGGTTGGCGGATAAGCGGGGGAGATCAAATGGCCATGTTTGAGAGGCCTATGACTGCAATTGACATTATCCTTGATACGACAAAGACGACCGTGGCTATACATGTCTCAGCCAAGATAAAGCCAGGATGGCAGGATTACCCATCTTCTTAGGTTATAAGGTCCATCTCCATCCCAATTCTTGTTATCATGGGGGAACAAAACAGGATTGACTAGGTCACCCCATTCCTACAAGATTTCAATTCTTAATATAAACCATTTCCTTTGGCTTTGCTATACATTAGCTTACTCTGCTGTTATGCTCAACTCAACTCAATTCAACTCATCTAAGCCTTTTCCTAACTACATGGGGTCAGCTACATGAATATGCTTCCTCCACTTTGTTATATTTAGGACCAAGTCGACATTCAAATTATAAATAGTTATATCTTTTTAAATTATTTCTGTCCATGTTAATTTAGGTCTACCTCTACCTTCATCCTTACCATAGATTATTAAAAGATCACTCTTTCTAACTAGAGCATCTAAAGGTCTACGTTGTATATGTCCAAACCATCATAATCGATTTTCTCTCATTTAATCTTTAATTGGGGCTGCCCCTATCATTTCTCTTATATATTTATTTCTAATTCTATATTTTAAAGTTTTACCATATATCCATTTTAACATACGCATTTCTATCACACTTAATTTATTCACATGTTGTTTTAATATTTCCTAACACTCTATTCCATATAGCATAGCTGGCCTAATAGTAATTTTATAGAATTTTTTTTTTCAATTTTAATGAGATGTGTCGATCATACAATATTTCCGAAGCACTTCTCCACTTCATCCTGCTTTAACTCTATGATTCCCATCTTCACCTATTTCACCTTTTTGCTATATAATTGATCCTAAATACCTAAATTTTTTACTCCTTGATATCTCTTGGCTTGCAGTCTTCACTGTTTCTTCATTTGTATTTCTATTCCCACTAAAATTACATTTCATGTATTCAGTTTTAGTTCTACTAATCTTAAAACCTTTAGATTCTAAAACCTTTCTCCAAATCTCTAGCTTAGCATTTACTTTAGATTTAGTTTCATCAATCAATACTATATCCTCTGCAAATAACATACACCATGAGATATCATTTTGAATATGTTTGGTTAATTCATTCATAACTAATACAAAAAGATACGAACTT
Organism: Calamus simplicifolius; assembly: GCA_900491605.1. Classification (NCBI taxonomy): domain Eukaryota; kingdom Viridiplantae; phylum Streptophyta; class Magnoliopsida; order Arecales; family Arecaceae; genus Calamus; species Calamus simplicifolius. The sequence continues at coordinate 256,520 of UESW01001301.1, forward strand.
AAGGCAGATCCTTGATGTAAACCTATAGTAATTAGAAACTCACTAGTTTCTCCTATTGTTGTTTTAACAATAGTTATTGCTCTATTATACATATCTTTTATCAATTCTATGTACCTTTTGGTAACTCTTTTTTTCTCTAAAGCCCATCATATTATTTCTCTAGGTACTCTATCATATACTTTCTAAAATCAATAAAGACCATGTGAAGGTCTATTTTTCTTTTTCCTATACCTCTCCATCAATCTTCTTAATAAATAAATAGCCTCCATGGTTGATCTTCCAGGCATAAATCCAAATTGATTATTTGACACGTTTAGATTTATACTGGCTAACAACAAGTCAAACAAACTTTGCTTATTGACACGTTTATTTGTCAACACGCTTCTGTCACAAGTGATTAGGAATGGTCTTTCAATATGTATTTTGTGAGGTGTCCTAAGTTTTTAAAACTATTCTGTAAAAGTTTTGTTTCCAGAACAAGACAGCAAGCAAGCATACCTTTGTTCATGGAAGTTTAAGGTGAGGGCATTTGTGTCTTAGGCAAACTATTGGATAAATGCATTTAAGGACAATGTTGTTCTATTACTACTGCTTTTTTCAGAAGCAATATTGCAGTTGGCTCTTCCATTGATCATGCTTATTGATGTAACATGGGCCTTGGTATAAATTTTAAGAACAATATATTCTGTAAGACACCTTTTGTGTTTTGACTCCCTTTTCACTTATCACAGCTTTATATTTTAGTTGCCTTTATATGTAAACTGATACTTACATGGAACCTGAACTTTCCTAGTTCAAGTGTATGGACACATCAGTTTACGAGCTTTGTCTAGAGTTCCCTTGTTGGAGTCCTTATGTTACTAGCCAATCAGACATTTATTCTTGTCAATGACATCTTTGGCCTAAACAAGAAGAATCAACTCCTCAAAATGTTTATCGCAGAGGATGATCACACGGTTTCATTAGAATCTTCTGCTTTTTTTAGAAAATAGAATTCTTCTATCAAGTGTTTAAATATTGGTGCTGACCTTTATCAGGATTCCCCATTCTGACTCTTGGGATAGTGTGGCATTCTAGTACTATACTAGGATGCAATCTTTTTTTTATTTTTTCAATTGTTTTTGACCTTTTTTGCTGAAATGAAATTTTAATGAATTTTGATATAGTTTGATCTTCTTAAACTTGATTTTTGAGTCAATAGTCGTGTATATGTTGCCAATATTGATATTGACATTTGTGATTTAAATAAAGTTTAAAATATCAATGTATATATTGAAAAATATATATATTATAAGGTGATGACTTTCCTATAACATATTTGAATTTCATATCAAATAGAAAAATTTTAGCATGACTTGGGGTTTGGGGCAAACCATCTCAAATTTGGCGGTTCGGGGCGAACCAATCTGAACCAACCTGAAATCGGGATGGTTCAGTATAGGGAAAGAACCGACCAAACGGAATTGAACTGCTCTGAGTTGACCAAACTGGCTGGTTCACCTTGATTTGAGGCGGTACATGACTTGGGACCCTCTGGCCCACTTGATCGGTGTACCACCAGTTTGGTATAATACGCTTCCATATTATACCATACTAGTTTGGTATCAGTTTCTAGTACAACAAACTTTCTTTATATATAATATTTGCTAAATTAGCGGTGAAAAAAAGTGACAACCTATTGGATAATTGAGGCTTCTGATGTTGAGGAAGTCAAATCATAGTCAAGGAAGGTCAGATTTGGTATTGGTTTCCAGTACAACGAACTTTCCTTTATATATATATATATATATATATATATGCTAAATTAGCGGCAAAAAAAAGTGACAACCTATTGGATAATTGAGATTTCTGATGTTGAGGAAGTCAAATCATAGTCAAGGAAGGTCAGATTTGCCCTCCCTTTCCTTCCTTTCTCCTCTATGTGCCCATGTGCATGTGCACGTGCACATGCACACGTTTCTGCCTTCACACTCCCACTTTGATGACTATCGTATCCTGGGTATTGCTCCCTGCTAAGGTTTACTTGGGTCAATTATTGTTCTGTGATATAACCGTCAGGTTGGATAACTTTGTCAAGGTTTGGGACTAACAATATAAATGTTCTGATTTGTTGTCCAATTTGGGTCAATTGTAGATCTGGTTGAGGTTGGGTCTTCCTGATTCATTTCCACATTAAATTTAGGAGTCCCCAATGTAATTCTTCTCGAGTTCATCTTGCTGTTTCTCTTGAGACAATTATTTTGGAGGGGTCTTATGGGTGGCATATTTTTACATAGAACATATGACTAAATACAGTAACATGAGGTCAGAGGAACTATAAACTATGGGTCCATGATATACTATAAACAGTTTAAAAAATAATAATATAATAGAGCTGGCCATGTTTCCCTTGTATCGGCCATAGTAAACCGTACAAACCAACTCATATTGAACCAACTCAAAATTAACTTTTAACTTATCCAACATAATTTTAAAATATAAAAAATCAGATAAAAACATAAAAAATTATCCTTAACCACCATTAATGGTATTTTTGTAATTTATTAGAAGTTCATCAACACCGTTATATGTTCATAAATTTTCTCTTAACTTTCTCGATTAAACTTCAATTTAAGTGATTTAAGATGCATTAAAAATCTAACTTAATATCGAACATCATGAATGTAGATTTAAACAAAAATTCTAATTATATAAATTTTTGATAATTTTTTAACTCAATTTGGTCAAATTAGATCTTAATCTAAAGTGAGCTAGCCCAAAGAGTTGGGTCTCACATTGTGTCTATTATTGCCCTTTTTTAAAAGTATTTCTTAAATTTTTTCTTCAACTCTTATTGTTTTCTGGGTAAATGATTTGGTCAGTAGCCATCCTGCTTCCCACCCAATTTCAATGTTATATAGATGTTTGTCAAGAGTATCGGTTGCACTGTAATATCAAGCTCTTGTCATTTCAGAGCTGAAATTATATACATTTTTAGGTATGTGACAGGAAAGCTTGCTCTTGAATGGCGAATCCGCTTGACTGAACATCTTTTGAAGAGCTATTTGAATAGGAATGCTTTTTACAAGGTAACCACTTTTCAAGTTGAAGACCTGTTGAGTTCAAATTAATTGTTAAGCCTGGCTTCATGCTTGTTGCCAGATTATGGATATATGACTGCTTCTTTGGTATGTCCCTTTATTGGTGGTGTTTTTTGCGTTTCCATTCATCAAATGGGTAGCTTAATTTGTAGTTCTGAGCAAGGATTAAACAACTGTCAACACTGGGCATCCTGGATTGGAATGGTGACTGATGGTGTCTTGGAATTGATCTGAACCCCAGAACCATAGAACCACATGGTAGTGGTTGTGTCTTGCTTGGTACGCACTTATAACAAGCAGGAAAGGAAGCAGGACAGCCAGTTTGCTCCAGCTGGCTTTTTTTATTTGTCACACATACACAAATGGAGAGTAGGAAGAGGAAGCAAGGAAGTGAGGAAGAAGAGGAAGAAACCTCAGCTCAGATTTGACACAACACCATAAACCCAATCGTGGGCTCAAAAAACTCAACTAACCATAAACAAACATGGACAACCCTAAAAAAAAGCATTAAAAGACGTGCAAAAAGATGGAAAAAAAGGGGAAAAAACATTTCTTAGGTCCCAATGGGGTACTGTGATGCCATGGCATTTTGAATGTCAGTAAGTGGGATCCTATATTTTGTATTGACCCATGACCCAGCTGGTATAGGACAGGGACCAGGTGTTAAAACCCTGGCTCTGGGTTTATTCTAACAAATGTTCGAAAGAAGCTGACATTAAATAATTGGGAAGAGGCTTGATGTCTGTGCTCATGGTACACAAATAAGCCCCTCATTAATTTGATGCCAAAGGTAGTCTTGTTTCAGGAAAAACCATTAGGTTTCTTTCAGAAATTATTGATTTTAACCAAAATTAGAACTGGAATATTGTAAATGAAAGTAAGCAAAACAAAACAAAACAAAGCCATCTGAAACTGCCCACTTCTGTCGCATACTGGTTTTGGCGAGTTCGGGATGCATAACAAATGTTCTGGATACCAGGCTAATCCTTTTGTTCCCCAGAGCTGATTTAAACTGAAAAAACTGAATGTGTTTTCAATATTATTGATGGTCAATATTATTTATATTAATATTCAATTAAAATTTGTCTCATGAATTAACCATGTCACTTTACAAGTTTAACTGGTGCAGTTCTGCATATTTTTTAGCTGTAAGTTCCACTGACATGCTTCATCTGCTTTTCTGATGTCGACTCCATTATCTTCCAGGTATTCCACATGTCATATAAAACTATTGACGCAGACCAGAGAATAACACAGGATGTGGAGAAGTTGACTACTGATCTCTCAGGACTTGTCACTGGAATGGTAAAACCTTCTGTTGACATTCTTTGGTAAGCCTTTGCTAGTCTAATCAATGCTTCTCAAGTTTCTTTTTTCATGATTTTTGATCTGGTTGTGAACCTTGATCTAGAAGTTGACTCTTGAATATTCTTTAATGGGTCATCTCTTTATTGAGATATCTGGCAACGTTGTTGTGATGGTTCAGGTTCGCTTGGAGAATGAAGTTGTTGACTGGCCACAGGGGAGTTGCTATATTGTATGCGTATATGTTGCTGGGATTGAGTTTTCTGAGAATTGTTGCCCCTGAATTTAGTGATCTAGCAAGTCAGGAAGAACAGCTTGAGGGAAACTTCAGGTGTGTAATATTGCTATATGCATCTTGTAAAACTACTGGGCCTCTGTCTTTCACTTCATTTGCATGCTTCTTTGTTACACGCTTACGCTTACTAAAAGACTGACATGGCCATGCTTCTAGCTAGGTTCATGCACTCACGGCTCCATACACATGCTGAATCTGTTGCTTTCTTTGGTGGTGGTTCATGGGAAAAAGCTGTAAGAGTTTTGCTTGTCCATAGTCATCTATTTATTTATTTGATATTAATATTTCATATTGTGGTATATTTGCCTTTTTATTTTAAAAAAAAATCAAGTACAAGCGTGCCAAATCCTCTGTCATTCTAGTTATTTATTCAAGGCAGCATGTAATAAAGATCCTGTAGAGATCAACTAGCATTGAAGCACTGCATTGCAATTTGGCTGAAACCCCCCTTTATGATCAGACAGCCAAGATGTCCTGTTTTTCGATTTATTCCAAGGGGTTTAAGTTCTTCTTGTATCCTATCTCTAATTCTATTTTTCAATCAGTAAAAACTAACATTTTGCATCATCCTCGTCCTTGGTACCTACTAGTTAAAAGTATGTGCAGATCATATCCATTTGTTCTTTCTGCTTTTATGTTGAATTGATACTTATTGTAATAGCTTGATAGACATTGTGAATCTGTTCCATAGCAGCTTAAGCTTTTGAGTTGAAGTGGTCGTTTAAGTCAGAATCAGAGCCAAGGTAGCTAGATTTTGGCGGTTCAAGTCCTTTTCAGGTCAACTATTTATTTAACTCACCTGTTTGTCATCTTGATTCCTTTCCTGTCTCGACTCACTCTTGGATGTCAAATTGAGTTGTATGTTCTTTTGACTCATTTGTCATCTGATATACATTATTGATCCATTCCTTAACAACTTAGGCTTTTGGGATCAAATAATTAGTTAACATCTAGGATTTAGACAAGCCTGCAAAAAATTGCCCTGCCTCTTTTTAAGAATATTGTGTGGTATATTGATGTAGCCATTTAAATAATATTTCTGTCATGTGGAATTTCTATTTTGTAGCTTTCCACAGTTACATTTAGTACCCAGAATTATTATTTTCAGTTCTTTAACGATGTTTTAAATTATTGACAGATGGTCGATTCAAGATTCCGGGAGTTGATTAATCACTCTAAGATCTTATTGTGGAAAAAGTGGCTATATGGTATGCTGGATGACTTCATTACAAAACAACTACCACATAATGTGACTTGGGGACTGAGTTTACTATATGCATTGGAACACAAAGGAGATCATGCCTCAGCATCTACACAAGGTTGAACTAGATATAAAGATCTTGCAAGCAACATCGATATATTGGTTGTTTCCATATCATATCCTGATTTTAACAGTTTCTGGAATTATTTCAGGGGAGTTGGCACTTTCATTGCGCTTCTTAGCTTCCATAGTATCACAAAGCTTTCTGGCATTTGGTGACATTCTTGAGTTGCACAAAAAAATTCTTGAACTTTTTGGTGGCATAAAACGGATTTTTGAACTAGATGAGCTAATTGATGCGACCCAAAGTAGTAAGTCCACTGATCATTTCTTATCTTTGACCTGATATATTTTCTTTCATTTTTTGTATTCTGTAAATTGCAATTAATGGGTTCCCATATTTGTTGATAATTTTGCACCAAATATTGGGCACTAGTGGATAAATGATGATTCTTCTAGTTTTAGTTTGAAGTTTTTAAATCAAATATATAAAATGTGATCTAGAAGATTGTGAAGTAATCTCTTGGAGAGTTCATCAATTCATGGTATGTAATCTTATTAGATTTCATTTTGCATTATTTTTCAAATGTAGAATCTATTTTGGCTACATGCAACACTATTATAGTAAACAGATTCCGGTTGGAAAAAACCATTTGTTTTATGTGTCTCCTACATTGTTTTGTGCTCTTTAACCATTAATCAACAATCACAATTATGGAAACTAACTTGTTCCAAAGTACTTATTTGTCTTCGCCAGGTATGGTTCAGTTCAGATGGTTTTTGGGTTTGGGAACCCAGGGGAAGGGGGGTGGCATGTAGGCTCTTATGAGCTCACATCTTTTTTCCTCTCTCTTATTTTCATTCAAAAATCATTTAAGTAAATAGAAATCATTGATCTAATTTCAGCAGATTTCAACTAGTTGTAGTTGGGTTTTGGCAGTTTTGGCAAAAATTGATCGAAAGTCTATGGTTTACTACTTGTTTTTGGTTTAACAACTAAATAGATCTAATTTGCTCAATAATTCATCATATAATTGAGTCATACATTTGTTTAAGGATCTAATAGTTTGATCAAGGCTTAATTTTGTATTAACTTTGTTATAGTGATTCTAGTCTCAACAGGATGGGGCCATTTCGGTCATTCTAGCTGGTACCAAAGAGATTCCGAGATTGGTCTTAATTATTTCATCCCGTTCCGTTTCGATCATAATACATTGACGTTGTAATTTTAAATAAATCTAATTTATCATAACGATATAACTTTTGAAGTTCAAATATATTAAAAAAATAAAATACTAAAACTTTATCTATATATATATATATATATAAAGAAAAAGACATTTAGAGCAAGCATCGAGATGTCTGATCGGATCGAAGATTGAGACCGGATGGGACGTAGGATATCTCATTCCATCGAAAAACTGAGGTGCCTCTGTCTTACGAGATTTAAAACCTTTCTTTGTTAATAGGAAAATGTAATCTTAAATTTTCCTTTTAACTCTAAACAAGTAAAAGTAATATAGGGTCTAGTAAAATTAGATTAAATAGTGATAGTGAGCTATCTTACTACCATCCTCATCAGCATCACCCACATCATGATGATAATGATTTTTATGCCATGCTGAATACTTAATTTTATATTCTTACTTGTTAATTTATACTTGATTACGTGGTATCTGTTTTCTTACTCATTAGATAACTACACCCACCCATTAGTTATATTTAATGGGTTAACCTTCAATATATTTTAGCTCTGCCTAAAATACTGAAATTATTGGAGTATTGATCATGGGTAACCTAAAACACAATAAAATAATACAAAATAATTTTTTAGATATTTTTTATTCTTCTAGCTCAACTCATGTTTTAGGAGATCTGACAGAGTTTTACGTTGGTAGTCAGTTACCTAATGCATATTTTTTATTCTTTTTTTATTTTATTTTTTTGTTTCAATTTTCTTGTGCTCTTCGCACATCCCATTTTCTTTATGGAACAATATGGGACTAGTGGGTCCTTAAACATTGATGTGAAATCTATCACAACTGATCATCAAGATTGTTTTTTTGGACTTTGTCTTTTGGCTATCCTCTCTCTCTCTCTAAACCTTACCTCTATGTTCTTAGTCATTGAGAGATTTAAGATGCCTCTTAGGGAGAGGACAGTGTGATAACTATGGCATGAAGCTTGCTAGTCAGATTTTTTTAGCCACATGAGCCGATTGCGGGATTTATTTCTATACCATGTATATAAGCATACATGTAATCTTTCTGAAAATTTCAAAATTTTCTTACTACGAAAAATACTTGTATTGCTAAATTTTAATAACAAAACCTTAAATAATTTGAGAACTACTCAAGAAAAGCTGGATATAGATAAGATGTCTTTGTAAAAATGTTATATTTGTTTTAATCAAGCTATGAATGGTTAAGTTTGTTTCTACAATGATCAAGTTTTAGTTAAGTTTTATGATGAAATTTTAAACGTATCTTATTAATATCATTTCTTATTCCTTTGATTTCTGTTGTTTGTATATTTTCTTATTCAATTAAATTTGTTTAAAACCCTTTACAGTGATAACAAGAAAAGAATTAATTTTCTGTGGACAGTGTGATAACTATGGCATGAAGCTTGCTAGTCAGATTTTTTTAGCTACACAAGCACCATTGCTGGATTTATTTCTATACCATGTATATAAGCATACATGTAATCTTTCTGAAAATTTCAAAATTTTCTTACTACAAAAAATACTTGTATTGCTAAATTTTAATAACAAAACCTTAAATAATTTGAGAACTACTCAAGAAAAGCTGGATATAGATAGATGTCTTTGTAAAAATGTTATACTTTGTTTTAATCAAGCTATAAATGGTTAAGTTTGTTTCTACAATGATCAAGTTTAGTTAAGTTTTATGATGAAATTTTAAACATATCTTATTTATATTACTTCGTATTCCTTTGATTTCTGTTGTTTGCATATTTTTCTTATTCAATTAAATTTGTTTAAACCCTTTATAGTGATAACAAGAAAATAATTAATTTTCTATTCCTCTTTCTTTTCTGTTGTCCATACATTCTTTTCATCAATAAAATTTTCTGAAATTTTTTCCTATGGCAATATAATCAAAAATATGTAACTCTTTTCTTTGCTTGCATCAAAATCCTTGTACTCTTTACTTCATTCATCAATTTTCTCTCTCTTATGCATACACACAAATAACATGCAACTAGAAAATGAGTTCATGACAAGTGGTGGTGCCTTGCCAGATGTGTTGCTTGCAAGATACAAGTGAAAACTGTCATACTTAGGCTAAGAAGCACAGACATGGATATGGATATATTGTTAAAACCAAATCTGTAAAAATACAAGATACAATATATTTGGGAATTGGGATGTGATAATATTATTGATATACAAATTCATGGTGTAGTTGTAATACATTAGAGTTCAAAATGAACATAAACCACTGAATGTGATCTACAAGGTTTATAGTGCCTCCACACAAAGAAGTATTTGAAATGCTTTTTGCCTTCTTTGTTGAAAGGCTTTTTGCTTACGTATCAATCATCCAAAAATTAAAATATTATACTTTCTGTAACTATAAATTTGGGATGACTTTATGCATCAAGAGATATCCAAGAAATATAAATTTTGTTTGTAGACATTTTAGACCCCATAGATTATATTCAATAACAAGGTTTCAAATACTGTTACTGGATCTTTACTGGTTTCTTGTCAGAATGGTGCAGCACTGGGTAAACCATACACGGTACAGGATGTGGTCCTATATAGATATATTGTGTACCGATGATGGAAATCTGCTGGAATGGAATGGTAATGTTTGTACCATCCCATTTAGGCAATATTTGAAACCTTGTTGAACAGTATATTATTGTTTCATAACTTGGATAACTGAATTCTTGGTAGTGGCTATAAAGTTCTATTTGTACTTTTTTGCATTTATAGCATGTACATTGACATCCATGCATTTACATATGCATGTGTGTGTATAGAGGTAAACTTGGCTACATTCAAATGTAGTTGAGTCTAAATTTAGTTACTTCTTGATCTTTGGATTCGGAGTTCACAAATCCCAAAGATAGAAAAGTAAAAAAGATAGGGTCGCTCTGAGATTCGTATGAGTCCAAGGGTGAGCAAGGTGATCAAATCCTAAATTTAGCTACATTTGAATGTAGCCAAATCTATCTACACACATAAAGGATTTGAAAAGCATCTAGGTTTATCACAATAAAAGTATGTGCAATAGACATTCTATTATCCCCAAAAAATAATCCAGCAACATAATAAAAATAAGCATGGCAACATAATAAAATAAGTAAATCAAACATTGAGATTACGGGTGATTGGTGGGCTCCTTCAATGTTTCAAATTAATGATGAATCCACTTATCATGTGAGGATTAAAGATGGGAAGATCCCAATATCTAGAAAATAATAAAACAAAGGTCTCCCATCATGTTGGACAAGGATAAAGGGTCTGGTGGGGGTGTAATCAAGCCAAGTCGAGTCGACATAGTGCCAAGCTCGAGCTTGACTCGACTCTAAAATTTGAAGCTCGAAACTCGACTCGAGCTCGATCGAGTTTCTTATTTAGAGCTTGAACTCGAGCTCGATGAAATACTCAATATACTCGAGCTTGACTCGACTCAACTCAAATTTTTATATAAAAATATAAAAAAATAATTTTTAAATTAAAATAAATATGTTCTCAATTGAAAATTCAAAGGAGTTTTATATAGTTAGGGCAATATTGTAAATATATATAATTATAAGGATAAAATAGTAAAATTAAGTAAGCTCGATTAAGCTCGTGAGCTTTTTGAGCCAAGTATTTTAATACTCGAACTCAACTCGATAATATACTCGAGTAGCTCGAGCTTGACTCGATAAGCAGTGATTCGAGTATTTTTTGAGTTGATTTCGGGCTACTCGCGAGCTGTCTCGACTTAGTTACACCCCCAGGGTCTAGGATGAAGATTGAAGAAGGGAAAGGAAATGATGATCTCTCAAGTTAATTAGGGTACAAGATCCAAACTGGTGTTGCACCATATCTTGTGCTTTCCTCTCTCACCTCTTCTGTTAATTAGGGCACAAGAGATAAGGGCATGAGAGGAGGGAGGACAGTCGATTTTCAAGTTAATGGGTGCATATCTGAGTATAAAACCTGCTTGGCCCTACTCTGATAAACTGTTAGCAGCTTCAAAATATCCTGGAAGTATCCAAAGCTCATTTTAATTATAAAAAAAATAAAGATTCCTTTTTTCCATACCAAACATGTTGGAGACCTATCTGTTGTATATCAATATGTATGTAATACATATTAGATACATCCTTGCCAACTATTTTGAAATATCCATGCTTCCTAGTTAATGGAGAAAAGCGATATAAAGTAAAACTTGTTCACAATGAATAACCTAAAGCAAGGCTTGTACAACTGATATTGAGAACTGTACCGATATGCCACTGATTTGGTACAGTATTGTGTAAATCCTATGCTGATATAGGCTCCTGATACTTTTTTCTCACTCCTAGCCATGAAGCTGCCAAAAATTAGGCTGTATAAGTTGATATCGGGCAGTTATATTTGGTTTGGATTGGTACATGTACTAGTTCGGCTTACATACCAAACTGAACCTTGGTATGTGTTATCAGCATGGCACAGTGCAGTTGTTATGGGGCAGTATGACAAACCTTGACATAAAAAGATGTAAGCAGTGCATGGGCTTGCTTTCAAAATATTTTATAGCCTCAGGATCTAAGGATTACATTTAGCCTTGTTTGCACCTATCTTGTGAGGTTCATCCACATGCTCTTAGCTGGAGCATACCCTCAACATGCACTATGATATCATTACAAATGAGGAGCCAGGAGAGAAGATAGATATCATTATACTTGTTGTTCGAACAACTCATCTGAAATGGTGAGAGAAACATTGTGAGGCTGATAAAAGGTTGCTTCAGTAGGATGTGACCTTTTGTTTCTTTAACTTGTTTTACTTGTAAGATTTTCCAGAACCTAATGCAATACATGTTGCAAAACCTCAACGAAAGGGGCTGAATAAATGGGATGCTCCAAGTTGTTGGTCGATTAAGATAATCATACATTTATTGGTCATACACTTCAAACCTCGCTATGTTCTGTTTTCTTCAAATTTTCATTTTGATTACTATTTGAGCAGCGGCTTACGTGATAATCTGCTTTGATCTTTTCACAGTCAAGAATACCTGTTCTCTGTTCGCATAGATGCTTTGCTTATTTGTACTCATGTGAGAGTTTCATTGTGGAATTGGTCATCTAATGTTGTTCTTCTTGTTGCTAGTTGACTATGTGATTCCTGAAAAAGAAATGTTGATCCCTTTTGTTAACCCATGGAACTTTCATTTGTTGTACATGCAGAGTTTCTTACATTAGATGCTTCTGCATCTACTAAATTAGATGATATTCCTACTCGAGATATCATATCTTTCTCTAAGGTTGATATTATCACCCCTGGACAGAAACTGCTGGCTACAAAGTTGACATGTGATGTTGGACAAGGGAAAAGCCTCCTTATGACTGGTAAGTAAAATTTTCTTGTTTAATCCTATCATGTTCTTGGTAATATTTCTCATAGAATTTTAATCTATTGAAGGACCTAATGGTAGTGGGAAGAGTTCCATCTTCAGAATGCTACGAGGTTTATGGCCCATTGTGTCTGGGAGAGTTATCAAACCCTGCCAATATATTAATGATGAAATAGGATCAGAATGTGGTTTGTTTTACATTCCCCAGCAGCCATATGCCTGCCTAGGGACCCTGAGGGATCAAATTATCTACCCTCTTTCTCGTGAGGAAGCAGAGCTGAGGATGATCTCATTGTTTGGAGCAGGTGAGTTATCGAAACCATTACCTTATCTATATATCTTTTCTTTAAAATAATTTAATATATTTCTCTACAAAATTTTGAAGCCTCTAACTTAATACTGACAGCATAAATCTGAAAAGTCCCATCCTACCTACAAGGAAAATGCCATAACCGTGACAACCAAGCTTTTTCTCAACCATTTGGGGTTGGCTCTGTGGTCTCTAATCTGCCAAGTTTCTAGCACTACCTCACAACCTAACATTCATGGGCATCAAATTTGGATCCGTTTCATATCTTGACATGCTTTTGGCAAGAGGCTGTCAACCTCACATCCACCCTATGCCTTTTTCATTTGAGCTTCAAACTAGTGTTTTCTGTAAGATAGGAATGAATGTACATGCATGCATATTCTCACCTCTTCAATGAAATATAAAACCTGTCTAATTAAAACCTCATATATTTACTGCTTACACCCAGATATCACATTATTAATTCTCCACTTTGAATTTGGTTGCCGAACTCCTAACTGCCTTTTGTGTGTTAATTTTTAATCCTAACTTAATTTTAGTATACATCCACATGAATTTAATCTAGGCTATACTAATGCTTCATAACGAAGAATCAACACGTTGTGGGCATTTATTTTGCCAATTTTACTTTAGCAATCCTCTTAGATATTTATCTTTGTTGATAGGAAAAAATCTACCAATTTAAATAATTTACACAATGCAGTGAGATTTCCATGACATTATCTAAAACATTGTTTAAGGAAGCAGTAGGGACTAGGGAGAAAAAGCTTGATCTGGTTGGTAAGGGTTGCCTTGATCTGTCATATTGTATGTGTACAGAATATAATGTTTGGACCTGTGAAATTGTTGACATAGGTGCAATTTTGGCAATATGACAATGGTGCAGGGGTTGACTTAAGGTATTGCAAGTCTTACATGTGTCAAAGACAAAAATTTTTATACTATTAATGCTATAAAGAGAGATATCTATATAGGCAAATGCATGTTTATTTATGGTAGATAAATCTTTATGCTTGTAAATGCATGTCTATATGTGGTCTGTTGCCAAATTGATGAGTTATTCTAATTTAGAACTAAGTCTCCATGTCACAATCATGACCACCAGAAGAAGCATCATTTCAGAAGCACCAGAGAGATGGAGATTTATTTACTTGCACCACTTAGAACTCAATTATCTCTCTTACTATTATGTCTCAATGGTGGCATCATCATCCTTGTCCCCTAAAACAAAGATATTGTAATAGACTACTACTTGGGGATGGATTCAAAATGATATGGAATTCATTAGATGCCAATAATTTGAAAGACAATTTCATTATGTAATTAGAAGACACTAATGCTTGCACAAACATGAGAGTAAATATAATGAAGAATCTCTATCCACAACCTGTGGATCGGTTATATGAGTGTAGATATTTCTTGAACATCTATTCATATTCCAGGTTAGATGCTTGTATTTCTAATTGAAGCCAAAAACTTTTCTCATTGTAATACATTTATTATAACAATAAACATCTGCAGTCTTGTTCAGAGCTATGTTCTCTTCCCATGTATGCCATCCAACTTCTACTACTCTTCGTCTTCTTTCTCCTTAATCTTACGCACAACTTCTACTAGTCTTCCCCATGTAGTTGGGAAAAGGCTTAGATGAGTTGAGTTGAGTTTTCCATTTGCATCACCAAATGTTTGAATTCCATCATATTTTCTGCTTGAAAAATAGAATTCCATCGCCTAATTGTTGATTTCCTGAACCTTTAAGATTTAATACCTATTTTGAACGATGACATTGCCTTGTGTAATTATTGAAAAACACCACTGTTGCTGGTTCCAAGCTTGAAGGAGAATAGTAGAGGGTTGACATTATGTTGACAGCCAATCATAAACATATATCCAAAACGATGAAATGGATTCCATTTTGATCCTTGTGTTAAATACTAAGGCATCACCTGTTCTATGTGATGGGTTACAATCTGAACTAAATATGGTGAGAAGTGGGCAAGGGTTGACTAGGTTACTGCTTGTAAGCAACACACTATAACATAACTATAGTGACAAATGAATATGGGTTGGTTAAGTTGTTGCCCATAAGCAATGCACTACAATATAAATTAGTTGTGTAGCAAATGGACAAAAGTTATTTAGGATTAGAGAATCTTCTAGTAGTAACCTAGTAAAATGACAGCCAGATACAATGGTAAAAAGATAAGGGAAATTATATAGTTCAAAGGAGGTAACTATACAGAAGAGGAAAATTAGATTTGCTACTTGGAATGTTGGAACTTGAAATGGAAAAGGTAAGAACTAGTGGATATGATGGTATGTAGGAAAATCAATATTGCTTGCTTACAATAAATTTAATGGAGATGAGGTAAATCTAAGGAGATTGGGGTGTAACATATTATATGTAGGTAAGGATGATAATAAAAATGGAGTAGGAATAGTGGTGGATAAATAAATGACAAGAATACCGTACATGTACATAGGATAAGTGATAGTTTAATAGCTATTAAATTAGTTTTTGATGAGTGATTATTAATATAATTAGTGCTTATGCATCACTAATAAGATTAGTGGATAAGATTAAGAAATAATTTTGGGAAGAAATGACTGGATTAATAGAAAATATTCCTGAAGGAGAAAAGATAATCATAAGTGGTGATCTAAACAGTCATGTAGGCAAGAACAGCATAATATATGAAAGAGTGTGTGGGGGTTTCGGTTTTGGAGATAGGAATTTAACAGGGTATTCAATCCTTGAATTTGCAGTAGCTTATGATTTATTAAGTGCAAGTATATATTTTAAGAAGAGATATGAACACTTAATGACTTTTAAGAGTGGAACAAATTTATCACAAATAGATTATTTTTTCATTAAGAGAAGAGAAAGGTCAGGCATGTAGGGACTGTAAAGTGATGTCAGAAGAGTTCACACAATGTATATTGCTAGTTTTAGGTGTGTATACTAAGTGCAAGAATGTGCATACTAAGCACAACAAGAAAAGAAAAGAAGTTAATGAATGTCTAAAGATAAGATGGTGAAATTTAAAAAAAGAAATATATTATTCATGAATGATGTAATATTGATTGATGAAAAGAAAACTAAATTAAATACTAAATTGGAACTGTGGAGAAGAGGTTAAGAGGATAAAGGTTTTAAAATTAATAGAATTAAAGTTGATTGGTTGAAGTAGAATATTATTTGATAGGAGAATATTTTGGAGACTTAAGGAAAATTCTATAGAACAAAGTACACGGAATAATAGATTAAGAAATGAATATATTAGGAGTTTTAGAAGTTGCACAAATCAAGAACAAAGTAATGGAAATTCGATTGAGAAGGTATGTACATGTGCTTTGACGAGACTTCGATTTTAGTTTGTGTTGAACATTATGAGAAAAGAAGATAAAGATTTCAAGCAACATGGATGAAGTTTGTAAGGAGGAATATAGAGAAACTTAAAATAACAGCTCTAAATATAAATACTTTGTGGTTGAGGATCCATAAAAAAAATTTAAATAGTTAGTACAAGGCTAGATGATTGTGATTGTGATTGGGCATTACCTTGCTACAATCTACCTCATCATTCCCATCTCCAAAACATTCATCTTCTGTTTGGACTCCCTTTATTGAAAAAGTAAACCTCATAACTTTAACCATATGGTGTCATATTATGTTATCATTCTCAGTCCATAAGAAAACCTGTCCAAAAACTGCCCTCTACTTCAGCCATTCAACCCAACTGTTATAAGAGTTTGTGACTTCATCATTTTGAACAAAAAACTCAAAATATTCTACATGCGTAGGAATTTGCCTTTAGATGTAATTGATGCATTATTTTCTTTTCTATTCCTACTAAAAGTGAATTGTTTTAGTTTATTTTTTAGTTTGTCTGTTAACTATACGGTATTTTCTTCATTCTACAAGTTTACAATTCACCTCTATTTTGTATATTTTATGTGTGCATGCATCTATATGCTAGTAAATTAAAATCTATCCGTATTTTAAGATGTGTAGAGCATGATTCATCAAGTGAAATTTCAATTTATGTCCTATCATGTATTTTACCACACTAGTGCAATTGATACCATCTATTTTTTGTACAACTTGATGATTAAATTTGAGACTGCCAAAGCACACAATTTTAGTTTCTAATTAGTTTTGGTAGTCCAGATGATGCACAGTGGTTTGGTCTTAAATTTAGATTGATTATCATTTATTTTGAAGGACCATCTCAACCACACGCTCGATAGGATATTAGCATTTTGTATGCATGTATGTATGTCCATGCTTGCATGCATATGAGTTTGTTTGTGTAGCATCTGCATATAGCATGCTGCAAGGGAACTTGGATCTAGTATTTTATTTCATATCTACTCTCACTGGCATCCCAAATTTTCTTATTATCCATTCTTCAACTACAGTATTAAGCCAGTCTTCATTTTTCTACATAGTTTCAGATTTAGAGTCTGCATATTGCAAACAGCAAGGGGACTTAGTTGGATCTAATATTCTATTTCATATCTATTCTCAATGTCTCTCACAAATTTTCTCATTATCCTTCATTCTTTCAACTCAGCATTCGACCAGTCTTCATTTTCCTATAGCATTCGACCAGTCTTCATTTTCCTATATAGTTTCAGATTCCTATTATCAGTGATTTATTTTGCCCTGTTATGGAAAAATTTTTCAAGGAACTCATGATAAACAGGTGACACTTCTAATGCTGCCTGTCTTCTGGATGCTCGCTTGAGGTCTATTCTAGAAAATATTCATATGGTTTATCTTCTTGAAAGAGAGGAACAAGGTTGGGATGCTAGTCCAAACTGGGAGGACGTTCTCTCTCTTGGAGAACAACAAAGGCTTGGCATGGTGAGATGGAAACCTTGTCATTTTAGTCCATCCTTTTTAACTTCACAATCCTGTACCTAATACAGCAGTGATGTAATGGCTTCCAGGCACGCTTGTTCTTTCACCACCCTAAATTTGGCATCCTAGATGAGTGCACCAAGTATGTGATCCAATAAACTCTGACTTACTCTATTGTTGAGATATCTGGATCTAGATCATCTGTCGTATGCTCTTTTCTTATTACAGTGCAATCAGTGTCGATGTTGAAGAACACCTGTACAGGCTTGCAAAGGATATGGGCATTACAGTCATTACATCCTCCCAAGTAAGAACTTGAACATCTATGTCTACATTTTACAGCTGTCTATTGCATTTCCTTGACCAATAGTTTTGATCGACCACGTCCAATTTTCAGCGGCCTGCCTTGATACCCTTTCACGCCATGGAGTTGCAACTTATTGATGGTGAAGGCGAATGGAAGTTGTGCTCAATAAATTAATTACCAAGATGAAATCATCCTCCGCCATCGACATCATAATTGTGATCATCTCTTGCACTCACTACGAATATGGTAAGTCTTGCAACAATCAGTATGTTAAAGACAATGGCACTATTATGCCGCTGGTATCTTGTACAATATATTTTGAACCTTTCTGAGAGATTAGAGAACTGCAATTCTGTAATCTTACATAAAAGGAATTCCATCGAGATTGCAGTAGTTATACTAGTAAAAATACCGTTAGGTCTTAGAATAATATTACAGAGAAGGAATGTCAGAAAACTGGAAAGTATGTTATGTAATTTCAATAGAAAGTGAAGGATGTTCTCTGAAAATGTATACAAAGAAAGCTTGTTGCACATACATGCAAGCCAAAAGCATGGAAAACCAATTTATCTCATGCAATGAATTCTTATACTTATCTAATGTTGCATGGAACAACTTGCAACACTATAACCATTGAAGGTTATGATATAAAGTCTCAACAATAACAACAACAAAAGCAAAGCTTTAGCTTTAAACTAGTTGGAGTCAGCTATAGGAATCTTTTTCTCCATTTTATTTGGTTTAAAGTTATATTTTTATAGAATGTAAAACATTATAACCATTGAAGGTTATGATATAAATTCTCAACAATAACAACAACAACAAAAATAAAGCTTTAGTTTTAAACTAGTTAGAGCCAGCTATATGAATCTTTTTCTTCATTTTACTTGATTTAAAGTCATATTTTTATAGAATGTAAAGTAATTAAATCTTCCTTTAGTGTTTCTATGTATTTTTTTGGTTACTTCTATTTTTTTTTTACACACACACACACACACACACACACACACACACATATATATATATATATATATATATTAATTTTTTTGTTGGACCTGGGTTAGTGCTCCCAAGGCCAAGGAGAAGATGGAAAGGCCAAAGTTTACACTTCATGAGGCATTATGGAGGTTCTAGACTTATTTTAGGCTTTAGGTTATCTCAAGGCCCATGTTGGGCTTTGGACTTTGAGGAGGCTAACTTGTAGTGGGCTGGATGTGAGTCCAAGCGTTTTGAGATTGAGTCAAGTCATGGGTATACATGGGCTTGGGGTGAATTGAATTTCACTAGGTTAGTCATTGGAAGTTTTTTGAATTATAGTCAAGCCAATTTGGCCATGTATTTAAACCTTGGTACGTAGGGTTTGTGTAAGAAAAAAAATACAAGATTTTTTTTCTTCAAAAATTTTTTTTCTCTCTATTTCCTCACCCTAACCATTGCCCTCTCTCTGTAGACGTGAGAAACCCTAGGAGCGCACTTCCCCATGCATCCTCTCTCCTCACGACGATGCTCTCTCTTAGCCGATTTTCTCTCTCTAGTGCCACTTTCTTTTTCCTTTATTTTTTTCTCTCTAATTGGGCATCCTTTCTCTCATCTGCATGCATGCTCCTCTCTCATCTTCATGCATGCTCCTTTCTCTCTCTAGAAAGTTAGAAGGCATGAGATATTTGGGATGCCTCTTTCTCTCTCTTGGGCATCCTTTTCTCTCATATGCACCCTTTTTTCTTCTCTAAACATCCTATCTTATGATGCCACTTTGTTTTACCAAGCGTGGGACTAGATGGCTGCCCTTTCTCTCTCTTGAGCGTTGATTTTTAGTCCAGATCTGAAAATTTTCTCGATAGTTGGTTTTGGCATCAATAGGTTTTGCATAACAATTAGTATCAGACCCGATTCGTTGCACAACAATTGATACCAAAGCCCGGGTTTGCGCGAAGGAAGGAGAGCAGATCAGGGATTGAAGATCTTTATTTGTTTACATATATTAAATTACTCCATACCAATGCATTTTGAGGGCTACATTGTAAATGTCTAAATGATATAAGCAATTCTTATCTCAATTTTCCTCAATTGGTATTACTTCTACTTTGTTATCAATGATTTTATTTTTATTTTATTTTTTCTTTTTATTATCGTACATTTATTTTAACATACTCATTTAAGCTATATTTATCTTGTGTATATGTAATTTTTTAATTACCTGATATTTCATACCATAAAGCATAGCTAATCTTATAGTTGTTTTATAAAACTTCTTTCAATTTGATAAAAGTATTCTATGATCGCATAATATTTCTATTGCGCTTATTCAATTTATCTAATCTATTTCAATTCTATAGGCAACATCATCCAAAATCTTTCTCTCTATGGATAATCAGTCCTCAATATCGAAAATGATTACTCTTAAGAATTAAATGATCTTCAATTTTTACTTCACATTCATCTTTATTTCTAATTGTACTAAAATTATATTTATGTATTTTGTTTAGTTTTACTTGATCTAAAATTTTTAAATTTTAATATATTTCTTCATAATTCTTATGAGTAACCTAATCTTAGTTTTATATTTACTAATATTATATTATATGCAAATAATATGCATAATAGAGTATCATCCTGAATATGTCTGTGAAATTTATTTATAACTGATGCAGATCCTTAATGTAAAGTTGTTATTAAAAATTTACTGCTATTATCTTCAACAATTCTTACAATAGTAACCACTTCATTATATATGTTTTTTGTTATGTTAATATACAACTCACTTTATTATATCTTTATTATGTTCTTTATTATGCTGATATACTTAATAGATATTCCTTTCTTTTCTAGTAGGCATCATAAGATTTCTTAAGGATCTTTTTTTTATGCTTTCTCTAAATCAATAAAATCATACAAAAATCTTATTTTTTTCTATATACTTCTTTATTAACATCCTATGGAGATATAAATAGCATTTATAGTTGGCTTTTCTGAAATAAAATTGAATTAAATTTTTGATTTTTTTATTACATCTCAATTTATTCTTTATTATTCTCTTTTATAGTTTCATGGTATAACTCAAGAATTAAATATTATAATAGTTAGAATAGTTTTGAATATCATTTTTATTCTTATAAATTGGTACTATAGAGTCCTTCATTCATCAAGCATCTTTTTAGTCACTAAAATTTTATTAAATAAATTTGTCACTTAAGTTTCTCTTATATTACTTAAATATTTTCAAACCTGGATAGAATTTTTGTCAGCTTCCACTGTTCTTTTTATTTTCTTTTTTTTTAGTTTTTTATCTCAAATATCCTAATTTCATGAGTACATGTGATATTTCTAACCTGAATGTTTAGTACTAGGTTTGTTTAATTTGGGATTTGAGGTTTCCTGACTGAAATAGTTGCCTGGAAATTTTTTATTTTGAATGGTTGGATTTCTTCAGAATCTTGAATTGTGGAGTGCTTGCATTGTGATAATTTGATCCATGTATTGTTGTGATAAATAGCTTTCCTTGTTTTCATGCAAGAGCATGTTATAATTGTACAAGGAAACTACTGTTAATGTTTCATTAGTTCTCATTAATGGTGGTAATCTGGTTGGAACTTTCCAGGTTTAGTTTACTTTTGGGTTTGGATCCTTGAAGCTAAACCAAACCCTAATTGATTATATTAGAGTTAACTCATAGGTCATTTTCGGTTGGCTTAGTTTTTTTTTTTTTTTTGTTGAAAGAGTTCAATTTACACTTTTGTTTTTATTGTTCTTTTAAATAATTTATTAGTAATCAGTTTTATCCTTTCTCTTTTTCTTTTACCCATACTTTGCTCTAAATACTATAGTTGTTAGTAATAAAATTGTAGCATGATTAGGCACTAATAGAAATAATAGTTATAAACTTATAAAATATCAAGGTAATATAATTAAGTAATATTCCATAAAAATATATTTTTAAAATTAAATAAACATAAATATTAAATATTAATAAGATAAAAAAAAGCAAATGTTGAAAATATGTTAATTTCATAAACAGCAAAAAGAGTCAAGCATGCTTAATTCTACTTTTTCATCACTTTCTTAAGGTTGTTTGAAATTGCTTTTGTCGGTTCTTCAACAACACTTAACTTGAAAGAAGTATACTTTTAATCTCATCATTTGTTGAGTCTTATAAGCATCAAATACATTTTTTAAAAGAAAATATTATATTAAAATATTAACTAAGTAAACAATATAATTGATATTTCATAAAATTATAGAATTCTAACTAAATAAAATTTTAAAATTTAAAACAAATGAAATTAAAATTTTTTGATTATTTTGGGTCACTTGTGATCTAACTCAATCCAAATTTTTTTTTGGTTATCCTTGGTTTGGATCAAAAGGGCAAAATTCTAACCCTATTTTTTTGGAAGGGTTAGTGTCAGGTTCATAGGTTGGGTTAGATTTCTGTTACCTCTAATTCTTCGTTAGATTTCTATTATCTCTAATTCTTATGCATTGAAAAAAAACATTAAATATCACCTACTTCTATCATACAAAGGAGAAAATATACCTCTTGTTTATAACTTTCATATGGTTGTAGTTGGTCATTTTTATACTCAAGTACTTTGATGCATAGTTATCAAAATTGGACTGAACCGACCGGTTCAATCGGTTGAACCGAGACCGGAGGCTAAACCGATCCAATTCTAGCAGAAAACCGGATGTGCAAGTCACCCGGATTAACTCGATTAACTCGTCCGATTCATCCGTGAACCGATAACCCGGCTAAATCGGATGGGTTATGGGTTTATCAATAATTAATGCCCGATGGGTTGTTTCAAATTCTCTGATAGCTTCGTCCCTTCGCTTCTGCAACAAATTATAATCTTTTAAAACAAAGGTATAAGGAAGAAGGAAAATGACCTGAGCTGAGATCTCTTCAGCAGCAAAGTGCTTCCCAATGGCTGGACACTCAAGCTTGACATTTCCATTCTCATCCTTGACGACCCGATATGATACCTACTTCGACTCCTCATCAACCTCAAACATCTTCTCCCAATAAACCACTTCACCGAAAAAAAAGTATTCTCAGGATTCACCACAGCCTGCCGCTTCGCAATCTGCCCCACCAATCGATCGCCGTTCTTCGTATACGCCACGACCGACGGCATGTCCGCTGCCCCTTGGCATTGGTCACAATTGTCGGCTTCCCGCCCTCCATGGCCGCCATCGCAGAGTTGGTGGTCCCTAGGTTGATCCATACCACCTTCTTGCTCACCACCCGAAGAGGGCCGCCGGTTCCCTCTCCCAGCTCCTTCTTACGTTAAGAAATGCTCCATTAATGTCATTTGAATGGCGGTGGCCGAAGAAGAGGGACTTCGAGGAAGAGACTCCAGTGGCAGGCTTCCGTGAGGAGGGAAACGCTGCGATGGAGCCGAGACATGAATCTGAACCGAAGATGACGCGATTTTTGGGCGAAGAATTAGAGGAAAAACCTTGGGATTTGACCGGAAAAGGGTTTTAAAACCCTAACCTGAACCCTAATTTGAAGGCGAGGAGAGGAGATAAAACCAGCGAGGGATGGAAGACTAGCAAGGGAGGCGGGGGTCGAAGGGTTTTCTTGGCGAAGAGGGCTAGATTGGGACACGTGGAAGGTTCTAGAAGGGGTATATTTAAATTTTAAAAGATTGTTATGTCTTTGTATGATTATAATTTAAAATTTTTTGGTTATTACAAATAATATCAGAATCAATCTATAACTCATATCTTCTAAGGCTAGGATATATTGTAGCATAGATTGTTTTGAGTTTGATCAAGTGATAGGTATGATGATGCTGATTAGACCTTTCTCTTGCAAGAATATTAAGATTTAAATGAGGGAAGTGTAATAAAACTCTTGCAAGGGAGAATTTAATGATTGTCCACAAACTAGAGATGAAAGGCTAGAGTATAGTACTGCTTTGTGTGTGTGTGTGTGTGAAGGTGGTAAAGGAAATAAATAATGGCAGGCTACGGGTCCATTCCTCTGACTTCCCATGCTTAGCTATAACAGCAGGGTGGCTCTCCAAGATCATAAGGCCTTGATGAGCTAGTGTAGTGCTTTGTGTGTGTGTGTGTGTGTGAAGGTGGTAAAGGCAATAAATAATGGCAGGCTACGGGTCCATTCCTCTGACTTCCCATGCCTAGCTATAACAGCAGGGTGGCTCTCCAAGATCATAAGGCCTTGATGAGCTAGTTCTACGTTAATGGTTGTGTTGTTGTTTAGGAGAGAAATTTGGCAGGAAACACAAGCCTTAGATCTCTCTCTCTCTCTCTCTCTCTCTCTCTCTCTATATATATATATATATATATATATATATATATATTTGATGTTCTTTGAGTGATTGATAAGAAAATTGAGGAACATCCAGATATGATAATTCAAAATTTTAAAATTTAAATTTAAAATTTGATTCTCTCAAAAGGCAGATTTCAAATCTATAATTATGATTTGGTCTATAAAAATTATAGCAATGATTCTATTATCAAATATTTTCTTGGTATAACAACATATAATATATGTTAAAAATGTTTTAAATTTCTTGGTTTGCCCTGGTCATGATTTGGCTCAATAAATTGTTTGAGGTCTATGGTGGAAGAAGTGTGTATTTGTGTCATATTTCTGACCCAAGATCTTGAGCTGAAAATCTGAAAACTATTGCATATCTATAAGGTGTGACTTCAAGTATGTAATGCATCTATCACTGTATTAATTCACTAAGCAGCAAAAAGTAAATTTAAATTTAGTCATATCCAAAATAACTCTTCCAATAATTTGAATTATATTAACATTAACAAATACTCCTCAATATTAATTAAAAGTGATCTTAAATCATGGCATGAACTTTAACTTATGCATCTATTGATTTGGATCTAAAAGGAGAGATGATAGAATAATGAGCTTGACAGTTTTGTAAGTAACATTAGCAAATACTCTTCAATATTCTTGATAATTAAATAAATTTATTTTATAGATTTTTTGTTACTAAATTTGTCATGGTGCATCTCAACATTCAATCTGGTTGTAATCGTTATCATATATCAATGTACAACATCCACTAATAAGATAATAATGAATGAATGTCTTCCATCGATCACATGCATTAACTATTCGTTTAACCCTATTTCATATAGAATTTGACTAATATATGTCCTCCATTGAATATTGTTTAACCCTATTTCACCAATGGATATACCCATCGACTTTGGATATTTGATGTAGTTAGCATTGGAATCTTAGTTGGTTTAGAATCTTATAAATCAAATTATGCCGCCGTTTAGGCTTTGTTTGGATCTTTGGAGGGAAAGGAAGGGGAGAGTTAAAAGAAAAAAAAGGAATGAAAGGGAAAGAAAGGATTATTCTTCTTGTTTGAAAATGATGAAAGAGAAAAGGAAAGTAATATCAATTATCTTGTTTGGATAAAGAGAAGAGAAAAGAAGAAAAGAGTTATGTAACAATTATACCTTTCAAAATAGGGAATGAACTATGAGAATGGAAGAATGAAGAATAAAAATGAGAATATTTTGGTCTTTCAAAAAAATATAACTTAAACCTTTTTCTCTTTCTCAGCTTACCTCTCGATTAAGAGTTAACAAATTTACTCTCACTGAGAGAGAAATAAAGAAAACTGGTTATTCCCATTCTCTTCCCCTCTCTCTTTCATCTTCCTCTCAAACAAAGTAACTTATGACATTTTCCATTCATTTTCTTTCCCTCCCTCCATTCCCCCAATCCAAACG
Source organism: Calamus simplicifolius (assembly GCA_900491605.1). Taxonomy (NCBI): domain Eukaryota; kingdom Viridiplantae; phylum Streptophyta; class Magnoliopsida; order Arecales; family Arecaceae; genus Calamus; species Calamus simplicifolius. The sequence goes on from UESW01001301.1 coordinate 282,269, forward strand.
TCCCTTAATGAGAATCCGGATGGTGAAAAAAATCTAGCAAGGGAGGATGAGGAGCAGGGCTACTGCAGGATTTACTGCTTTCGCCTCCAACAACCTGATTTGCTGCTATCAGAACTGGTCCTAAGAAAACGTATCTAAACTGAAACCACCTGGCCGATTCGCTGCCTTGTTTATCCGCGCCCCCATTTGGCTTTGTTTTCTTCTCCCTCTTCTGGTTACTGATCGAGTACGAGATTCGTGTGCAATAAAGCATGGTTTGCTCTGCTGTTGTCATGGTGATTGCAGCCCTTTGCAGTTACCACCCTTTGCATCAAATTTAAGTGTGTAGCGAGTTGAAGTGGATGCATCGAGTGTTCATCGCGTGAATGAAGTAATTTATGTGTAAGAAATATGATTCCCCACAAAATCTTATTAGATAAAGAAAAGTTACAAGGAGTTCAACGAGGTGCACAAAGAAGGAAGAAGATCACGCAATTGTCGTCGTCGGTAGAGAAACTGTTTTACGCCTCTCACTCGCTTGATAATGTAGCAAGAAGGAGACCTTCTAAAATGCTATAAAAATTCGGGTTATATTTTTCTCCCTTCCCTGTTACTCGTGGGCAAGTGCAGGGTTTCGTATAAAGCCGATAAGGTTATTTGCTGCGGATGCGATATCTGACAAACAAAATCCAACCTTCCCTACCCCCTGTACAAAACACTACAAGACACAACAACAACAACAACAACAAAATAGAATCTTATAGAACACCTTTTCTCAAGTTAGAATTGAACAATGTTTTTAAATGTATTTTTCAAATCAGTATTTGATCAAATGATTGGAAAATTCCTACTAGCTTCATGAAGAGAATGGATCAAAAGTACCATGCAAGAAGTGCTCGACTAATGTTGTAAATACAAAAGAGGGAACAACAATCAAGTTACATCCGACTTAATTTTGAGAACTTGGAAAACATACATAAATCCATCATTTCACTGTCGTCCCTTTAAAATACCAAATCATGGATCCAAAATCGTTCAGTGGAGATTTTATATACAAAATTATTCCAAAGCCTTATTATTTGTCAGATCTCTGATCATTTATTTGTCAGAAGTTCAGATATCCGATCATTCTTTAATAACATAGTTTACTGGACACCATTAATTGGGTATGCCAGTTAAGTCTTTGAAATCTTGCAGTATTGGCATGTTTTTGCTGTCAGAGCCAACCGGAATCAACGAAACGTTTCCACATAAAAGGAGATTGAAATATCAAGTTTCAACTTTATTTGATGTCTCCAAGAGATGATACCGCCAGGATAAACCAACAGATTAAGAGAACCTCTCTCTCTCTCTCTGGTGTTTTTTTCTTCCTTTCTTGTTTTTTGGAAAATCCGTCTCTGTTTACCTACAGTATAAACGGTATTGCTGTATGCTATAAAACCTTCAATTAGAGGGAGTGATGGAGATTGTTGCATTCAGTTCAGCGATGCATTCGGTTGGAAGTCCAAGAAAGGAGTTCATGAGAATGTCATTGATTGGATCGACCATTGCCAACCCAACGAGCCTGCACCTTCCTTCCTCATTTAATCTCGCTCCCCTCCCGCCCCTTAACTTTCCTATGGATTCCTCTGACGTTAGCGTGGTCTCCACCATCAATGGAGGAGCTTTGTAGATGCTTCCAACTGAAAACCAGAATTTGGCTTTGAATCGCAGATCAACCTGCAAATAATAACATTGTCCTTCTTAAAAAATAACAAGTTCCCACCATACTCGCTGGAAAATAAACTGCGACTCTCCCTTGAAGATAATTGGTATCAGAGCTAACAGTTGTTCAGCTAGACACTGAAAATTTCAAGGTTTAATGATAAAAGTAACCAACGAGCTCTGCAGCCTTTTGTTCTCAGCAACTCATCCAGAGACTGTTCACCGCAGCCTAAATGATATTTCTAATGTCAAGAAGTTAAGGCTGTGCCAAGCTAGCATGCCACACTCATCTGATGTCTCTCATATATGATGAGAAATATAGACATGAAATTATTAGAGATATATATTGGAGAAGTTTCATTGGAAATACTGTAGAAGGTTTTGGCTATTTAGTAGCCACGTATTACATGGGATATGTCTCACCCGCTCTTATATATATATATATACTCAATGAAAGATCAAGGCCACAATTTCTCCCAAAGTTATTAGAATTCTTTGAATGTTCCATGAAAAAGGAAGTAAAAAGGATGAAGGACTGGAATTCTTGAAAGCCTGTGAATCCCACATACTCAAGCTTGTTTTGAGAACAACGGTCAGCATGTGAGCAATCATCTCAAAGAAATTATGCAGAAATTTCCTATCAAATACCTGGTTGAAGTTTTAACCTCCCCGTGAGAGGAGGATTCTTGCTCATCAATCATCTAGCAAATATATTACTCTTCTCAGGGCGTTAGCACATTGTTTCTTTTCTTTTCCAGTATATATATATATATATATATTTTCTGTAGGCCATGTCTTTTAGTCTCCAACCCAACATTGTAGCTGGCTATTTATGGATCCCAAGAGAACTAATCCTCAAGAAAAAAATATAAAGAAGTATTGTGTCATTGCTTACCTTTCGACTCTCTGGGCTGATGGTTCCTTGGAAAAGCTCTGGAACGATATCTATCTTGAGAAACGGCGGCAATGGCAAGCCAAGGAACTTTGTCGTCGCACCCGTAAGCGGTGGGATGTACAGTGTTCCCACATCAAAAGAGGCCAATATCGTGTCATCAGTGCAAGCCTCGTCCTCCTTTCTCCCAATCGCTGTACCAATGCCTCCTTTTGCATTGTATTCAAAATCCGGATACCGGGAGATGCCCAGCTTGCAGCCCTCTAGAGTTTCAAACTTGACCTTCCATGCGCCGGAGTTTTGTTTAACTTTGTCAGGAGATTCTTGCCTGCTTGGAGTGGTGAAAGAAGAGGAGGGCACTGAGTGGGTATGCACTTAAATTTGTGAGAGCTTGACGATGTATTGAAGAAGCAGGGTGAATTGGTTGGAAGTCTCTGGAGGATTGGAAGAGCAGAAGAGTGGATCCTGGAACTCATTTGGGAACCCCAGGGAGGAGCTCGAGCTTCCTGACCACGGTATTGCAGAAATAGTTTGAAGAAATTATAGCCAGGAGTGAATTTTGAGGCTGAACGGGTTGCTCCCTATGTTAGCCTTATCTTCTCCTGCTGCTGAAAGACCAAAGCAGCCATCCAGTTTATTAGACCAAGCCCAACTTTGGTTGGCATTGGACGCGGCGAGGAGGGTATCTTCTGACCGATGTAAATTAGGGATCTAGAGATTGCATTGCTTTAGAACTTTTGATTCTGGTCTCCTTAATATAAAAATAACGCATTGCTAGAGGAAAAAAAGCGTTCCATTAAACACAATGCCCTGCTCGTATTTTAATTATAGTATGAATTATGGAACAAGAGAAAATATGCCACAAAAATTTCCAGCTACCCAAATGTTGATTATCATTAAAATTCATCAATAAATTTATCAGAAAATAATACACAGCAAAAATATGTATATTGATGGCAGCTTCATCGCTATCGGAGAAGAAGACAGAGAGAGGAATGGAAGCAATAGAGGAGGAGGAGAAGCTTGATGAGAGAGAGGGCTTTAGTGAAACTACTCACTAACTAGTTTGCGGTAGGAGGTGACGAACGCTCCTTTTCCTCCACTATGGACGTATGATATAGCATGAATGCCTGACTAATAGCCAACAATCTCTCACTCATCCGATGCAAATTCTTGATCTCATATATATCTCTATCCTCACATAGGTAGTGGGATATCAACTTGACGAATGCATATAGTAAAAATGCTATGTTAAGTTACTATTTAACTAACATAGTACATAATCAATTCAATTTTGTTTATATTCTAGATAATTCAATCATATCAGAACAAATACTGTCAATCCTCAAGAGACTTATCTATGAGCAGTACTTAAAATCACTAAGTTAGATATTTGTGTCCATGATTATATGCAACTTATGCATATAATTGCTCAGGCTATAGATCGCAACTCAAGGTATCTTACCAAATGATCTTCCTTGAACACTCATAGTAATTTATCTTTGGCCAATTAGCTCCCTAGTATTGTTTGTAGCCACATTTTCATGACCCTAGATGGCTAAGAGAGTTATTTTGAATTCTAACTTCATGATATAGTTTTAAGCATAAAGACGCATCATAATCTTTAGGGCTTACACAGTGACTAAGAGAGAATTTATCATGTCACCCTTCAAATGATCAACTTTAGCATATGTAACACATAGTGCATGCTATGGTGGAACTTCCACTTAAGGGGTCATATCAAATTTTAACGTCATACAAACTTAGCTCTAGACATTACAAAAATGTCAAATATGTGCACTCACACATATGCTCATGTTCAGCTCATTAGACTCTATACGGATTTATAGATATACTTAATATACTCCACATTCGACTCTTTTGAGTCTCATCTCAATCCCAACTAAGGCGACATTATCTGCAACTCATATTTCCTACAACTTATGTAGCTTTTTATGCAACACATACACTTTTAATATTCTACGCAATACATGCATCTCCTCATAATATTGCTACTCAATCAATTATGGTCCATCTTGTCTCATTCCGCTCACCAAAAAGTGCCAAAATAGTTACTCATATGAATGGGCTAATATAAGCCTTTGACATTCATACACTCATATGCCTTATACCATCATATTTATGAAATACATCATAAAAGGCAATAAAACAAACATTTTATTGCAATAATGTCCAAGTACAGCCCTTTTTAGTGAAATTTGCATAAACCCAAAGTCCTCAATGATGTAGAATATATCTCTAGCAATAGGCTTAGTCAATGGATCAGACATCATTTTGCTAGTAGAGATGTGCTGAAGGATGATTTCAACTTTCTTAATCATGTCTCAAATATAGTAATATCTTATGTCAATATGCTTCATTCTACCATAATATTTTGGATCTTTAGTGTATTGTAACATGACCAAGCTATCAAAATAGACCTGAATAAGCTCACGAGCACTGGTTGAAACCTCAAAACAACTTAAGAATCTCTTCAACCATACCGCCTCCTAAATAGCCACTGAGCAAATGACATATTTGGCTTCTATTGTAGAGGGCAATGCAACTTTGCTTCTTGTTATACTAAGAGACAACTCCTCTTAGGATGAATGTATATCTTAAGGTAGATTTTTGCTTGTCTCAATCAGCAGCTTAATTTGCATCACAAAAGCCTTTTAATCTCAAGTTTCTTCCTTAATAGCATAAGATGAAATTGGTAGTACCATAAAAGTACGAAAGATTCTTTTAACTACTTCCTAATGAGTAGGTCTTATATTGCTTTGGCATCGACTAATTAGGCTGACTACAAAGCAAATACCAGGATGAGTATATACTATAGTATACATCAATCTTCCCACTATACTAGCATAAGGAACCCTTCTTATTCTTTCTTTTCCTTATTTGTCTTAGAGTACTGATCGAGGCTCAAGGTATAATCCTTCTCAATTAGGGTATGAAAGGGTTTTGAATAGCGTATCCGAAATCGCTTCAAGATTTTCTCAACATAAGTTTCTTAAGATAAACCAAGAAACTTTTTAGAGCAATTCCGTAGGATTCTCACTTCAAGTATATAATTCACTTCACCTAGATCCTTCATCTCAAGACAAAGGATAGCCACTCTTTAGTGGCATTAATTAACCCTGCATTATTTTCAGTTAAAAGGATATCATCCACATACAATGGCAAAAATCAGAATTCCATCTTCTGATTTCGTAATGTGCACATAATAGTTTTCTTTAATCTTGTTCAAGCTAATCGATGTAATGGCTTCTCGAAATATGACATACTATTGCCTAAATGATTGCTTAAAAGCATATATATAGATCATTCCAGGCAGTACACTTTGCCCTCCTATTCTTTGATTTTAAAACCAATAGGTTGATCCATATAGATCTCTTCATTTAGTTCTTCATTGAAGATTGTTATCTTAACATTCATCTAATATAGCTCCAAGTTTAAATGGGCTACAATAACTAAGACTAGACGAATAGAAGCAAATCTCACCATAGGAAAAAAATGTCTATTCATAGTCTATATGTCTCTTTATAGTTTATACCCTTCATTTGGGTATAGCCGCCCTTCATTACGAGTCAAGCTTTGTATTTGTTGTTTAATCTATTTGCTTTGCGCTTTATCTTTAGGATCTACTTGTTTTCTATTGATTTGGTGCTCAGTAGAAAATCAACCAACTCCCACTAGAAGATGAAGCGAGCGCTTCAGTAAAAGAAACTAACTCATCTTCATCTAGTGGAGTATATAGGAATACATTCCTTTCAATTTCTTGGCCATGGCTAGTGGATTCCTTCGTCCCATCGCCGATCATCGTCGGATTCCTTTGTCCTTTGGCCATCACTGTTGAATTGGACTACTACACCATTGCTTGCAACCGGATTGGACCCTAGCCAAAACCCCCCCCCCCCATCAATCCCTACCCCATTGTCCAACGCTTTTGGCCACCCATTTGCTGCTCCATCAACCTCCATTTGGCCACCATTCGCTGCCCCATCGGCCACCTAGAGGAGCAGCAATACTTGGTCGCCCATCATCCATCTCCATAAGGTAAATTGAATGTCACTAGGCATTGTGTTTCTTTTAGTTGATCTGGTAGACTTAAAGAGTGGTATTTCAATTATTTAAATGAGTTTGTTTAGTCCCAAGTCTCTCTAATTATTGACTTTGAGTTCACTTGTTACTAACTGATGTTTGATGAATTCAGTTGAGTATTTTAATTTGACATAAATAGAATGTTTGTATGCAATTCTGCTTGGAGTTATCTATTAGGCCATCTAGTAATATGAAGCCTACACTTTGGGTTGCTTCTATTGTAATATGGAATTTGAGTTCTGAATGAGTTTGTTTAGTTCCAACTCTATCCCATTTTGACTATGAGTTTATTTGTTACTGTTTGATGTCTGATAAATTTAGTTGAGTATTTATAATTTAATATAAATGGAATGTTTGTATGCAATTATGGTAGTAGTTATATGTTAGGCCATCCAGTGACATGAAGCCTAATCTTTGGGTTACTTCTATTATAGCATGAGTGCCATATTTTTCTCCATATGCCTACACTATAGTGATCATTTCATATGCAGAAGGGAAAGAAGGTATATGGGAGGATAGCACAATATTTTTGATAACAACGATCCTGATGGAATTTTTATACCTGAGATTGAGAATATGCTAGAGTTGAGGTCTCTACCTTTACTGGATTGTTCTACTACATGCCTAGTCAATCATTGGATAGTGGCCTTAGGAATCTTAGATATGACAGGGATATATTGGATATAATTGCATGCATTCCAAAAGGAGGATCGTCGATGTATATGTCGAGCATGATCCATGTGCTTTAATTGATGAGCCAAAGTTATTGGATTAAGTGTCCTTACTTAGAGTGCAGATGAGGGGCATGATGTGGATGGTTTCGATGGTGCCAAGGGTGTCACTCAGCAGTCTACTATGGAGCATAATCAAGAGGGTGCTAGAGATGGCACTAAGGAGCCTGTGAGGGAGTATAGTCAGGAGGGTGCCAAGGATGGCACTAAGGAGGGTACTCAGGGTGTCAGGGATGATATTGGTGTGGATGACTTTAACCTTAGCTATAATGATGGTAGTGGCTTTGACTAGAGTGATGATGAGTGCAAGGCCAGTGAGCATAATGCAGATGTTTGTTTTAATGAAGATGAATTATTTGATGACAATGTTGATGTTGACAGTGATTTGGATAACCTGGGGTGACGATGAATCCAAGATGAGCTTAGATTGTAATGATGAGTCATTTATCACTCCTATAGATGATGACGATGATGCAAGAGGAAAAGCAAAGAAAAGTTTTGAGAGTTTTGGGCCAAAACTGATGTAGCATTATAAAGTTTGAGGCTAGTATGATTTTTTCCGATGCACATGCATTAAAGGATGCCATAAGGGAGTATACTGTGAAGGGAAGATATGATCTAGATTGTGAAGAATGAATTGACTAGGATGACAGTAGTTTGTCAGGAAAGCTATAAATGGAGGCTTTATCCTTCTAGAATGCAGTGAGAGAGCACTATACAAATTAAAACTTTGGTAGATGAATATACATGTAGTCAGCTTAGCTGAAATAGACATGTAAATTCCAAGTGGATCTCTAGACACTATTGGATACATTTAGATCACAGCCTCAATGAAAACTATCATCTATTATGGAGCAAGTAAAAAGGATTATATTATTAAAATATCTAGAAGTTAGGCATATAGGACTGAAAAGAAGGCTAGATAATGATAGATGGTACTGAAGTAGAGCAGTATGCTAGAATTTATGACTACTGTGAAGAGATAAGAAGGACCAATATTGGTAGTACCTTGAAGATTGAGGTCGATAGGCTTCAGATTAACATGGCATGGCTTTAGTGTTTAAGAGATTGTATGTATGCTTGGATGCTTGTGGAAAGGGGTTGCATGCTAGTTGTAGGTCTCTTATCAGCTTAGATGCATGTCACTTAAATGGTCTATATCAGGGCCAACTGCTTGTAGCAATTGGTATTGATACAAATAATGACATATACCCTATTGTGTATGTTGTGGCATAAGCTAAGACAAAGGACTTGTGGGTATGGTTTTTGGAGCTATTGATGCAGGATATTAGGCTCGTTAGAGACTATAGCTGACACTTATTAGTGACCAGCAGATGATATGTGACACAAGTTTTTTTTTTCCTAACATTAACCCATTTTTTTGCTTTAATTAATGTGATTAAGTTTGCATATGATGTAGGGGTTGCTTCCACCCATTGAGAGTGTGGTTCATGATACAAATCATAGATTTTGAATTAGACACTGTATGAAAACTTTAAGGCTTAGTTTAAGTTGTTTATAAATAATTGGTTTGAAATACTGCACTAGTGGCCACCTACCCCAAGTTCGAGTAAGAAATGAAGATCATTAGGTCATTGGATGTGGAGGCCTATATTGGTTGATGGAGATCTCCCAAAATTTTGGAGCAAGCATAAGTTCAACATCTAGTTGAAGTGTGATTGGTACTAAACAATTTGTGCAAGATTTTCAGTGGAGAGATAGTAAGGTCTAAGACAAACCAATACTAACATTATTGGAGGATATTCATAAGTATTTGATGAATCAATTTAGAAGCAATAAGATGAAGGCAATGAATTTTAATGACTATGTGCCCTAGGATTCAGAAGAAGCTGAAAGAGGAATAAGATTGGTTCCAGACATTGTACATCGATCTAAACTGGTGCTACACTCTTTAAGGTTTGTGGAAATAATCAGTTTGTGGTTAACTTGAAAAAGCATAGTTTCAGCTGTAATAAGTGGGACCTTAGCGAAATCCTTTGCATACATGTTATTTTAGTCATTTGATATCTAGATAAGCATTCGAGGAGTACGTGCATCCATATTACCACAAAGATACCTACCTGAAGATATATAGCTATATAGTTTATCTTGTAAATGGGCCCAAGCTTTGGCCATGTACTAATATGGATGCAATCCTTTCTTCTAAAATAAGAAGGCTACCTAGAAGACCAAAAAAGAGCAAGAGAATTGACTCTCATGAGCCTAGCCAATCGCACAGAATTAGTAGTATGTACATTGAGCTAAAATGCAATAGATGCCAACAGTATGGTCACAATGTCAAAACATGAAAGGGACTTATAAGAGGACAACCATCTATGAGGAAAGCTTCTAATAGAGGAAAAAAAAAGCAAAAAACCAGCACAAGGCCAGAGGTCAATATATTTCTCTATTTTTTGACATATTTCTAACCAAGTATTATCCCTTTCCCTTTGTTATATTGGATGTAGATCACGAGATGCAAGGTCTATGGGCTGATAAGGTTGACGTACATATGGGATACCAAGATAGTTGCACCTACATCGTCGAGACACCTACTCGGATGAGCCTTGTGTATGGGGTATGCATTTATCTCTCTTTTCATAGCTCTAAAGCTATTTGATTATGATTAAAATTTGGTAGTTTCTACATGCTTTTGTAGAAGGACAAAAAGGAAAAATGGCAAGAAATCTTCTGTTCCCCAATCAGCAACATCATCTGGTGTCACTATTAGAGGTGGCAACAGCCAATCTAGTGCCACAAGACCATCCCATCGGCGATGAAGGATAAATCATTGATGTCGTGCCCTCTAATGCTTGGTGGTTGTAAAGCATATATTGATGTTTCAACTATTTAGACTACTTTGATGTAGCACAGTTATGTGTTTGTGCTTGGACAGGCCTCAAACGTGGATTGATAGGCTTGAAATGTGATGGACATGTTTTTGAGTGTTATTAATGTATTAATGTATTTTGTGAAACATTTTAGATGGAAAAAAATGTTGCTATGTAATTGTTAATGTGCAGGTGGTTGTTGATGATTATGTCAAACAATTTTGACAAAATGATCACTACAACAAATCTAAAGGGAGACGATGCTAAAAAAAGTGTTTTTCGACGCTAAAAAGTGTCGGAAGAATATGCACCGATGCTTTTTGAAGCGTCGGGAAAGTATCGGGAAATAGGGAGTGGAGAGGTATTTTTTTGAAGCATCGCGAGGAAAAATTTTTTCGATGCTAAAAAAAGTATTGGAAAGTTGATTTTTTTTTTTTGTGCAGCTTTCTTTCCCTCTCTCCCTCGTCGAGCTAAATATTTTTTTTCAAAATTTTTATTTTTCATAAAGGTTTTCCTCTCCTCGTGCCTCCTTGTCATCGGCAACCATGGCGGTGGGTGGCAGCAACTTTCCTCCCCTCTTGCGAGCACCCGGCAACGATCACCCATGAGTCTCCCAAAATTCCACGGCATTCTCAATTAACCCAGAAAACAGAGAAAAAATTTACCTCCACCTTGTCGGCGATGATCTGAACTTCCCTGGAGGCTCAGCCAAAAATCATGTCGCCCAGCAAAAAAGCCTATGTTCCATGATATTGGCCTTCAGCTCCTCTTGTTGGCGGCTAGCACTCCTCGCATGGGACTGGAGAGGACGGATGCCTCGTCCCCTGCCATTGAAAAACTCCAGGCCTCTTCTCCCCCGAGTAGCCCTTCTCATCCTCTCTTCTCTTTGTCTGTCTTGGTCCCTCTTACTTGCTTTGGAGACCATTGAGGGCGCATCGAGAAAACATGCATGGTGTGCTTAATAACCTCTCTTCGTCTCTAGCTCGATGGGGGTCTTTGG
>UESW01001301.1:297895-326456 GCA_900491605.1 Calamus simplicifolius
TACGACTGCAATACTGCCGCAAGGAGTAGAATGTGTTGTGATGGGAAGAATGAGGAGTACTTGTCTCATGTGAAGACAGTTGGAGGACGCTTGTGGGAAGAAGGCGACGATTAAGAGGTGTGGACATGATGGTCTCTCTGAAAACAATTACATACCTTTTTGGACTCGAGAATTCTATACCAAATGTTTTTCGTAGGATCTTTGATCTGTGGAATACCAATCTAATTAATGGCTTTGCTGGTCAAAATAACAAGAAGCCCGTAAGGGTTGGTTTCAGCCCTTGATGTATATAAGGAAGCTTTCAAATTTCAATCACTTGATATTTTTAGCACCCAGCACTTGGCTCAAATAGTTTGGCAGGAGGGCTAGGCTTGGGTCCCCATCGGTGCTCAAATCTTAAGGTGTGGAATATGTGTCAGACTTATAACGCTTCAGTCCATTTGCTGGTCCAATAATCTATTAGCGGGATAAAATTGTATCTTAAAAGCTAAAGTACAAATTAATTGATAGCAAATGTACTTTGAGTTATAAGTACTTTAAACTTTTTTTTTTCATTAAATGTAAAACTATTTGTGGTATTACAATATCTCCTCTTATCAAGGAACATCCTCGTTGCATGTCACAAGCTAACAAAAATCTACCTTGAGCCGGATTATTGGCATTGCAAAGATGGTTTCATGCCATAGTAGGACTCTACCATCCCATCCCATGGATAACCATTTCCTTCTATTCACCAACTTCTCTACACTTGGATGGTTATATACTATTTATAACGTCTTAAGCCCACTTGTTGTACCAATTAACTTGCTAATGGGCCGAAATCACATAGTTTTTAAAATTTGAGTGCAAGTTAATTGATAGAAGGTAAACTAATGCAGCCTAGAAAATCAAAAATAAAAATGTTTTGAAAGAAAACTTTATTATAAGTCTTATTGAAAGTCTTATATTGTTCATAATCTAATCTATAGGAAACTTATTTTATTATCTTTAGAAGTCATATTTTCTTTTAGGAGTCTTATTTTGTTAATGTCAAATCAATCAATGATTCGATTCTTTTATTTTGAAAGTTTTTTGGACCTAATCTAATTACGAGTTCTAGGCTAGTTTTTCTTTATAAATGAACTCCTAATATACCCCATTGAAAGATTCAATGACTTGAGTAATAAAATTATGAGAGATTATTCTTTTCTCCGGTCTTGAAATTGTTTCTACTTTGAGTAGTGCGAGGACATAACTTTTCCCAAAGTGGACAAAGATACTGAATCAAAGACCCTCAAGATAGCCATAACTTTCCTAGCTTGGTAGCGATGTCAATCCACTCGGTAGCGATGTCAATCCACTATAGCCAATCATCGGACATCCATCCATAGCCATCGCTCTATTCTAGTTTCCTAGAAACAAAGGCGAACATGGGAGGTTCCTTCCCTTGCCTTGGATTCAAGCCGAATCCCAGACGAACAACAGCCATCCAGGGCTTAAGGCAAACCCTGTTCTTCGAGTTTAGTCTTGTTGCCTAGTTCCCATGTTTTAAGATCATACCCAATTCCAAACCACTGCCATCCACTGAATCTGGCAAAATTCATCCTAATTTGCCACTATAACACAGGGCTAATGTCACCAATTGATCAAATCAACCCTAGTCTCCACTAAGATCAACCACCCCAAACACTGTGAGATTTGAGGAAGACGTCAAGAATAAACTTGCAATACTCTAGAATAACTCAAAAATAGGGCTAGAGTAAACCCAAAATAAAGCGAGGATTAGCTAGGATAGGCTTGAAATAAACCCAAAACAAAGCTACGATAAGCCAGGATAGGCCCAAAATAAATCTAGAATAAGTTGGAATAAGGTTGGAATTAAAGAATAGTTGTTATTTTTTTTTTTTAGTTTGAAAATTTTCCGGCTAGAGAAGGTTCCTATCAAATTTAGAAGATTTTTATCTTATATACAATTGTACAGTGACCGCATACTGCTACCCATAGTCCATGCAAGCAACAACATTGCCGACACCATCAATATGAAAGATCATTGTAATATCCCAAAAATAGTCACACATCGGATGAAAAAAAAAGATATAAGTGCTTATAACTCAAGTTTACTTGCTACCAATTAACTTCTACTCAAGTTTTTGGGCACATGATTTTAGCTCATTAATAGGTTAATTATTCAAGGTAATCTTGGGGTTAAAAATGATATCAAAGCTAATCCAAGTGTACAAAAGTTGATGGGTATAAGAAAAAAGCTACCCATGGGATGGTGACAATGTCCCGCAATGGCATGGGGTCATCCTTACAGCACCAATGACCTGGTTCAAGATAGATTCTGGCTGACTTATGATATGTGACAAGGACGTTGCATTATGAGGAAGATTGTAGTACCCAAAAATAATTTTACATTGGAAAGAAAAAAAAGGTTTGACTGCTTATAGTTCGAGTTCATATACTATCAATTAACTTTTACTCGAATTTTTGGACTACATGATTTCAGCCCGCTAATAGGTTAATTGGGCCAATACATGGATTTGGGGCATTACAATCATGTTACATGGTTAAAACAGCAGTTTTATCTATTGGAGCAGTAGATAAATACCATATTAGACAACATTCAAGGAAGGAAAGTTCAACATGTTGACCATATTCCTCAACCTTTGAGAGTTGAACCAAGAACATATGATATTGATGAAGATATCTATAGAAGAATTCAACTTAAGGTATCTGATTTTCAAGGTAATCTATAGCCTAAAGTTTTTGTAAATTAGCTTTCATCTATTGAAAAATATCTCAACTACCATAAGTTAAAAGTTGGTTTGGTTTCAATTTAATTTTTAATTTAAAAATATTAATTTCTAGATCAAATTGATCCGACCCATGCACATCCCTAGAGACTAGCAACTCCTAATTTTACACCTTTATCTTAAAGTGAAGGAAGTAATTTTTTTTTTTTTTTTTTTGATTGTAGCCTAGAGTAAATGGCATAATATGAAATCTAAACGTATATTTAGCATATGAAATTTAAGTCGCTAATAATAAGATTTAATATATTCTGAATTAGCACTATCTGGATGAGTAAAATACCAAATTACAAACGATTCTCCATCCACCAGGGCAGTATATATGGCGCCCAAAGGAAAAACAATGCGTGAATCAGTTGCTTTGATTGAAGATTCCTCATAAAATATAATCACAATTAATTCCACCATACATTAATAGAGTTTATCTTTTCAATATCCCAAATTTCTGACAAAAAAAATCTTGGCGGTAATAACTAGCTAATCTTTCTTTGACTATAAAATATAACCCATTTCTCTACCTAAACCTTCAACAAGAAAACAATAGCCAAGTTTAGAGAGTAGAAAGGAAAATGTAGGGTTACGGCGAGTGTAGGGATCGAGGAACAATGCTGCTACGCTCAAGGGCTACAACCACGATGGCTGTGAAGAGTTTACGCCTAGCTCAAGGGATCATAAGGTATGCATAGCTTGTTGTTGCCATCATTTCTTCCACTGTTAGGACCCGTCCGCTGCCACCATTGTCAATGGATTCTCTCTCCCGCCTGGCAATGTTGGTGCCCAATTTGAAGGCTAGATGAACTCCCAACCGTCTATAATGGTACTCTGGATTCAATGTCATCTATGGTAATAATATCTCCACCCTCCTGAAATATGTAAACACCAAAATTGATCCCTTGCTCCATTCACCCCCACCAGGATACCATGGAGAAAGCGATGCCAGTACCATCGCTACCACCTTCGTCAATGTTGGTCAGAGGGCGATGACAAATGAAGCTGGCGGCAAGAGATGAGAGAGTACTTCATCGGATAAGATCCCATGGCACCCAAAACAGCCTTCAAGATCCCAATGTGCCTGATTCGTTGCGAGGCATTGTCATGTTTTCCCTACTTTGATGGCAGGGCATTGGTTGTGGTGGAGTTTGTTCGGAGAGGGTGGAGCACCAAGACGACTGCTATAATTGGTAGTGGCATCAATGCCACCATAGATGGAAGTGGTGGGTGAGTCTGAACGCCGGATTGGCCAACAACATTGCCAACCGGGAGGGAGACTCCATTTACAATGGTGACGGTGGAGTGCTCATCGTAACAGAAGGAATGATAGCAACTGCAAGCAATGCATACCTCATGATTTGCTCAGCTGAATTCCCCACATGGCGTAGAGCATGGTTCCTCCAAACACTTGACGTACCCCTGAATTTGAACCGACTAAATAGCCTTTGTTGTTGAAGCTTAGGAAAAGTCTTTGTGCACCAAGTGCGGTGCAGGTCGCATGCATCAGGCCTGGCGATTGGCGTACGGCACATGCGCATGCCAAAAGCAAAAACATCTTTTTCGTTCTTTGCATGCGTGTGTGCATGCGTGGTGCACCAATCACCAAAAGCGGTGCAGAAAGACTTTTCCTGAATTAAAACTGATGGAGAAATAGGATCTTTTTTACAGGCAACAAAAGATTAGTTAGAGAGAATGATTTCATGTTAGATAATGTATCCTAAAGATAAATTCAGTATGATGAAGGTGAATATAAATTTATTTTCTATAAATCTTCCACAAATCCATTGGCTCAGACTACCATGTTTTTCCCTTTCACGTTTCCAGTAGCCACCCATGGAGTGTCCTGGAATGGAATTTGATGGACAACTAGAGGGCACCTATAATGACAAGAGGGAGGGGGAGTCGCTTTCTGAATTGATTTCAGTACTTTTGTCCTCAACAAGGAAGCTTTGTAATTTCAATTTATATGCTCTTTTGCTATCAAGCATTTGTTTAGATGGTATGGCGAGGGGTGAATCTTTAGTGCTAATTGGCATCGATCTGAGATCTGGAGAGGTCTGATAGCCCTAGATTAGGAGGTGAAGATTAAACTCTTCTAATCATGACGAAGAGATTTAAAAACAATTAAATAAAGGAGGTGAAATAAAGAACATCCCCTAATTCTCTACAATATTGCTAGATATAGCTTCATAAAAGTCTACAAGTTTATGAGAGAGAAGGAATTCTTACTATGGAGGTTTTTCTTAGCCACATTTTTTGGAAACGGCTGAGAATGCATCTATTTTGGAAAGATGCGCTTCATAACATTAGGGATAAAATTGAAAACAAAAGTGTTTCTAGGCTGGAATTGTATTCTTGCCAAGTATATATCGTTCAACAAATCATTTGTCGAGTTTTAATACATTGAGCATTCATGTTATGCTTCAAGACTTTGAGAATATATATATATATATATATATATATACACACATATATAAATTATGGAATCAAGTTTGATACTATAAAGATTTTGAATTAACAAATACTATAACAAAATCTCATATTCAATGCATTGCTACAACAAAAATAAAATGTTGTTGTCCCGAACCGGCTTCCAAATCAAGGTGGAACATAACACGGCCATATACCCTTAAATCGATATCATCAACTAAAATACAATAGATATATCCTTATATAAGAAAGTAATAGTGGTACGTCTTAACTATGAAGCAAACATCAACCGTGCAGAAACATAAAAAGATCCATACAATCATCCTCCATCCATAACCATAATAATCTCTTAAAATATCTATGCCTCGCTCCCAAAGTCCAGCCCTAAGTCAGGATCCACCATATCATTGTCCTCCTCTAAAAAAAAAAAAGAAAGGAGGGTAAGGACTAAACACCCAATAAAAATTTTACACATTCTAATATGAACATACTGTGAAAATGAATGATAGTATAATAACATATGTCAAGATAAATACTACTATAAATATCACACATAAAACAAAGTATGATGTATAATAAATTTTTTTATCATCTTTTATCTTTTCATGGCATTGGATTATATTACTAGATGCAAATAATATCAGGCATATAGCCTAATCAATATCAAGTGCACAGCCATATCAGTATCATTCCAGCACATATCAATGATGTAGTCACATCATAATAAGATAATCGATATAATATAAGCATATATCTGTTTTGAATCATGATATTATAGCGAATATATATATATATATATATATATATATATATATATATATATATATATATATATCATAGGAGCATAACTAAAATATGTTAAAAAAATCCATGCAAAAATCTATGATGTGTTATATATACATGACATGCAACATATTACATAAAAGTAGATGTACAATGCCTACTTCAATTGCAATTCACAATATAATGAATCAATTTAGTAATTGATCACCTATAAGCAATCATAAGCAATTAATTAAAAATAATAACTAAGAAAATTACTTTAATTCCCTTTTAGCCACTTAACCTTGGACCTAGGCTTTAATATATTTGATTACATCTTAATTAAGTTCTAACTGGGTTACCAACTCTCTCTATATCAAACATCATAACCATCTAATTACCTTGCCATTACACTTGCTTACTTAAAATAAGTAATGCTTAATTAGGTCACTCTGTTACTTAGTTGAACTTTAATTAAGCTAAATAGGGTCCAATTATTCTAAACCTAGTACTAACTGGCTTAAACATATCTCAATCAATATACTTGTAACAATTGAGTTCACTAATTGGGTTTAAAATTGGATTCTGGTTCATTAATTTCGAGTCAATTTGAGTTCATGTTCATTGATTGGGCTTAATCATGATTTCAGGTTCACTGACTGGACACCAATTGAAAACTGGTTCAAGGAATTAAACTTGATTTGGTTTCTGATTCGTTGGATCTGGGTCTACATATTTCTGGTTCAATTATTGAACCCAAAATGAGAGGTCTAGTTCACAGAAGCAGATTGAAATCTGGTTCCAGGTTCTAATTGAGTTCAATAGAACTAATTTAATTGGGCTTGGCCAGTCCAAATTGACTCAGATTGACTGAACTAAGTGGATTCAAATGCTAGCTTACTGTTTGGGTTCTATTTGGTTGAACCTAATGGTTTATGGCCCAACCCGAGTTTAATTGAACCATACTAACTTGGTTCAGCTCTAAAAAGACTGGGTCTTCTTCTCCACTGGACTGAAACCCGATCACCATGATCGGTCTCTCGGCTGTCAAGCTCGACCATCCGCCTTAGATTCGAAGCCCCTTGGCTTCGATCAAAACCCAAACTCCCGCTTGGTGGTGGCGCTTGGCTGGAGACATGGTCCGGCCATGGAGATGCTCGGCAACCGATTGTCGTAGCAGCAAAGTCGATCGGCAGCAAGCTCTTTTGCTCCAACCGCCGATCAGCAGATGGCGGACACTATCCTTGATCTGCACCACGAATAACTAGCGGTGATCCGGACAAAATTAAAAAAAAAACTCCCCAAGCCCCAAATAATCGTCAGAGATTTGATCTGATTAGAACACTAGAACTTATACCGATCAATTATTCTAAAAGAAAACAAGGTATTGGAAGTTCAAAGTTTACCGGTAACTAATCGTGTAACGCCTAAATAACTCCGATAACAAATCTAAATGGTATGATCTAAAAATTTAAGTAAAAGTTAATAAAAAAATAAGTAAATTTAAGTTATAAGCATGTAACATATTTTTTTTTTGATTAAATTTGAAGCATCATAAGTCGCTACTTAATGGTGTGGCCGGTGATGAAGAACGAAGGAATGCTCCCTAGAGATCCCTCCTCAACCTTTAATTACTCTGATTAAATGACCTAGCAGCCGAATTGATCAACATTAGAGGAGAACAGAGGATGAGATTCAAAACAGAGGAACTGGCCACTGGCCTAACCTGGCCGGATTTCCTTTGACATTGGCACCAGAAAAGAGATCCAGATGTTGTCGCCAAATCACCCTCCTCGAGCATCCGCAAGCGACCGATCATCTTCTCGAGCCAAGGATCTTCGGCAGCTTCTCGCGATTGGAAGCCTGCAAAAAGTCCCAAGGACCAAGATTCCGGTAGGGACCCTCCGACGCTCAAGTCAGTGCTCTGGGCAACAACCGTGAGCTTGAGAAAGCTCGAAAAGAAGAAGAGAGGCTTAGAGAGGAGCTCTCTGTGAACGTATGAGCATTTAGGAGTTGTGTGTTGAGTTGAGTTGTTGTGGCTACCTGGTCGGGGGTTCCTCTTACCCATTTTATTGATGCTTGAGGCTTGCCAGTCTTGGGGCATGATCACTTGTTAGAGCATTTATGATAGGGGCAGTATAGTGGGGCTTGCCTCCTTGTGGCATGTCAGAGCTGCATGTCGTGTCCGTCAGGTGTAGATGGCTGCAGCTGGTTGGTGGATGCTGCTTGACTTGGACAGCTGTTGTAGGCTGCTGTAGGGCATGGGCGGCCGTTACGGCACTTGCCAGATGTGTCCCCACATTGCACGTCTGTTGTCCTGTGCGGACAGCGGTGGAGCCAGGCACGTGGATCCCACAATGTGGCTGCTGGGGAACTGCTTGGAAGGTTGCTGAGGCTGAAGCTGGCCAAGGTATGCTGGCCGAGGCTGAAGCTGGCCGAGGTATGAAGCTGGCCGAGGATGAAGCTGGCCGAGGCCGAGGCTGAAGCTGGCCGACGAAGCTGGCCGAGGTATGCTCCCGAGGCTGAAGCTGGCGAGGTATGTTGGCCGAGACTTAAGCTGGCCGAGGTAGAAAGAGGCCAACATCGGGGGCCGAGTCCAAATGCGGTCATTGTAGCCTATGGGGTCCACTGGCCCCATCAGATGCCTCCCATACTCCTGAGCTTGCGCGATCGCATGCTTTTCATCCATCAAGCGAAAGGAGTGTAGAATTCTTTATCTTTGCACTTGTCTTTTCATGCTTGCTCCAATTCTGATTCCTTCCTAGTAGAGAGATTTTTTTTCTTTTGTCTTGCTTTGAATAATTTCCATTTGCCTTGTGTAGACATCTGCATACTCTCTGAAGCTGTGCACTTGCCTGCTCAAAAAACTTTAAGCAATGTTGGAGGTAAGTTGGTTACCTTTGACTGGCAACCAGTAATCCTCTTCCGATGTGGAGTCTGAAAGTGGATGCCCATTAGCTATGAGTCAGGAGTTGACCTCTCCCGGCTGTGAGCTGGTTGGGTCTTCATCTTTTTGGTTGACTAAGAGTAGCCAGCATCGCCAATCTATTGCGGATGTATAATTTAAGTTAAGGCCTTACCCGGTTGGCCGTTGACTGCTAAGGTAGAATTGAAGCCGCTGAGGCTGAAATGAAGCCATTGAAGCAAAGTTGAGGCCGTCGAGAGCCTTTTGAACCCTGAGGGTGACCCGAGAGTTGCTGCTAGGACCATGCTCGGGAGCCTTTTGAACCCCGGAGGGTGACCTGAGAGTCACTGCTAGGACCATGCTTGGGCTTAGGTGCCGATCTGGCATCGGCTTAGGTCATGATCAGGAGAGCCTTTCGGACTTTGTATTTTCTTGGTCAGCTAGGAGCGGCTAGCCTCGTCAACTGTGAGCTGGGGAATTGATCTCTTTCAACTGTGAGCTAACTTGAGGCTTCTTTTGGATGGCTAAAAGTGACCAACAGTATGTTGCAAGTGTATAATTTAAATAAAGGTCTTACCTGGTTGGCTATTGGCCGTTAAGACAGAGTTGAAGCCGCTGAGGCTGTAATGAAGCCGCTGAGGCAAAGTTGATGCCGACGTTGGGGTCGGTCTTTGTGCTGACGCTGCTGGAGTCAGTCTTA
Source organism: Calamus simplicifolius (assembly GCA_900491605.1). Lineage (NCBI taxonomy): Eukaryota > Viridiplantae > Streptophyta > Magnoliopsida > Arecales > Arecaceae > Calamus > Calamus simplicifolius. The sequence goes on from UESW01001301.1 coordinate 307,476, forward strand.
GTGTCGACGCTAGAGTTGGTCTTTGTGCCGACACGGAGTTGGTCTTTGGTGCCAACGTTGCGCGGTCTTAGGTGCTGACCTGGAGTCGGTCTTTGTGCCGATGCGGAGTCGGTCTTTGGTGCCGACATTGCGCCGCCGGTCTTTGTGCCGACATGGAGTCGGTCTTTGGTGCCGACCTGGAGTCGATCTTTATGCCGATGCCGACTTGGAATCGGTCTTTGGTGCCGACGTTGCATCGATCTTTGTGCCGATGCAGAGTCGGTCTTTGGTGCCAACCGAGAGTTGGTCTTTGTGCCAATGCGGAGATGGTCTTTAGTGCCGATCTAGAGTTGGTCTTTGGTGCCGACGTTGCACCGGTCTTTGGTGCCAACGTTGCTGGAGTTGGTCTTTGTTGCCGATGCTGGAGTCGGTCTTTGTTGCCGATGCTGGAGTCGATCTTTGCTGCATGACATTTTTAAGTATCAATGAAAGCAAATATTTTGTCTAAGCATAGTGTACTTAGCTTTCGTAGTACTCTTGTTTCCTTGCATTCACGTCTTGGACGGCGACATAGGAGGAAGCCCAAGCAAGGGCACCAGCACCTCCACTCCAATCAACATGATTCCCTGGGGGCAGACCACCAGCGGGCTGAAGTATCCAAATCAGCAGAAGAAGATAAATTCCTTCAAAGACATTTCATAATGACCACCTCTACTTGGCCGATGGTGTCAACCTCGACCTTTGCCACTCGGCCCTATTTGCAACAGCCTCGATGATGCCGCCGGCTCCACCTATCAACTGCAATGCCACAAGCTGCATTCTCTCTAATGCCTACGGTGCATAAGGGGACCACAAGGATTAACTGGGTCCAAATGATCACTAGCTGGCCTCAATTAACATCCAATCAGTTGAGCGGGCCATGATGATAACAAGTGTCTCATGCAAGGGGAGGTTATGGACTTGGCCACGACCCTTTTCTCCTTGCTGGCCCATGATGGCCTCCCTTCTCAAAGTTGACAGTGACAACCCCAAGAGGACATGCCATGATTACTCTCCTGGGCTCCCTGCATACAAGCACGAATACAATAGCAACATGGCAGATAGGCATGAGAGGCGAGGAAACCAGAACGAGGGACTCCAGCTCCTAGCTCCGTCCTAATGCCCGAGTCTGCTCCGACTTCTCCCCCGTAGGTGTCCCAATCTAGCGCCAGGCTACTGGATCCCACTCCATTGTCTCAGTCCTCTTTGGGCTGCCAGCTTCAATTCCCAGCTTTAGCATTCGATCCGACCATGGTCTCCCCTGACTATCTTCCGCGCAGACTCCTCCTAGAGCACGTACATCCAGAAGGATGAGTCAAGTGGTGGCGCTCTTGCTGATGAGCTTGAGTTTGCTCTTGCTACTCTTACTAATGAGCTTGAGCTTGCTCTCGTTGATGAGCTTAAGCTTGAAGTTGCTGATGAGCCTGATGGCGGTGAATCTCTTGCTGGAGAGATCTCATGCCGGTGGAATGATAGCTGACCTGAGTAGCAACTGTGTGGCCATGAATAGTACTCTTGTAGCCTCTGGACAGCTGCCACCAATGTTTGGTCTTGTTGAGTGATGGCGGTGAGCTGGTCCACTTGAGTGGCTTGATGTGGTGACGATGGTGGAGCAGAGAGCTGGCATCCTATTGCTTAGCTCATTGAGGGTGCCCCCAAGCATGACTGCCGAAAGCTACTTGGGCACTTGTCATCACCGTCTTTTGATCCACCATTTTGGTCTAAGGGGGACGAGGATTTGCACGCTAGCATCGCTGATGATCCGTGCTTTGGCCCTCCTTCCTGGTATGCCAATCTGTTGTCGCCAAATCACCTTCCTCGAGCATCCGTGCATCCGGTCGTCTTCTCCGACGAGCCAAGGATCTTCCAGCGATCTTCTCGGGCTTGGGAGCCTACAAAAAGTTCGGGACTGAAGATTCCGATGGGGACCCTCCGACGCTCAAGTCAGTGCTATGGAAAATAGCCATGAGCTTGAAAAAGCTCGAATGAGATGGAGAGAGGCTTAGAGAGGAGCTCTCTGTGAACGTATGAGCGTTTAGGAGTTGTGTGTTGAGTTGAGTTGTTGTTGCTACTTGGTCGGGATCCCTCTTACCCATTTTATTGACGCTTGGGGCTTGCCAGTCTTGGGTCATGATCACTTGTCAGAGCATTTATGATAGGGGCAGTATAGTGGGATTTGCCTCCTTGTGGCATGTCAGAGATGCAGGTCGAGTCCCGTAAGGTGTGGGTGGCTGCAGCTGGTTGGTGGGTGCTGCTTGACTTGGACAGCTGTTGCAGGCCGCTGTAGGGCATGGGTGGCCGTTATGGCGCTTTCCAGATGTGTCCCCTATGTCGCACGTCTATTGTGTGCGGACAGTGGTGGAGCTAGGCACGCAGACCCCATAATGTGGCGCTGGGGAACTGCTTGGAAGGTTGCTGAGGCTGAAGCTGGCCGAGGTATGCTGGCCGAGGCTGAAGCTGGCCGAGGTATGTTGACCGAGGTATGAAGCTGGCCGAGGTATGCTGGCCGAGGCTAAGCTGGCCGAGGTATGAAGCTGGTCGAGGTTGCTGGCCGCATGGCCGAGGTATGCTAGTCGAGACTGAAGTTGGCCGAGGTATGAAGCTGGCAGAGGTATGTTGTCCGAGGTATGAAGCTGGTCGAGGTATGCTGGCCGAGGTAGAAAGAGGCCGAAACCAGGGGCCGAGTCCAAATGCGGTCATTGTAGCCTATGAGATCCACTGGTCCCATCACCAGAGGCTTGGAACAAGAACAGGAAATTAAATCATGGTTTACCGGGCTATAGATGCCACTTTGCCATTGCAAAGGAAGGAAAGCAGTGATTCGGCAACAACAAAGAACTCAGTGCTCAAAGGATCTATCCAGCCATCTTCAGCGATCGAATCAACAGCGCTTGATCGCATAACATAGCAAGAGACGAAACTTCTTACCTGTAGCAATGGAGTTCCGGCAAGGCTTTGCCAAAGAGAGAGAGAGAGAGAGAGAGAGAGAGAGAGAGATGAAGGACAAGAACGCTTCGATCAAGCTTCGGCTCCACTTACAAGCAACTCAAGTAGTCAGAGGCGGTTACAGCCGTACGTTAGATCGTGGGAGGGTTACTGTCAGTAGAGGAGGAACATGGAGTACTTCCATTGAACCAGTTCAACGACGAGTTCATCTAGTTCATTTATGGCTTTTATTATTTTATGTTAATAAAAATTATTTTTTATGACATTTTAGTTAAACGCCACTAGAATTCGCAAATATTTTTATGTTGTGATTTCTATTTTAAATAACATTTTGTATCAATATTTTATAGAATTTATATTTTGATTAATGATAACTATTTGGAACGTTATTTTCTATTTTTTGTGCTACTTATAATTCGACTAATAATAATTTACTAATTGATAATGCTAGTAGGATTGTTTATGAGATATAGCATCGTGCAACCTACATATTTCGGATCAATTTTTTTAAAATAAATAAATAAATAAATAATAAAATGGCTAGCTTACCACTTGGGGACTGATGCTTGTGTCCACTCTTGAGTTCTTTAAGGTAGTGTTTGGATGTCAAAAAGTTATTCTGGGAATATGAATACGAATTTCTCATAAATAGCTTACTCCCCTTGTTATTCCATATTTTTGTTTGGATGAAAATATGGTATTTCATGTAATTCCAGTGCAATTAATGCAGTGTTATTCCAAATGGTGTTTGGATGATATGGGAATAAGCATGTATTCCACTAGGAATAGATGAAGAATTTTTTAGAAATCTCAAACATACCCCTTGACCCAATGAGAAGAAAAAATTGTTTATTAATTTAATTTTTAATGTAATGACTTTACTAAATTATTTTTCATTAATAAATAAAGTAATAAATAAATTTTTAATGTTTGAATTATTATAAGAACATAATTAATACATTGTTTTATATTAATAAAATAAAATAAGAATGTACTTAATAAATTATTTATATAAAATAATAACTTTATTTTAATATCATGTTTAACTTTTAAATATTGTTTAAGTATGTTCCAAGAAGGATACTATTTATAAGAGTTTTATTTTATTTTCCTCCTGTAAACAACAATCTTCATGTTTTGAAAAAATTTGTCTCATCCTTTTCTAATCTTTAGCTTTAAATTATTTATTTTGTTAAAATTTGACATATTAATTTATTTAATTTTTAATTTTTATTTAAAATAAATTAATTTAATGTTAAATTACATTATAAATAAATGTAAAAAAATAATTTTATATAGTTACTTATCTTAATAATTACACCAGTGTTTGAATTTTTTTTTTAATATTCATGTACCTAGCACCTTCGAAAAGCGAAGGGGGCTTTGAGCTTAACGTACAATGCAACAAATTAAAAAGTTTAGATCTAAATATTTGAGAACGAAACTTAAAATTTGGGAATCCGAAACTAGTATATATATATGTTCAATCAAGGAACGCTAGATTTGATATTAATAAAAGAGTATAAGGCGGGCACCATGGCGTCGATAGCTCGTGAGCAAATCTATCAAACATTATAACGATTCTAGCATATAATAATTCTAGCATGTTACATTAATGAGCAGATTTTGAAAGATGATGATCTAAACACCAAGCGAGCTCGATGCAACCAACACTCATATAATTACAAGAATCTCAAATCATGCGAGCTCGATGCAACCAACACTCAAATAATTACAACACTACAAGAAAATAGTATAATAGTGACAAAAATTTCCATCACTATTCCGTCACAAACTGGGTTAGTGACGGATTAGTGACGAAAATCTTATCATCACCATTTTTGCCGTCACTAAATTTAGTGATGGAAAAAGGTCCGTCACAAAATAATAGCGACGGATTTGTGATGGAATATTCCATCAAAAATTTGTGACGAAACATTTTCCGTCACTAAATTGTGACGGATTTATGACAAATATTTCGTCAAAGATTTGTGACGGAACATATTTTCCGTCACTAAATTATGACGGATTAGTGACGGACTATCCATCACGCATTATTCCGTCACTATTCCGTCACAAATATTTCATCACTATTCCATACAATTTAATGATGGATTATTGATGAAAATTTAGTCACTAAAACTTTCGTCACTAGTCTGTCACTAATAGTGACGAATTAGTGACAAAAGAATCCATCAGTCATTCGTTATTGTTCCATCACTAATCAATCACTAATATTTTCATCACTAATCCGTCACTATTATTTCTATCAGAAATCCATCACTAATCCATCATTAACCTAATAAAATTTCATCAAATTTTTATTCTTATAAATTTAAAATTATTTTTAAATTATAATATATTTAATGCATTCTAATGAAATTTATAGATGAAAATAAAAATTTAAGAATAAAAAATGCATTTCATAAAATAAGATAAATATATCTATATACATCAATACTAATGTTTTGTACATTAGACATCAAATTATTAAGATGTCTTCGGCTACCTTGGGACTCTACACTTGAGAAATGTACATCTGAAACAGTCCTTTGAACACCATTTACTGGCTCCCCCTCTGATGTAGCCTGAAGTGAACAATGCTGGTGTGTAACGTCCACCTGCAACTATTGAAGCAATCCTCACTTCCGTGTTAAGTATCACTAGACATGTAGGAGCTGAAAGAGTTTCATCACTAGATGTTGGGCTATCATGTCCAAGCTTGGGGATAAAAGTGTAAACCAGAGTCATTACAGCAATACAACTCCCTTTAATTACATGTTGACTCATCTTCTGCTTTTTGTCAAATCAGGCATTCATAATTTACAACAATGAATATATATTTGTCATGTGCATGAATATACTGTTCACATCCTTCATCACAATATTGAACAAATGCCTCTTGGTCTGGATGGGTCATTCTGAACTTTTGCTTGTTTGCGTGCCGGCAAATGCAGGGAAGTCTGGCATATTTTTATTAATCGTTAATTGCTGACAGAACTGTGAATTTTCTCTCAGGGACATCACCTTTAAACTGAAGGTTACGCCAGAGAGGATGTGTAGTTACCCATTTGAATAAAGGCAAACTCTCACAGCCTCAAATTCCTTTAGAATTGTAATGGAAAAAAATTTCATTCTTAGAATTTGTTTTTATATATGTGCCTCTACGAACAATGCCATTTGGAAATCTTTATCCTTTAACCAGTATAATTTTAAAGTCTGAGAAATAAGTGCGTTGTTCCCATCCAAGTAATATTTATTCAAATTACTTTGCAATCACCAGTTAGTCTAATTTGTCCTTTGACAAGCTAAATAAGTGGCAAGCTGGGATCTGTGGCAAAGAAGTTAAGGAAATGTCCAAGACACCATGGTCACTTTGGCATGGTAAAAAAAAAAAAAAAACTAATATTTTCAAGAAGCAGTTCTTTTTAGTCCAAACATATCATAAGATAGCAAAGAGATATATAAGCTGAGACTGTCCTTATTGTGTTTCCTGCAGCAGTTTGTGATTCAAAAGACGTACTCAAGACTCTTTTCAAGGACAAAGTGGAAGTAATTCTACACTGGGAGACAAATTGCCAATCTTTCAATATTATGTGTGCGTTGCCAAATTACTTTAGAATGAATCTGTACCCAACTATGATGTCAATGCTCGTAGATGCTCAGCACTCAAAAAGGGAAGGAAGATGGATGCTGGGTGTGGAAGCTAAATTCTGATGTCTTCTCTCCACGATGCAGCACATGCCCTGTGTGCAGGCCACCTGGCTGTTGTTGTGCCATTAGTATAACATCTACAGTACAGTATAACATCTGCAGTAGTAGTCCATCAGAGCTCCAACTCAAGCTTGTACAGTATAACATCTGCAGTAGTAGTCCGTGACAAGGGGAAGAAGTCAGTAATCACTTTTATCCCCATTCAACAGATGTCAATAGTATTCAGTATTAAATTAAAATAAGTACATTGATCATTGAGCCATCTTATATTCAACAACTAATTATGCTGAACCGTCAAAGCCTATTGATAGGATGCTTGACTAGAGAAATAAAAGAATGCCTCTTAATATATTAAAAATGGATGTTATTTATTTATTAGATTGGATTATAATTGTGTTTGTGTTTAATTTATGCTCAACAATAATCCAACGCAACTCGAGTTTAAGTTAGGATTTTCAGCTCCCAATACAATCGAGATATGTATTACAAGGATTACACAAGGATTACACGATTCCTTTGACATTGTTGCATAATCGTTTATCTTTTTGTTTCTAATTTTACCTTGATTTTTCTTGAATTTTGAAGAGAAAAGATTACGTTTTCTTATAAATAGAATTCGACAACACTCCATGAATTGCCAACCAAATTTAAAATTCGATCAACTCTTTTTTTTGTGTAAGAGTCAAAAGTTAGACTTCAATTTGAGAACCAGGCCTAGAGAACTGCAAATGACTAAAAAGTGGTCCTCTTTAAAGAGATATATCCAGTATCAGCTAACTCACTTCAAGTTGAGAACCAGGCCTAGAGAAATGCGAGATGATCAGAGTGCAAGTCAAAAGTTGATTTGATAAACCAAACAGAACACCTATGGTTTGATCTGTTTCAGACAGCAGGATGAAAACAAATCACCTGATTTTGTCAATTGCACAACACTACTAGGTTCAGCAGCACCACAGATGACAAGAGCTCAAAAGGATTCAACCAAATGATGAGCATCAACTAGGGGCACTCAGAATTCACAAGTTATGCAACACAACTATAAAGCTTGGAATAAGACCACAGAGTATTGATCTTGAGCTACTGTGCTATATATTTTGATGAGCAAGGGTAACGCAACTTCTTTATAGAGCACAGCCAAGAACATTCAATTATATGGACTCACCCCTAACAGGAAACAACACAAGTATTATCACAAAGAAATGATGTACAAATTCCACACTACAAAAACTGTGTAGTTCATGTGAAATGGAATAATAATGTTCTGAAAACAGATACAATGATGAAGAATCAATTGCTGCAGTAGCTTTCTCCTGGAACTAAATACCATGATAGATAAATCAACTAAATCCTTAAAATCAATCAAGGATTGAAAAAGAAAATTAGACAGGCAACGTGGCATGGACTAGTGAAGAACCGGACTAATTCCAAACACGTAACATTCTCAATGATGAGGCATAAAACATCACACAACAATAAGCACCAACATAATGCAAGAAGAATTCACACGAAAGGTTTGCAACTGAGATAGTTTTTTATGTGAATTTAAACCAGGAGTAGCTTCCAAAGGACTACAATTAAGGTTTGCTGTACTGAAAATCGATACTGTATGGGAGGCTGAATTAATATTTAATTTTTTCAATTAAAATTGGTATCTATTCTCTCTCTCTCTCTCTCTCTCTGCTGAAATCTCCCAACCAAACTCTTCAAACTGAAAGAGCATGTCACAAACCTAAATTTGTAGTATCCCGTTTAGAAGATGGTCCTATTTTAGCTTAATCGTTGGATAATTCTCTATCCCATCCACTGGTTAATGAGTGGTAACGAAATCTCTTAAATAGTGTTAAACGCTTAAACGCCTGCGGTGGATTAAATAGTGTTAAACGCTTAAACGCCTACTTGATGGGAGTAGGCGGTGGAAGGGAATTAAGATATCTCTTTAAATAGAGATCCCTTCTAAGGCTTTCGATAACAAAAAAATGTCATCGAGAGAAAACCAAAAAGAAGCCAGAGAGATTGGGTCCCTGATCAAGAGCATATCCTGAGGGCATACACCATCAGAGTGCGATAGCTCATTGATTGGAAGCACTCAATCAAGTCTTTTGAAGCGGTAGATCAAGATCCCGAGAGGTCCCGAAGTGGTAGATCAAGATCCCGAGAGGTAGATCTGCAGCTGATTCAGATCAAGTGGAAGATCAAGATCCTGATTCAGATCTTCTAGAGGTAGATCGAAAGCAATGGCTGGAGGTAATAAAAAAGATCCTAACTATTAACTCTATGCAATATTATGTAGATTGTTAATAGTTATCTAACAGTTGGTATCAGAGCCTTATACCTCTGCCTTGTTTTTATTGTATTTCAGATTTGATTATTTTATTGTTTGAAGTTTTTTTTTTTCTGGTCTCTATTTCTCTCACATAGGGATAATCGAAGGGGAGGCTACTGGTAGTACCCTGGATTATTTGACCCAACAAATGTGTGGTAGGGATATTAGGGACACACCAAAGGGAGGCTACTGGTAGTACCTTGGTGCGTTTTACCCAACTACCTACATATCGAGAGAGTTAATAGATCGCCATGAAGTTTGTTTGAGAGGTGTTACTTTCGGTTTTTTCCTTTTTAATCCTACATTTATGGTTCGATTTTTGCTTCTCGGTTCTTCATTTTGAGCAACGGAATTTATAGCTTGATATTAGAAAACGTTGCCTGTTCGGAAACATATTTTGTTCAAAAGGAAAGAATTCCGTGCGTTTTCGGTTTTATCGCGTCACAAATTTTTCTTGGCCGCTCTCAGGTTCAAATCTACAGTGGCCATTTTTTCCTCTATTGTTCCATTTTTTTTGGCCGTCCTGATTTTCTTCCGGTTTCGGTTTTTGCTCACGAGCGGCAGTAACGTAAAAAAAAAGGCTTCCATAAACGGTGACCTATTGCGTCTGTTGATTTTTTTGCCTATGGGTCTTTCGGTTTTTCTCAAGAGATTTAAAATCAAATTGATTGGTTAAATTTTAAATGCATGCTATTATCTGTTTAATATTATATCATGTGATATGATTGGTTTTATCATTTATTTCTTAAGTTTAAAATTTTATATTAAAATATGCCTCCTGAGTCTCTATGCCTACGGTGTTTTGCATAGACTGGCCCAAGGGAATAATGAGCTACGGCGGACGTGTTTTAATTAACAAAAATTTTTCTTAAGATGATAATTTTAGAATTCATTAAATAGATAATTGATATGTTGTCTCCTGTTTTGCATATTAGATTTATTCTATACATGAATTTGGTGGTAGTGTGAAAATCACAGTGCAAATCCTTTCAAGGTTTGATTGGTCAATTGGTGTCTAGAAAGGTAAAGAGATTGTGGTTACTTAATTGGTTCGTTGACTGACCTAAGGAAAGCAACGGGGGACCCCACTTCTCTTTCACTGGCTTGGCCAATTTGATTAATTTAGATCTTGATTTGAAATGTTATGTTGATTAAGATCACTACCTAATAATCATGCTAAGTTGGTTAATCTATATGCATATAATGGAATTCAAATGTCATATGATCAATATGATTTTGATTAATTGAGGAGTAGCCACAGCATCTTTGATTAATCAAAATTATATGTTGAGTTGCAAAGATCACATAAGGTTAGATGACATTGATTGTGACTAATTATATTAATGTAATGAATCTTATCCCAAGGAATTTTTATTGCACTGATATAATTAATTAGGATGGGATAACAAATTATTTTCTTAATTACCCATAGGAATTAAGAAAGGAATATAATTTGTTAGTCACATCATTAAGTTAATGAGTCTATTTGAGTATAATAACTTAGCCAACAGGTAGTTATTGTATGTTATTGATTCATGTTATTGCATGTTTACATTGGTAAGACATGACATCAAGTTATATGCCTCAAATTCAATTACATGAACATGATTTTTATTTTTATGCAGCTATTTTGCCTGTTAACATTTCTGATATGAAATGTGATGTTTCCGATTTAAGTGGTGATAATTATAAATTATGGAAGAGAGAATTCTTCTTCAATTAGGGTGCATGGATATTGACTATGCTATCAGGAAGGATGAACCACATTCGGTTACATCTACTAGCACTCAGGCTGAGATTGCTGCGTATGAACGATGGGAGCGATCCAATCACCTCAGTATGATGTTCATACATACTAAGATTTTTGCTAGTATACGTGGTTCAATTCCTGAGTGCAAAAATGTTAAGGAACTTCTGAAGGCTATTGATGCACAATTTGAGTCTTCAGATAAGGCACTGGCTAGAACCATAATGACAAAATTGTCATCAATGAAGCTCACTACTGTTGGAGGTGTGCGTGAGCACATCATGAAGATGAGGGACATTGCGGCTCAGTTGAAATCCCTAGAGGTTGAGATGTCAGAATCTTTCTTGGTGTACTTTATTTTGAGCTCACTTCCACAGCAGTATAGTCCCTTCAAAATATCTTACAACACACATAAGGACAAATGGTCAATTAATGAACTTCTGACCATGTGTGTTCAAGAGGAAGGGAGGCTAATTTTGGAAATGGAGAAAGTGCACATTTAGTCACTCAGAGAAAGACTAAAGCTCCCAAAGCCAAACGCAAAGGAAAGGATAAAGTACCCATCCATACAGAAGACAAGAAGGAGTCCAAGTGCTTCTTTTGCAAGAAGAAAGGGCATATAAAGAAAGATTGTCTCAAATTCAAAGCTTGGCTTGACAAGAAAGGTACTCTAACCTCATTCGTATGTCATGAATCCAATTTGGTTACATGTCATAACACATGGTGGATTGATTCTGGTTCTACAATCCATATTTCAAATACCTTGCAGGGTTTTCTAAATCAAAGGAAACCATTGGGAAGTGAACAAAGCATCTATTCAGGAAACAAGATGGGTTCACATGTGGAAGCGATTGGGACGTGCAGACTTATTTTAGATTCTGGTTTTGTTTTAGATTTGGAAAAGATATTTTATATTCCAAGTTTCTCTAGAAATTTGATTTCAGTATCAAGGCTTGTACCAGGATATTCCTTTAATTTTAATAAAAGCTCTGTTGATTTATTTTATAAATCTAAGCTTATTGGGAATGGTACATTGTCCGATAATCTTTTTAAATTAATTTAAAAAATGATACCTCCTATAATGTGATGCACGCCCAAACTGGTATGAAAAGATGTGTTATGAATGAGAATTCCTCTATTTTGTGGCATCGAAGATTAGGTCATATCTCCATTGAGAGAATTAAAAGATTAGTAAAAGATGGAGTACTTGATACTCTTGATTTTACTGATTTTGGCACTTGTGTGAACTGCATAAAGGGAAAGCAAACCAACAAGTCCAAGAAAGATGCCAAGAGAAGTTCGAAAATACTGAATCATACATACGGATATCTGTAGTCTAGATATGGACTCGTATGGTCAGAGATACTTCATCTCATTTATTGATGACTATTCATGATATATGTATCTCTACCTGCTTCATAATAAGAACGAAGCATTAGATGCCTTTAAGGTATTTAAAGCAGAAGTAGAGAAACAATGCGGCAAGCAAATTAAAATTGTGAGGTCAGATAGAGGTGGAGAATATTATGGTAGATACACTGAGAATGGACAAGCACCTGGTCCGTTTGCTTGGTTTCTTGAAGAAAATGGAATTGTTGCACAATACACCATGCCAGGGTCTCCTGACCAAAACGGTGTAGCTGAAAGGAGAAACGGACATTATTGAACATGGTAAGGAGCATGATTGTCAGCTCCAACCTACCTAAATCTTTATGGACTGAAGCTCTTAAAACTACTGCGTATATATTAAATCGGGTTCCAACCAAGGCTGTTTCTAAAATGCCATTTGAGTTATTTAAAGGTTGGAAACCAAGTTTGCAACATATACGTGTTTGGGGATGCCCATCTGAAGTAAGAGTCTATAATCCACAAGAAAAGAAACTAGACCCAAGGACTATTAGTGGATATTTTATTGGATATGCTGAGAAGTCCAAGGATTATAGATTTTATTGTCCATCTCACAGCACTAGGATTGTGGAATCAAGAAATGCAAAATTTCTTGAGAATGACTTGATCAGTGGGAGTGATCAATCTCAGTATTTGGCTTCTTCTGAGAAAGATCATTCAGATATTCCAGCTTCCACTTCAAGTGAGGGATTGGTTGTTATTTATAGCACTCCTCAAACTCAAATAAGTGCTCAACAACCAGTCATTGAAATTTCACAAGCTGATGGTAATCTAGAAGATCATCAACAATCAGTTGTGCAAGATACTCCTCAAGAGGTCATTGACACAACATTAAGAAGATCAACTAGAATAAAGAAATCAGCAATTCCTAGTGATTATGTTGTGTATCTACATGAATCTGATTATAACATTGGAGCCAAAAATGATCCTGAAATTTTCACAAGCCATGAGTTCTAAGGAATCAAACTTGTGGTACAATGCCATGAAGGACGAGATGGAATCTATGCATCTAATCGAGTCTGGGATCTTGTTGAGTTGCCTGATGGTGTAAAAGCCATTGGATGTAGATGGATCTTTAAAATAAAGAAAGACTCACAAGGCAACATTGAAAGATATAAAGCAAGACTCGTTGCCAAAGGATTCACTCAGAGGGAAGGAATCGACTACACGGAGACATTTTCTCCTGTATCCAAGAAAGATTCTCTCGAATAATTATGGCATTGGTAGCTCATTTTAATTTTGAGTTACATCAAATGGATGTGAAAACTGCATTCCTTAATGGAGATCTAGAGGAAGAGGTTTACATGAAACAGCCTGAAGGATTTTCCTCTGGTGATAGTGAGCATTTGGTTTGCAAGCTTAAGAAATCCATATATGGATTGAAACAAGCCTCACGTCAGTGGTATTTAAAATTTCATGATGTGATCTCTTCCTTTGGTTTTGAAGAGAACATCATGGATCAATGTATATACCAGAAGGTTAGTGGGAGCAAAATTTATTTCTTGGTCCTATATGTGGATGACATTCTACTTGCAACCAATGATAAAGGGTTGCTATATGAGGTGAAACAATTTCTCTCCAAAAATTTTGATATGAAAGATATGAGTGAGGCATCTTATGTCATTGGCATTAAGATCCATAGAGAAAGATCTCGAGGCATTTTAGGATTGTCTCAAGAAACTTATATCAATAAAGTCTTGGAGAGATTTTAGATGAAAAATTGTTCACCAAGTGTTGCACCTATAGTGAAGGGTGACAAGTTTGCTTTGAACCAGTGCCCTAAAAATGAACTTGAACGGGAACAGATGCACAACATTCCATATGCTTCAGCTGTTGAAAGTCTAATGTATGCTCAGGTTTGCACAAGACCTAACATTGCATTTGCAGTAGAATGTTGGGAAGATATCAGAGTAATCCAGGTTTAGACCACTGGAGAGCTGCTAAAAAGGTCATGAGGTATCTTCAAGGGACCAAGGACTACATGCTCATGTATAGACGAACTGATCATTTGGAGATAGAGGGCTACTCAGATTCGGACTTTGCTAGCTGCATTGATTCTCGAAAATCAACATCAGGATTTGTATTTGTTGGCCCAGATGACAACCCAAGAGGGGGAGGGGGGGGGGGGTGAATTGGGTTCTTTAAAAATTAGCCTTTTTTTTAAAATAGTTTGCTTAAGATGAATAAAGGCAATAGAAAATGTAAATACAAAGTGCAGTGAATAAAACAAAGATAAGAAAGAGTCAATGAAAGCACGGCAAACACAAAGAGTTTATAGTGGTTCGGTGTATCCAACACCTACGTCCACTCCCAAGATTCACTTGGGTCCACACTATAATCAACCTGATTACAGCAGAGTTGTTTTACAAGCTCACAACTCAAACTTGTTATTTTTCCGGGTGCACAATGAACCCAGCTGGTTTTCAAGGCTCACCAGCTCAAAAACCCTAACACAAGCTATCCCAAGCTTGTACTGAGGTAAGACTACCTCCACTAGTTCAATCTCCCAGATTGAACTAGATACAAATAATAGAAATGTTGTTTTTCAATTACAAAGCTCCTTAATGAGCAGATAATCAATATAAGAATAACAAGGTTTAGAAAAGCCTGATTTGTAGATGGTTGGCTTTTGAGCTTTTCTTCTTTTCTTCTTTTCTTCTTCTCCTTGCTGGGTTGAATCAAGCCTCAGCTCCGATTCTTCACAGTTGAAGCAGTTGAGAAGGGTTGAAAAGCAAGAAATGAATCCTCTTTCTCCAAGTTGGGAAATCCACCAAAAATTTGATTTGAATGCCTTGGATTCCTCTTGAGCTTTTTGGAGTGGAGTGAATTTGAGCTAGAAGGTTTTCCTCTTTAGATTCAGGCTCTCTCTTTTTCGGATTTTGAAATGAGATTTCTCTATTTCCGAATTTCCTCTTTGTTTTTTCGTTTTTCTCTCTTTTTGTTTTTGAATGATAGTCTTCCCTTTTTATAGATTTCTTTCAAGCCATTTTTGGAAGAAACTATCCGTTGGAGTGTACCTTGTAGCAAAATATATCCGTTAGAAATAAGGTAAAATAGAAATATTACCGTTAGAGCTGATCTGGCAATTTGATTTTTCATTCCAGGTGGGTTGGAGTCGACTCTAACTTTTCTGGTGTCGGCTCTAACTTGAAGCACTTTAAAACGTTATTTCTGGAGTCGTCTCTGACTTTTCTGGGGTCGACAAGAAACTTTTCTGGAGTCGACTCTAACATACCCGGAGTCGACTCTAGGTCGGGGCCAGAAAAATCGATATCTGTTTCTTCTGTGAGAGTCGGCTCTAACAGTGTCGGAGTCAACTCTAACTTCCGTGCCAGATCCGGAGTTGGCTCTGTGATTCTCGGAGTCGACTCTAATGTCTGCAATCTTACCTAGACATTAGATTCGATCCAGAACACGATGTAACTCCTGATTTTGATCATTCAATAGACTTATAATCGAAACACTTAATCAAAATCATTAGAGCCTTCATTAGTTATACTCAAATAGTTTGTAATCATCAAAATCATCAATTGGGCCAACAATCTCCCCCTTTTTGATGATAACAAAAACTTTGAGTATATGCATTCAAAAATTCATTCGATCTAAAGATTATAGTCATTTTAAAACTTAAAGATTTTAATGAAGGATTTGATGCCAATATTCAAAGTAAACTTTTAAAATTGTGCATGAGTTCATATAATCCATCAATTATGAACATTTAATCTAAATGTACAAAAAATTGCAATTGAGCTTGTTGTTAAGCTCCCCCTGCATTGAATAGCTCCCCTATATATAAAAATTGAATTTTAATTGAACTGACTGAAAGTTCAAGTTTCTTTCTTTTTGCATAACAATCATTTCTCCCCCTTTCTTTCTTTCTTTATGCATATTCAACCATCTCTCATTAAAATTTCAAGTCTTTCTTTCTTTGCATATTCAACCATCTCTCCCCCTTTTTTGTTATCAGCAATAAGGAGAGTATTAGATAAAGAAAGTTATTAGAGAAAAGTTATTGGTTCAATAAGACATAGGGATTCAAGCAGTCAATATTTGAAAATGTGTAATTGCATTTCATAAGTAAGAACCATTACATTAGTTGATTCATGTACATTCCAAAATGAAATACATTAGATACTCAAAAATTCCTAAATACAAACTATCAAAACAAAGTCAAATATGTTTGAATACAATTTTCTTCAAATGACCTATGATTTCCATTACATCATCTTTTTGAGATTTCTTAAAGTTTTCAAGGCAAGCTTCAATCTGTGAGACTGCAAGGTCAATGTCCTTCTTCAGTTGACCAGTTGCATGAACATAAGATCCCGAGCCATCAGCAATGCCTTCCATCCTTTCAAAGATTTTGTGAAGTTCAGCACCAAAGGATTCAACAGAATTGCTTATGGAAAAGGAGATCATGTCCAGTCTCGAATTAAGTTCTTCTTTCAACTGATTAAAGTCTTCTTTTAATTGATTAATCTCATGAGATCTCTGACTATCATATTCAGCAAGCAAAGCTCTCAACTGACCAATCTGTTCATCAGAGAATCTCCCAGAAGCAGTAACAGACATATGTGGATGTAAGGGATCTGTTCTAGGTTCGGCCTCTGAAGGTCCAGCTGTAGATGGTCCCGCAATAAATGGATCAGGGACTGATGGTCCCGCAGTGGATGGTCCAAGGATGTCTTCTACTCTGGCTTCTTCAGCTCTATCCTCTCTTCCCTTTTTCATCCAAACACCATTCAACTTCTTGAAGCCCATCTGATGAATAGTAGAGATACTATAATAGTCTGTGTGCCTCAATTTTCTTAGGGGTTCATTCTCCATAATAAGCACACCTTGGCTTCTAAAGATTAATGTCAAAATCATACCATATGGCAGTGTAGATCTTTTCTTTGTAGCAGCCTCTGCCATATATCCAATCATCATGCCAGCTAAGTTGACTGGCCTTCCAGTAATTATACAATCCATCAAAAGAATGTCTCGCTCCGAGACGTACTCAAATCTACCAATTTTCGGAAATAAAATTCTTTCACAAATGTTATGTAGTAACCTGAGTTCCAGATTTAATTGATTTGCAAGAATTTCCTCAAACTCGGTTACATCCCTCCCTAACATTCTTGTCAATGCTGCACTTCTATCATCATGTTGATATTCCATATACGATTGTGGGCATTTCCAACAAATTTCCAAGTATTTCAGTGGTTATTGTAACTCTTGTTCCTCTTACTATACTGATTAAACCGCCTTCTCCTCTACTTAAACCATTGTAAACTCTCTCACTAAGGCTGGATAAGTGGGGATATCTAATAGCAAATCTTTTCCCACCCCATTTCTTTCAAACATCTTCCTATTGTGAAGCCTTCCGACTCAAAGAAATCAAAATTGACCTTTCTTCCAGTTGTAATAGTCTTACCGGCTAAATGATCAACTTTGGGTGAAGAGGTGAAGGAGGGGAATCTTCTTGAGTGGCCGAAGAGGAGGATGGCGAGGGTTGCCTCCGAATAGTGCATCGCCTTGTGGGAACGGAGCTCCACCGACAAAACCCGCCTCTTAGGTGCCATTGAGAAGATTGGAAAGTTTAATCAAAGGCTTTGAGAAGATTGGGGAAGTTGGAAAGGCTTTGGAGCTTTTTGGAGAGTTTTGAGAGACGGATGGAAGATTTGGGATCGACTCTGCCTTTTTATTTTTGACCTAGCTCGACTTAGAGTCGACTCCCGAAACTGGGTGTCAGCTCCGAACCAGAAAGACTGTCAGCGCTCGAATTAGAGTCGGCTCTACAAAAGCCAGAGTCGGCTCTAATTGCTTAGACAGAACATCAAAAACTAAGGTGTCGACTCCATAAACTGTTAGAGTCGACTCTAACAGTTCCAGAGATAAAAAATCAAGTTCAAGAATCTAAACTATTCAAATTAATCACCAAATTCTAGATAAATGTTCCTTAGCAATTGGGGAAACAATGAATCAAGATCTAGATAGATTTCCTTATTGAATATCGAGATTTTTCAAGAAATTGATGAAATCTAGATAGATGTCCTTAAGAGTTTCAGAAACTATTCCAAAGGATCACAAACTCCTAATTCTCCTCTAAGATAACAAAATCTCTCTTCACTTAGGGGTTTTGTTAATATCTGCCAGTTGTTCTTCAGTATTCACATAATCAAGACAAATTTCATTATTGGCAACATGTTCTCTTATAAAGTGATATCTTATTTCAATATGCTTTGTTCTTGAGTGTTAAATTGGATTTTTAGTTAGATTTATTGCACTTGTATTATCACATCTTATAGTGTCTTATCAAGTGTGATACCATAGTCTTCAAGTTATCTCTTAATCCATAGGATTTGAGCACAGCAACTTCCAGCTGCAACATATTCTGCTTCAGCAGTAGATAATGCAACCGAATTTTGCTTTTTGCTAAACCATGAGATTAAGTTACTTCCTAAAAATTGGCATGCACCACTTGTGCTTTTTCTATCTAACTTACATCCAGCATAATCAGAATCAGAATAAGCAATCAGATTTAATGTTGAGTCTCTAGAATACCATAAACCTACATTTTTTGTTCCACTTAAGTATCTTAGTATTCTTTTAACATCAATTAATGTGATTCTTTTGGTTTAGAGTGAAATCTAGCACATAAGCAAACAACAAACATTATGTCTGGTCTACTTGCAGTTAAGTAAAGTAGAGATCTGATTATATCGATAATATTTTGATCAACCTTCTTACCTTCTTCATCTTTATCCAGCTTGCATGAAGGACTCATTGGTGTTCCGAGGGGTTTTATTGATTCCATACCAAACTTCTTTAGAATTTCTCTTAT
>UESW01001301.1:332102-348972 GCA_900491605.1 Calamus simplicifolius
TTGCACCTATAGTGAAGGGTGACAAGTTCACTTTGAACCAGTGCCTAAAAATGAACTTGAACGGGAACAGATGCACAACATTCCATATGCTTCAGCTGTTGAAAGTCTAATGTATGCTCAGGTTTGCACAAGACCTAACATTGCATTTGCAGTAGAATGTTGGGAAGATATCAGAGTAATCCAGGTTTAGACCACTGGAGAGCTGCTAAAAAGGTCATGAGGTATCTTCAAGGGACCAAGGACTACATGCTCATGTATAGACGAACTGATCATTTGGAGATAGAGGGCTACTCAGATTCAGACTTTGCTGGCTGCGTTGATTCTCGAAAATCAACATCAGGATTTATATTTATGTTAGCTGGTGGAGCCATATCATGGAGGAGTGTAAAGCAGACTTTGACTGCTACCTCTACTATGGAAGCGAGTTCGTTGCTTGTTTTGAGGCTACATCGCAAGGTGTATGGTTGAAGAGTTTCATCCAGGGCTTAGAATTGTTGACTTATTGCTAGGCAATTAAACTGTACTGTGACAATTCAGCAGCTGTATTTTTGGCTAAAAACCATAAGAGTGGTAGTCGAAGTAAACTTATCGACATTAAGTATTTAGCCATAAGAGAACGTGTTAAAGAAAACAAAGTGGTCATAAAACACGTTAGCACTGAATTGATGATAGCTGATCCTTTGACTAAAGGCATGCCAATTAAGAATTTTAAGGATCATGTGATACGAATGGGAGTTGGTTCCATGATATAATTGCATGGATAACAATTTGTACATAGAAACTCTTATTTCAATTATTTGTTTATTTCTCATTCAGGTGTACACATTATTTGACTTTCGAGAAATGACAAACTTTTCTTTTGGACTCTGAATAAACATATGGTTTATTCATTATGTTATGTTGTCACATTTGGAATAGTGGTAAAGAAATTGAATGCATTGTAATACATAGAAGATAATACTCAATTATAGAGGACCTATCGCTATGATTCATGTATTTGGTTTCTTGTTCAGTATTGAGAATTATGGATTAAGATAAAAAATATACGGACCAAGTGGGAGAATGTAGTATCCCGTTTAGAAGATGGTCCTATTTTAGCTTAATCGTCGGATAATTCTCTATCCCATCCACTGGTTAATGAGTGGTAACAAAATCTCTTAAATAGTGTTAAACGCTTAAACGCCTGCGGTGGATTAAATAGTGTTAAACGCTTAAACGCCTACTTGATGGGAGTAGGCGGTGGAAGGGAATTAAGATATCTCTTTAAATAGAGATCCCTTCTAAGGCTTTCGATAACAAAAAAATGTCATCGAGAGAAAACCAAAAAGAAGCCAGAGAGATTGGGTCCCTGATCAAGAGCATATCCTGAGGGCATACACCATAGAGTGCGATAGCTCATTGATTGGAAGCACTCAATCAAGTCTTTCGAAGCGGTAGATCAAGATCTCGAGAGGTCCCGAAGCGGTAGATCAAGATCCCGAGAGGTAGATCTGCAACTGATTCAGATCGAGTGGAAGATCAAGATCCTGATTCAGATCTTCTAGAGGTAGATCGAAAGCAATGGCTGGAGGTAATAAAAAAGATCCTAACTATTAACTCTATGCAATATTGTGTAGATTGTTAATAGTTATTTAACAAAATTGACTCTTCACATTTAAGCAAACGCATTGCCATATTTGAGGATGCAATAATAACGTAATACATCTTCCTACCAAACATTTGAGTTGTTCCTACTAATATATATTAGTGAACAATATTAGCAACTCAACACCAAGAATATACCTATAAAGGATAATGTCATGTGAAACAATAGTACTCTCTAAGAAAACTAGTATTCAATCCAGTTTAGAAGTAATACTATCTTCATTAATAAAAAATGCAAGCCTATGGTGTTCAATTAGACCTAGTCATTTATGGAGCAAGCCAATTTCAGGCCAACGCTAGGCTTTGTTTTAGAGACAAACACGCTAGACCCAATCCAACTTGACCACATGTTTGGGCCAGGAACTTCCACTGAAACCCAACCCAACCATTAATTTCCAAGCCTATGAGCAACCCAAGTCTAACTTGACAGACCTAGATCTCTATACTTGTTACATACCAAATAGTGAACCTATCTTGCCATGGTAGAGGAGGAAAGAGGAGAGGGTTTAAGGACGAGACTAATGTGATTAAACGAAAAAGAAGCATTTGGCAGAGTGATCAAGAGTTCAATATATTCAATCTATATGCAATGTCTTTAAACCTTAATGTAGACAGAGTTGGACCAATTTAATTATTTGCCAACATAACCTGGCCCAAAATGCAATTGATATTTTAAATAACCCAAAGTCCTAACTAGGTCTGCCCATGATCAGGTCAAATGGGTGGGAACAGGCAAGCCAGGTCCATTCTGCACAGGTCTAAGATCAACTATTTGAACTGCCCCCAACACAGCTTTTTAACGTAGCCACATCAGCTATAAGTTGAGACAAGAAAATTGTAGAATCAGATGTTCGATTAAATGAAACCCTCATCTGGGTCTCCTCATCCCTATACAATGCATTCATCTTGCAACTCTTCAGCATCCATCAATCTCCAATCTTTCAACACCTCAATGCCAAGAAGCTGGGCACCCAGATTTGGCTCCAACATATTCACTGCATTCAACCAGATAGAGTCAGTTGTTGGTCTAATCCATTCATTTATTCTTATCATCCTTGCCAACATCCAGATCAAGAGCTAACCACCAACCATCGTCCCCAAGTCATATCTGAAAAATGATAGCAGTTGTCATCCTCCATGGACCACATCTCCACTTTATACTCCCCAGCTTCTAGCATCAGAAAAAATGCAGAGAAGATTTGGGAGTGGTTTTACCGTTTGAGGGCCTAGAGATTGGGAAGGGTTAATTTAGAATTTACTCAGATGACTCATAACCATTAAAATTCAACCAGTAACCCAACCTTATATGAATGATTTTCATCAAGAATAGAACAAAACTAGAACATGCAATCTGCTATTTGAAGAAGCTGAGCAGGGACAAGTAACCACCCCAGCCAGCTCCTAAAACAGCCTAATTTATATTCTCCTGTCTTCATGCTGGTAGCTCTGAAATCCAGAACAGATGGCCCTCTCTTACTCCATCTCTTTCTTGGATCCAAATATGTAATCTCTGATGCCTTGCATTAAAGGCAATTCCTCAATTCTATGTTATGTTAGAATTATTATTAGTGAGAAACTCATGCAAGTTTTATGTCATATGTTATGTTAGAATTATTATTTAAATCAAAGTTAATCACCAAAAAGTATTCCAAAGTTGACATATTTCTGTTATGTTAGAACTATTATTAATGAGAAACTCATGCAAGTTGTATGTCATCCTCTTTAAGTATGAGCAGGCAATAAAATGAGCTTAAAAGGAGTTCCATGATAATGGTACAGTCATCAAGGTTGACTATATTCAGTGGTCATAATATTGGGAACTAGAAGAATACAAAGTGGATATCACTGTATCATAATAATATGAATGCTGAGCTAGTGTAAGGATAAAAGTTATCTCAAAAATGAATAAATTGGCAAGACCATCGAGTCCAATCAATAGCTAACAACATGGAGGTGTACCAAAGTCATCTTGGCTTGGAGATGCTTTGCAATTTATTAGAACAAATATTGGCAGCCTATACTGTGGCACCAGAAAAATCAAACAACAAAGAAAAAAGTTAACTGACCGTGATTTTTGCCGTTGTTGAGGAAAAAAATTATATCACTAACCGTGATTCTTGCCATTGTTTAGGGATGGCGCGCTACTGCTGGCAACCGGCATCGGAGGCTGGAAAAAAATGGGCTCTATATGAGTTGTCAGTTCAACCTCAATAGATAGACTCATGAGTCTTTGGTTGAACAACGTTGCAACAGAGTACCAGAAGAAATCAAAGCAGCGATGGACTGGAGTAGTTGCAGCAACTTTGATGAAAACCATAGAAAGTTTCAAAAAATTAGGAACAAAAACCCAAAATCAAGTGAGAAATCGGATGAATTAAACAAGGAAATAATAAAATCAGCATTAGATCACGGGCAACCTAAACCTACGAACCTTGAATCAAGCAAAAACCTAGAAATCCTGAATCAAGCGAAATAAATGAAGCAGCTTGAGAATAATACAAACCTACCAACCCTAAATCAAACAGAAATCCGCATAAACATGAATTTTTTTTTGAAAAATCTCTGATGAGAAGAGAAGATTGAGCCTCCAAAAGAGAGATTAAAGGAATAAGAGAGAGGATAACGGAAGGAAAAATACTTTGACGAAAGCGATTGGCTCGAGCGGCCACGGATGTGGACGGGCGCCGATTGGAAATCCAGCCCCTTCCTCCGCCTCATTCTCTGGCTCAACCCTAGAGAGAAGCGCGGGCGCCGATTGGAAAAAAAAATTGCTGATAAGAGGGGCATGTTAGTGATGGAATAGGATTTTTCGTCACTAAGTAGTGACGGAATTATAATTCCTCACTAAACTAAGAACAAAAAAAATTTATCATGTTGATTATTAAATTTATATTTTAATTAATTTTAAAAAAATTTGATGAAAAAATTAATTCATTTAATGATGGATGGGGCACTTCGTCACTAAATTAATGACTAATTAATTTTTTATCATAATTTTTTTTAAAAAATCAGAGTATAAATTTAGTGACGGAAGGGCAATCTGTTATTCAATTAGGGATGCGCGCAGGCGCGTGCCAATGATCGTGCAGGGCGCTGGGCATGCGCAACACTGCACAAGGGGCGCCGGACACAGGCGAGGTTATGCAGCCGAAGATACAGGCTGATTGGTGCAAACGCGTGCGGGCCATGGCAGGCGCGCGCAGGCCGAATAATGATTCCATCACTAATTAATGACGAAACAATGATTCTATCACTGAATTAGGCAGATCGGAATAATAATTTCATCACAATCACTAAATTAGCGATGGATTTGGGCAGTCCATCACTAAATTAGTGATGGAATGCTCTTCCATCACTAATTTTGTGATGGATTAGTGATGGAAGGATAATCCATCACTAAATTAGTGATGGATGACCTTGTTCGTCACTAAATTAGTGACGGATTGTCCCATCGTCACTAAATTAGTGATGGATTGCTCTTTCATCATTAATCCATCACTAAATTAGTGACGGAAGAGCAATCCATCGCTAATTTTGTGATGGATTAGTGATGGAAGCATAATCCGTCACTAAATTAGGGATGCACGTGCAGCCAAGTGTAGTCACGCACAGGCGCATGCATGTGCAGATACGGCACTGGGCACGCATAGACAGGGCGCAAGGGGCGTCGGACACAGGCAAGGTTGTGCCACCAAAGAGATAGGCCGATTGGTGCAAATGCACGGGCCATGGCAAGCGCGCGCAGGTCAAGAAGCAGATGCGCATGGCGTGCGCCGGGAGGCAGACACATGGCTAGAACGCGCATGGAAGGAAGTGCACGTAACTGGCACATGCGGATGCGGCTTTTTTGTCACAATTTTTTTTAAAAAAATTTAGAGTATAAATTTAAATAGACAAACCATTGCTAATTCGTCACTAATTTAGTGACGGATTAATCTTCCGTCACTAATTTGTGACGGATTAGTGACGGATAGGATAATCCATCACTAATTTAGTGATGGATTGCCACATCCATCACTAATTTGTGACGATTAGTGACGGAAGGCAATCCGTCACTAATTTAGTGATGGATTTCCTCATCCATCACTAATTTATGATGGATTAGTGATGAAAAATAATCCGTCACTAATTTGTGATGAAGTAGTGATGAAAGGGCAATCCGTAGTGACGGATTGCCCCATCCGTCACTAATTTGTGACGGATTAGTGACGGAAGGCAATCCGTCACTAATTTAGTGATGGATTTCCGTCCATCACTAATTTGTGATGGATTAGTGACGGAAGACAATCCATCACTAATTAGTGACGATTGCTTTTCATAACTAATTTGTGACGGATTAGTGATGAAAGGGCAATCCGTCACTAAACGTCACTAAGTTAGTGATGGATTGCCCCATCCATCACAAAATTAGTGACGGATTGCCCCATCCGTCACTAATTTATGATGGATTAGTGACAGAAGAAAAATGCATTACTAATCCATCCATCACTAATTTAGTGACGGATGTGATAGTCCGTCGCTAATTTAGTGACGGTTTAGTGACAAAAAATTAATCCGTCACTAATTTTAATTTTTCGTCACTATTTTGTTACTAAACCGTCACAATTTAGTGACGAAAATTTTCATCACTAATTTTCGTCACTATTTTGACATTTTCTTGTAAGAATCTCAAATCATGCCATTTGGACAAATACTGTCCCAAACTTCAAGCTTGATTATACAACTGCTTAGTTGATTAATGTGAATTGTGTCAACTGGAGGATAGTCCATTTGCACAAGGTCATCTTTTTGTCTACAGACTGCAACTATCTAGGAAAAGAGACCCTGTGCACTGGTATATGAAACAAACATAAGCAACCGTCCAAACTAATGACAGCAAGATGTATAGGGGAAACAATTGTTGCCAATAATTATAGAAAAGCTTAATGTGTCGCATTTTCCAATGATACAGTTATAAGATTTTCAGGAGGTCCCACCTTCTAACAATCCCTTACAATTCAAATTAGAAATGTTATCCCTGTACATGAAACATTATTTGCAGAATAAAATCATGGAAGAAACGACTCTTCACCACCACCTAATGCATTTTTAATCACTTACTCCTCGAGTAGAGAAGTATATATAAGATGGATCTGGATGGCATGACTTCTGCACTTGTCAAACACCAAGGATGTGACAGTTTACAAGTTCTTCTGCCCCAAAATTCTTAGAAGCAATGATCTTCCAGATGTCAGTTCTTCATCTGCGATAGAAACAGGATTCTCAGGTGAGAAGTTGGCTGGAGGAGCTGATGAAGTGAAGGGGAAGATTGCATTATGTTTCTGCAAGTTAGCCTGCAATATTGCAATACAATTCTCATCATCTTTTGTAATAACATGGAGCTTCCAAAGAAAACCAGCAAGCAAGTACGGGGACTCAGAATCAGTGAAATCATGAACAGGGACCTTTTGTATGATAACTTTTCAAACATCTGCTTGGTTGTCATGCACCTTTATCTCATGACTGTCTAGAGAACTAGAAGGATTTAAGGCATAGAGCTCACCATTAACTACCACACCTAACTTTGTCCCTGCCTGCCTTGCATGCCAACCTTCTCCCATACCAGCTGGCAATTCCACCCATGAATCATTCTCAGTGTCATAAATCTCACCTCCAACATCAAAAAAGAATGGCAATGAAGGAAACATGCTACAAAAACATAAGATATTCCTATTCAAGTAGCAATTAGCATTTGATATTGGAAAGCATGAAAGCATGCAGTAAATAAACTGCCACATCTTTGTAACCTTTGGCCATGCCTAAGCTCAAGTAGACAAGCAAAGCCAAATCATTGTTGATAACAAACCAATCTCTCTCTCAGATCCTAATAAGAAACAATTAAATGTAAATATGTGCCAATAAAGCTACGAATCTAGTTGGCTTGCATAAAGCTACGAATCTATGCCATTTTATGCAAGAAACAAAATAATCATTTAGATATGTCTAACATTTTATGCAAGAATTTCAATCAGACTCTGAAATTAGAGGGGGAAAATGCCATCGGTTGGCTTTGCAAGGGAGGTATGCTAAACTATCAAATAAGTTCAATACAAAAACTTAATTTGCAGAGATGATCAAACATTAGCAAACTCGAGTGTCATTGCCTGGGAGAAATCATCTGTTGACTTGATGTTCTATGGCCCTCATTCCATATGTATGGCAACATTAAAAGCAAATTAAGAAAGAACTCACCTGGCAGCAGTCATACCAATGGCACATATCAAAGGATTCCACACCTGTAAAACAAATACATAGTATTTCTTCCACACAGTTATGCTCATAAAATGATAGAAGCTCACAAAGAATTTTCTTATGTATCAGTTTTGTGGAGTGGGTCATTAATCATCGATTTCAACAAGAAATATAAGAAAAAACTCACCTAACATGAGACAATCATTGTTATTTCCTGACGGTTATAATTTGCATGCATCCAATTCAAGAAATGCTATGACTCTGCCTAACATCATGGCCCTTGGCATTGATAGAGTGCCAAACTATGATGCTTCACAATGGTTGCATTTTAGAAATGCCCTTCAAGTCATGATTTCACAGCCAACACTTCACATACGCAAGGATCAAGCAATGAAGTGTACTCAAAATCCTTAAATTTTTATCAAAATCATGAACTCAGAACATTGGATTTATGTTTCATCATATGACTATTACAAATAGCCATGCATCCAAAAGTCATCCATAAGAGGCAGCTTTCAAAACATAGGCATGTCAGGTCATAAATAAAATTAAAAAATCAAAGTAGACTAGCAACAGAAGGTAGCCCACCCTAACACCCAACTGACACTCGAATATATCAACTGTGATGAAAAAGTAGGAATGAGTTCAACGAGAAACAGTTCCCTGGAGACATTTCAAGATCATAGTACAAGAAATAGACCAATTCCCTAGAAAAGAAACCAAATTTGATAAAATTTATCATTATTATGACAGAGCTGCCTACTATTATGACATAGCTACATACTATTTAATGGATGATTGATTCTAAATCCAATTTCATCAATGTTCAGGCTACGTACTGACATAATTCATTTGCGAGATATTGAGACATAGATCGAGTTGGCTCAGGAAGGCATTATCAGCTATTATTTTCTAACGGTTACAATTTGTATGCATCCAATTCAGAAAATGCTATGACTCTGCCTAACATCATGGCCCTTGGCATTGATAGAGTGCTAAACTATGATGCTTCACAATGGTTTCATTTTAGAAATGCTCTCCAAGTTATGATTTCACAGCCAACACTTCACATACGCAAGGATCAAGCAATGAAGTTTACTCAATCAATGTCACTGCAACCACCAAGAAGCTTGATAGGTTAATTTTGCAATTCAACAAATTATTATCAAAACACTCCAAAATGTGACTTCAAACAAGTGCATGCCAGCCTAATATTCTACCAAGAATACAATTAAACAACAAAATGAGTACTGACATAACATACTTTTGAAATTCTTTCAACGACACTTCAACTGCCAAAAAGTAATATATGCAAATATCCGATGTAGCAAATAATTATCAAAATACATAGTTATAAGATAAGAGTTCTACAGGAAATCATGCAACGACGACATTAACAAGATATAGTAGTCATAACTTTCTCAAAGCATTAATGAAGTCTGCCCACACTGAAACCCAAATACAAAGCCTACAACAAAGGATACAAAAACTAACATAAATATTTTTAAAGGTGCACCTAGATTCCTAACCATGACTACATCTTTTTGTCCTCGTTTATATTCCATATCATTAATTTTTCTGATAGATCGATGATCAGGAGGTTGATGATAATTCTGAAATGTATCAATTGCCTCTTGTCTACATTTAAACTTTTTATATAAGGCATGCTTGAATCCAGTAACCTCGTGCCCTCAAAAACTACATAATAACTTTCGAAAGACAGTACTAAACGTTAAGAGCATGCAGCTTGATTTTCTGCATTATAGTGAAACCAATATGGAACTCAGATGACATAAAGACATTAGGCTATTAATAAAGTCAATCATGCTATTAATAAAGTCAATCATGGTAAATATACTAACTTATAAAATTAAAGAAAAAATTTGTTCATAATAAAAGGATGCATGTTAGACTTACTTCGCGTGTTATAAGCAACCCATAGCCTATTAGCTATGGAATTACGTAGTTCATCACTTCTTCGGGATTCGTCATCCCCTATAATGAGATAATGATCGACATCATCTTCATCACGATCAGCAAAAAGGGTTCAATTGACATATTGAAGTATTTATCATTTCCTTGGGTGCGTCGAATGAAGTTATGAATAATGCAGCAAGCCATTACAATACGTTTCTGAATCTTGAAGGGAAATGGGATGGGACTTCTAAGAATCTTATATCGCTTCTTAAGAATTCCAAAGGCCTTCTCTATGCAATTTCTGAGTTGAGCATGTTGATGGTTGTATAAGTCTCGACAATTGTTATATTGTCGAGCCCTAGGATTGTTAAATGTACTTTGATGGTACCTATTATTCCGCTACTAGGCAAGGAACTTATATGTGTTGGTATATCCTGAGTCAACAAGATAATATTTTTCTGTATACGACAACAATGCCTTTACTTAAACCACTCAAAACTTTAATAAAAATATAAAATTAATTTGATAGGAAATAATAAATACCTTCTGGTATGACAAAGCCTCCAGACTCGACAGACCAATGTAAGACTTTCATGTCGGCAACATATCCTTTCCATCAAGTGCAAACAAAAAGGAAAGAGTGATCAAATGATACTGTAGCCATTACATTTTGAAAAATGGTGCCCTTTCGATTACGAAAGTGTATTTGTTTGCTTTTCTTGATTAACGCTGGTATGTGTGTACCATCAATCGCTCTAATAGCATTCTGTAATGCGACCAACTTTATCAAAGATAAGTTAACAAAATTTAAAATTAAAAACTAGAATTTCATCTGTCCTCATGGATCCGCGTGTGCACACTAGTATCCTGACCCGGTTGAACTATAAATTCTTGCTTCAGTAAACAAATTGCTTTCAGTACATTACTAAAATGTCAGGATATTGTCTCCCCTGAGTGCTAAAAAGTTTTAGCCAATACTCCATTGGTCACATCATGATCTATGCCGTAAAGAAAAATAGCAAGTTGCTCCTGTACCGTAATATTGCATGTGCTAGTTATAAAGCTACGTGAGACAAGCAACTCTTCTAGCTTGAAGAACATAGTGTTTGTCATCCTAAAGTAATCATAATCTCTATATGGATGTTCACTCAAAATATCTGTAATGAGTTCGTGACCCAAGAATGGATGAGTTTGACACAACACCTTTGAAATAACATTATAATTTGGCAAATCAATGATGCCACTACTTATCAGTACAGTTATGACGTCCTGCTAAAAATTATCCTCATCTATTAAAAATGCCATAAGATCGTGCAAGGTATCCATCTATTACAAAAAAAGAGAAGTTAATGATACAACCATATGCATAACTGTGTTGATAGCCAACATTTAAAGATAAAGAGTGTTCTAACATACATTGCAATAAATTAACGAGAATCTTCCTTTGTACAACAAAATTTGTCAAACATAAGTTAACATATCACATAATATGGTTTAACATATATAGGAGTCATTTATCACAAAATATCATTTCTTAACTACTACTATAGAGATATATGTTACGGCAACGATGACCGCCAAATTCAGTTGGATGAGATGAAGGTGCAGATGTGGTATAAACGAATTGTTCTGAAGTGCCACCAGAAGAAAGGGTATGACCCTGGGAGATGCTATCTTCACTGCTTGGCCTGAATAATGGCTGCATGAATGAAATAGGTCTACCTGGAGTGGTAGCATACATGGGAGGAGGCACAAGTACAGGTGGGCCACCTCGATGGACACCATGCATTGGAGGCATAAAGATATTAGGCACATAAGCATAACTTGTAGAAGGGGCTGGCATTGAAGGTGGTACATGGTAGAACTCAGCCATTTGTCTGTTAAGCCAAGCTTCCAGTAGTGGCCCCTCATAATGCATAAAGAACCACCTATTAATTATATTTTTTAAACTCTCCCCTATAACAAGAATACATTCAGCTATAATTTCAGGAAGACTCTCTAACTTTTGCATGCATTCATCAATAAAGTACACTATAGGACGTGCAAGCTAATCTCTTCGAAGGATATCATTAGCAATTTTCAATCTCTTTCTACCTTGATCCACCAAATCTAAAAAAGCATAGTTGCTTCAGTTGTGGGCCTAGTCCTACGTGCTGTAGAAGTAGTGGAGGCTTGCAATTTTCTTTTTTCACTACTAGAAGATGGTTCAGTGGGTAGGGTCGAGGCACATGTAGTCAGGCTATTTGGGGATACATCATCAACTAGGTGATCAAAAGGACCAGATGATGATATTGAGACTCCACCACGTTGTTGTGATGGTTGCCCGATGTCGATGTCATCCAAGTTTATCCGATCCACCTTGTCCTCCGAGGTATCATTATCCGATACATCCTCTGGAATAACAAATGTATCATCCCATATATCAGTAGCTGTATTCTTTGAAAAGAGGATGTCTATGTTGTCATATGTAGGAAATGACTTACCCTTAAGCCAAGCATACTCCTTGTTAACCTGTTAAGAATTTTTTAAACTTAATTACTAGAATGTTATCTAATGCAAGCAATGTATGATACCAACATCAATCGACCACTTACCGAGATGACCTTCTCCCACATATGTTCATCACCATATGTGGAAAGTTTTAGCGCAGGATCCCATCCCCAACCAGATCAATTAGCTAAGTTACAATACAAGTTGAATGTCTTCTTCAGGACCTTCA
Source organism: Calamus simplicifolius (assembly GCA_900491605.1). Lineage (NCBI taxonomy): Eukaryota > Viridiplantae > Streptophyta > Magnoliopsida > Arecales > Arecaceae > Calamus > Calamus simplicifolius. The sequence continues at coordinate 344,614 of UESW01001301.1, forward strand.
ACCGATTCTTGAGGTTTCTATAACTGAACGACTTATTCATCCATGCATTGAACATATTGGTCATCTTCTTCCATGTTTCTTGCGAGAAAGCACCATTGCAACAGTTACCTTCATTATTCTCTTGCCTCATCAAGGCAAGCATTATCATATCAAAAGCATCTGTCCAATTAGGTGCTCTAGAATGAGATGATCCTTCCTTTGCATGTACAGGTTGATTATCCTTTTTTGATTTAGTTATCTTATCTTTAGGACCAAAAAATTAATCAATTGTCAGAAATGGTAATATTTATTGTTACAATTGGCTGACAAATGAAGCAAACATAAATGATAACAAAGACATGTTATAAAACAAAAAAATCATTGATGACATAAATGTGTATGTGCCGAGACGTGTAGTTTCAATTATAGTAATCCTATCTCAAATCAACAAAATATATAGTGTTGATGCTTAATTTATAACTTAGACTTGCATATCTTAATAAAAGAGTATAATAATGAGCCATATTTTTGGCACTGCCCTGATTTGAAAAGTTTCAGTGAATGACAAGGGGCACCACCAAGTTGAAAACAAACCTAAAAAGTGAAGGCAGAAGCTAACCATTTTTAGTGCAAATACCAACAATGCAATAGGAATAGGAAATCCAAACTAAAAAACCACCATGAGAAAATAGAGAAAACTGCTAGCAAGTATATCTTTATTTCCATCGGCAAAATAAATCTCAGAAATGTGGCAACATTGATTGAAACCTATCATTGACTGATGATATTTTTCTGTTCACCCAAAAAAATAAAAATGTAGCCCGATAGAAATAGTTCATGTTGTCATGGTTTCCAAGTTAGTGGTTGAAAAGATGAATGACATGGCAATGTGATATGTAAATTCCCAGACATGGAAGATCAACCATATGAAGCAATAGGTTCAGAGTCATTTAATTTTCTAAGAAAGAATCTCTTACATATTCGTAACAATTGCTGCTGCATGTAATATTACATAGCTTAAATGTTGACCCAATTGATGATTTTGATGATTAACAAAACTATTGAGTATAACTATTGGAGGCTCTAATGATTTTGATTTAGTGTTTCAGATTATAAGTCTATTGAATGATCAAAATCAGGAGTTACATCGTGTTCTGGATCGAATCTAATGTCTAGGTAAGAATTGCAGACATTAGAGTCGACTCCGAGAATCACAGAGCCGACTCCGGAACTGGCACGGAAGTTAGAGTCGACTCCGAGACTGTTAGAGCCGACTCTCACAGAAGAAGCAGAACGTCGATTTTTCTGGCCCCGACCTAGAGTCGACTCCGGGTAAGTTAGAGTCGACTCCAGAAAAGTTTCTTGTCGACCCCAGAAAAGTCAGAGACGACTCCAGAAATAACGTTTTAAAATGTTTCGAGTTAGAGCCGACTCCAGAAAAGTTAGAGTCGACTCCAACCCACCTGGAACGAAAAATCAAATTGCCAGATCAGCTCTAACGGTAATATTTCTATTTTACCTTATTTCTAACGGATATATTTTGCTACAAGGTACACTCCAACGGATAGTTTTCTTCCAAAAATGGCTTGAAAGAAATCTATAAAAAGGGAAGACTATTGTTCAAAAAAGAACGAAAAAAAGAGAACGAAAAAGTGAGAAAATCGGAAATAAGAAATCCCATTTCAAAAATCCGAAAAAGAGAGAGCCTGAATCTCAAGAGGAAAACCTTCTAGCTCAAATCCACTCCACTCCAAAAAGCTCAAGAGGAATCCAAGGCATTCAAATCAAGTTTTGGTGGATTTCCCAACTTGGAGAAAGAAGTTCAGTTTCTTGCTTTTCAACCCTTCTCAACTGCTTCAACTGTGAAGAATCGGAGCTGAGGCTTGATTCAACCTAGCAAGGAGAAGAAGAAAAGAAGAAAAGAAGAAAAGCTCAAAAGCCAACCATCTACAAATCAGGCTTTTCTAAACTTGTTATATTATTTGATTATCTGCTCATTAAGGAGCTTTGTAATTGAAAAACATATTTCATTTGTTTGTGTCTAGTTCAATCTGGGGGATTGAACTAGTGGAGGTAGTCTTACCTCGGTTCAAGCTTGGTTAAGCTTGTGTTAGGGTTTTTGTGCTGGTGAGCCCTTGAAAACCAGCTGGGTTCGTTGTGCCCGGGAAAACAACAAGTTTGAGTTGTGAGCTTGTAAAACAACTCTGCTGTAATCTAGGTGATTATAGTGTGGACCCAAGTGAATCTTGGGAGTGGACGTAGGTGTTGGATACACCGAACCACTATAAAATCTTTGTGTTTGCCGTGTTCTATTGACTCTTCTCTATCTCTATTTTATTCACTGCACTTTATATTTACTTTGCATTTGCCTTCATTCATCTAAGCAAACTATTTTAAAAAGGCTAATTTTTTAAAGAACCCAATTCACCCCCCCCTCTTGGGTTGTCATCTGGGCCAACAATTGGTATCAGAGCTAGTGCTCATTAGATTTTGATCACACGATCAAGAGCTAAAGTTCCAAATGGCAACACAAGTTGGATCATTTGCTGAAGGTCATTCTACGAATAGACCTCCACTTTTTAATGGCTCAAATTATTCTTATTGGAAAGCTAGAATGAGGATATTCATTCAAGCTTCTGATTATGAGCTATGGGGTGTTATAATCAATGGACCTAGTACACCCACACATGTTATTGATGGCACTATTGTTCCTAAGCCCGAAAGGGACTGGAATGATAATGATAGGAAAATGGCACAGCTTAACGCTAAAGCCATGAATGTTTATATTGCTCTTAGATGCTAATGAATTTAATAGAATCTCCACATGTAATTCCGCAAAGGAGATTTGGGATAGATTAGAGGTTACCCATGAGGGTACCAACCAAGTAAAAGAATCTAAAATTAATATTCTTGTTCAAATATGAATTGTTTAGCATGGAACAATCTGAAACCATTGCATGCATGTACACTAGATTTACAGATATTGTAAATGGTTTGAAAAGTCTTGGTAAGACATATACTAACTCTGAACTTGTTCGAAAAATTCTTAGGTCATTACCAAGATCATGGGAAGCAAAAATGACTGCAATCCAAGAAGCTAAGGACCTCAACACTTTACCCTTAGAGGAGCTTCTAGGATCTCTTATGACCCATGAGCTGACTATGAGGCAGCATGTAGAGGAGGACACAAAGAAAAAGAAATGATTGCCCTCAAAGCTGCAAAAGAAGAAGAGAGCAGCAGCGATGATGATGATGATGATGATGAGACTGCTCTCTTAGCAAAGAAATTTAAAAGATTTATGAGGAGAAAGAAACCCTTCCACAAGAAAAAATTTGGAGCTAAGTGGGAAGGAGAAAAGGATAAAAATAAGGACAAGGACAAAGAAAAAGAGAAAGACCCCTTGACTTGCTATGAGTGTAATAAACCGGGGCACTTTAGGAATGAATGTCCAAAATTGAAGAAAGCCTACAAAAAGAAAAAGAAGGCTTATGTGGCGACATGGAGTGACAGCGAGGAATCTTCTTCCGAAGAAGAAGAACAAAAGGAAGTCGCAAACGTATGCTTTATGGCGGACGACAACGATGAGGTAAGTTCCGACAACCCTTGCGATGAATTTGCTTTGATGAACTTTTGATGCTTTTAATGAACTTGTTGGGGATTTCAAAGTTTTGAAAAAGAAATACAAGATTTTGAAAAATGAAAACTTAACTTTCATTCAAGAAAAGGAAAATCTTAATAATGAAATTAAGAAACTTAAATCTGAAAATGAAATTTTAATGAAGAAAAGGAATCTCAAATGAAAAAGATAAACTAAAGAAGAGGTTGAAAAACATAAAAACATAGTTGATAAGTTTACATTAAGCTCAACTAAATTAGACATGTTATTAAATAGTCAAAAAGCAGTTTTTGACAAAGCCGGATTAGGATATAACACTTTAAGAAAACAAAAATCACTTAAAAATATTTTTGTGCGTGCTGGCCAAAGTAATTTTACATGCTTTAAATGTAATCAAAAGGACATAAATCTTATGAATGTAAAATTCTAAAACCTAATAAAAACCTAAATGTTAAAGGAAGAAAATATGGGTTCCGAAAGGAACAATATTTGTTGCTACTAACCATGAAGGACCCAAGAAAGCTTGGGTACCTAAACATAAAGTTGATTTCATTGCAGGAATGTCTTGTGGCCAAGAGATCAAAGAGAAAGTGGTATCTTGATAGTGGCTGCTCAAGACATATGACGGGTGACAAAGAAGAATTCATCACCCTTGAAGAAAAGAAAGGAGGAGTTGTTACATTTGGCGACAATGGCAAAGGCCAAATCTTGGGGTTTGGTAACATTCAAATAACTCCCTCCACATATATTGAGAATGTACTTT
>UESW01001301.1:349432-394368 GCA_900491605.1 Calamus simplicifolius
GCTATTTCAGTATTTTCTTGTAGTGTAAATTTGATGCTAAATCTGATGAAGAAATTTTTCTCGGTTATTCTGTACATAGTAGAGCTTTTAGAGTTTTTAACAAAAAGACATTAGTAGTTGAAGAATCAATTCATGTTATCTTTGATGAATCTAATGATCTTCCATTAAGGAAGAGAAAAGGTATAAATGATGCAGATGAAATTGAAGATCAACTCAAAGATATCACCTTGAAGGACAAAGAGGATTCAGATACACAAGAGGTAAATGAAGAAAGCAATGCTAATCCACCTGAAGCCTCACAAGGTAATGATGATTTAGAAAGAGGATGGAGGTATGTTCACAGTCACCCTAAAGATCAAATTATTGGTGAAATATCTCAAGGAATTAGGACAAGATCGTCATTTAGAGATACTTATAATAACTTAGCATTTGTTTCTAAAATTGAACCTAAATGCTATGATGAAGCTAAAATGATGTTGATTGGATAAATGCAATGCATGAAGGAACTTAATCAATTTGAAAGAAATAATGTATTGGACTCTTATTGATAGACCTCATGATCATCAAATTATAGGAACTAAATGGGTTTTTAGAAATAAATTGGATGAACATGGTAACATAATTAGAAATAAAGCAAGACTAGTAGCTAAGGGTTATAATCAAGAAGAAGGAATTGATTTTGATGAAACTTATGCCCCTGTTGCTAGATTAGAAGCTATCAGATTACTTCTTGTGTTGCTTGCTTTATGAATTTTAAATTATATCAAATGGATGTTAAAAGCGCTTTCCTAAATGGATACATTGCTGAACAAGTTTTTGTGGAACACCACCCGGCTTTGAAAACCACTTGTTTCCAAACCACGTATTTAAATTAAACAAAGCTTTGTATGGTTTGAAGCAAGCACCCCGGGCTTGGTATGAGAGGTTAAGCAAATTCTTGATTAGTAATGACTTCATTCGAGGAAATGTAGATACAACTCTATTTATTAAAAGACAAAATAATGATATTTTAATTATTCAAATCTATGTAGATGATATCATTTTTGGTGCCACTAATGATTCTTTATGCAAAGATTTTGCTAAGCTTATGCAGGGAGAGTTCGAGATGAGTATGATGGGAGAATTAAATTATTTTCTCGGACTTCAGATCAAACAAAGCAAAGACGGGATCTTCATAAGCCAATCCAAGTATATCAAGGAAATGATCAAAAAGTTTGGCATGGAGACATCTAAGAGTATCGGTACCCCTATGAGCTCATCTTGTAGACTTGAAGCTTATAATTCTGAAAAATCTGTTAGATTTAAAACTTTATAGAGGCATGATAGGATCTTTATTATACTTAACTGCTAGTAGACCTGATATCCTGTTTAGTGTTTGCATGTGTGCCAGATATCAAGCTAATCCTAAAGAATCACACTTGCTTGCTGTTAAAAGGATATTTAAATATTTAAATGGAACTAAAAATTTAGGACTTTGGTATGACAGACAATCTAGCATTGACTTAATAGGATACACGATTCAGACTTTGCTGGATGTAAATTAGACAGAAAATCAACTAGTGGAACTTGCCAATTCCTAGGTGTTAACTTAATCTCATGGTTTAGCAAAAAGCAAACTTCAGTAGCATTGTCTACGGCCGAGGCCGAATACATTGCAGCTGGAAGTTGCTGTGCTCAAATTTTGTGGATTAAGCAGCAGCTAGAGGATTATGGTATCAAACAGAAAGGCATACCAATAAAATGTGATAACACTAGTGCAATTAATTTAACTAAGAATCTCATTCAACATTCAAGAACTAAACATATAGAAATTAGACATCATTTCATTAGGGATCATGTTAATAATGGTGACATTGTACTGGAATTCTTATGTACTGAAAAACAACTTGCAGATATTTTACTAAACCATTAGAAGAATCAAAATTTTATGAAATTAGAGGGAACTTGGAATGATTGATCCATCTATTTAATTAATTATGCTTGTGGTACTTGACTTTATGATTAAAAATCATGATTAGCATGTGTTGCTTGACTAATATTAATCTAATCAATTAAATCCCTTCATGAAATATCTTTAATTGTAATTATTGCTTTCGTCTTTTTGTGTGTTAGTTAGTGGCCTTACCCATCTCCCTTTCATGAAACCGGCCACCTACCTTATTCTTGGACTTATTTAAAGTAGTAACTGACCAGGCAACCAACCAGCCACCTGATCAGTTAACCTCTTTAGATCTTCATATAAAAGCTTTCATCTCTCTTCATTCACACGTTTTCATCAAGAAAAGTTGTCTTCTCCACGCCTTCTCCATACCGTCTCCCTCCTTCACTCTTCTTTCTTCTCCTTCAAGCTTCAAATCCTTCCACATCTAGAAGAAAGGAATGGCTCCAAAGAAGAAATCAACTCATTCAAGAGATGAGTCCTCCGATCTTCCAAAGAATTCTTCTTCTTCTTCAAGATGTATCTTTCCATCCATTACCACTAGATCAATAGTAAATGGAAGGTTAGTAGATTTTAATTTCTTAGAACAAGAAGAGTTTAAGATAGGAAAACTACTTGCATCTCAAGGTTGGTTAAATCTATTATCCACTAAAAAGCCTATCTTTCCAAATTTAATATATGAGTTTTATGAAAATATAAATTTTGGTGATGGAACCATAACCTCAATTGTCAAAAATGTTAAAATCCAATTTGATAGTGAAATGCTAGGTTCCGCCTTAGGTATTCCATCAAATGGCGTTTTAGTAAACTTCCCAAGTGAAAGAAACTATAAAATTGCAACGATTTTAGGCTTAGAGGATGATGATGCTAATATAGTTAATCTTGATGCAAACATGTTATCTGTTGAAAATAGATTGCTACATAGCATCATTGCAAAGATTTTTGCTCCTCGTGCGGATCGTTTAATGCTGTAACTGATAGAGATATAGGTATAATGTTTGATATATTAGAAGAAACTCCTTTAAACTTTCATGAATTAATGATGATAATAATGAAAGAAGCTGTAGGTAGATCTAAAGCTGCATTACCATACGGGATGTTTCTCACCTACGTGTTTGAATTTCACCATGTGAAACTCAAAGGAGAAACGAGTGTAGCATTACGTCATACTGATATATTAATGCTCATTCCCTCCACCGTATGGATTATGCTAAACGAAATGGTATATGGACCTAAAGTTAGGTCTAGAACTGGTGATAAACCTGCTCTTCAACCAACAAATTTAGTACCTTCAGATCCATCCTCCACCTGCTTGTTCTCCTCCAAACTTCTTTAATTTTGATTTCATCAACCCAATCAATTCTTAGCTGGAATGACTGAACCAAATCCATTTTTAAATGAACCTCCTGATATTCCCGAATCTTCAAATTGATATAACAACTCAACTTCTACTCTTCCTACCGTGCTAATCAGTGAAGATCAGATTCAGCGGATTATCTGTGAACTTTCCATTGCTGTATCGAATCGGAGTACCAGTGACAGTAATTCATCTGTTAATGACTTTACTATGGTACCCCATATCTCCTCAGTTTTTGAAACTCTTTCCCAATTAATTATGACTCAAAAACAACTTGTCATGATGTTAATGTGCTTAATGGCCGAGTGTTCCACCATAATGAGATCTAGCGAAAGCCAAACAAAGGATGCAACGAATGCTTTTGATCACCTGAACGCATCTACCGTGAAGCTTAGCAGTCTCGTGGAAACCAACATTGGCCTCACTGCTGCCTCATCTCCTGGTGCATCGTTCTCTCATCACACCTATGGATGCCTCCTCCGCATCGTCAGATGATGTCCTTGGACCGTCCAATCAATCGGATGGATCCTCTCAGCAACCAAAAGTTATCTCTTCAGATGATGATGCATGACTTCATATTGTATTATGTTTGTTCTATGTTTTGTGTAATGCTTGTAATATTTATCTTATGAGTGATGAATGTTTAGGACAATGGTTTGTAATATTTATCCTATGCTTGACTTGACAATGTATTATGTTTGCCTTAATATGAGTATTGTATGCATCTTTTCTTCATGAATTGTGCGTTGGATTATTGCATATTCTCAAATCGTCTTTTTGATCAATGACAAAAAGGGGGAGAAGAATAATACATAAAATAAAATTATGGAGAAAGTCATGCACTCCATATATTCAGGGGGAGATTAATATATTCAGGGGGAGATTACATATTTTTTTTGCATGCTTAATGGTTTATGCTCAATGGTTTTTGTCATGATCAAAAAGGAGGAGATTGTTGGCCCCTACATTGATTTTGATGATTACAAAACAATTAAGACTATGTTTATTAGGAAAATTAAGATTAATGCAGGGATGTACAAGTGACGTACAGGTGAGCCTTATCAAGTAAAATTTTATTTGTTGCATAGAAGCTTATTTTCTCTTACCTTGAATATAGTTAATTGATTCTTTATTCCTTGGATTATTGCATGACCATGTGAGCTAGCTTATTCCCTTCTTTAGCTAGCTTCCTCCACTTGCTAGCTAACCATTTTTCCTCTCACAATGAGCCTAGCCAAACCATGCTGGGATTAAGTTAGCTTGTGAGCTAACTTCTTCCCTCTCTTAGATAGCTTACTGGCCTCAAGAGCTAACTTCTTTCATGCTGATTTTATCTTGGCCGATTGCTCCTTGAAATCAGCTCGCTGGGCAGCTAGCTGGTTAGCTTTGAAGATGACTTGCTTTGCCTTGCAGCTAACTTCTTTTCTTGCAGGATTCTCTTGGCCAAATGAAGTTTAAAGCAAGCTAGCTAGAGAGCTAGCTTCCCCTTGGGCCGTCTGCATGAATTTTAAACTAAGTTAGCTAACAAGCTAACTATTTTGTTCTTCTGTTACTCTTGGCCGAATGCATGGTGAAAGCAGTTAGCTTAACAGCTAACTTCTTTTTCTTTTTTACTTCCCATGTTGCATGAAATTTGAATAGAGTTAGCTAACAAGCTAACTACTTTTATCATGAATGAGTTTGCTTTTTATCTAGTTAGCTAACAAGCTAACTACTTTAACAATTCTTTTCTTCCCTAGGTGCATGATTTTAATTAAGTTAGCTAACAAGCTAACTATTTTTTAGCATGATGGAGTTAACTTTTTATGTAGCTAGCTGGAAAGCTAACTACTTTATTGTTTTCTCCTCCCAGGCGCATGAAACTTTCCATAGAGTTAGCTAACAAGCTAACTACTTTTATCATGAAAGCTCTTTACTTTTTATCTAGCTAACTGGGGAGCTAACCACTTTATTCTCCTTGCCGCATGAATTTTCATTGAGTTAGCTGAATAGCTAACTACTTTTGTATTAATACATGAAACCTTGAATTGAAAGCTAACTATTTTTTCTGGTTTCTTTTCCTAGCCATGAGGATGTTGAATTGAGCTAGCTTGTTAGCTAGCTACTTTATTTCCTTTTGCTGATTTCTTCTTGCCGTGGGCCTTGCTTTAGCTAGCTTGATGCTAGCTACTTTATTTCCTGGCTGATTTCTTCTTGCCGTGGCCTTGCTAGCTAGGTAGCTAGCTTGGGTTGTTTAGCTAGCTTTGCTTGCTTAGCTAGCTCTAGCTTTTCTCCCTCTTCCATGGCCACACGACTACAAAGGGCTTGCTGGAAAATTAATTCCAGCCAACCACTCTCAAATCTTAAATGCTCTCTTTCTCTCTCTCTTTAATTATATCTCTCTTTAATATATTTCCGTTTTCATGATTACTGACTTTTTCCTTTTGGTGTTTGACAGAGATCTTTCTTTGCCAAAGGATTAAATGCAATCAATGTTTAGGGAAATAAACTCAAACGGTTATATTTCTTCCCATTTTTATTTCTCTTATTACCAATGTATCTAACAGACATATTTTTGTTTGGTTTAAATAGATGTGATCAGAGGAATACAATGACGAATTTTGACGAATCAAAAAAAAAAGAGAAGAAAGAAATCAAGAAAAAGAGAGTGTTCATTGCATATTTTTTTGGAGTGTTGAAGAGCAAATTCTTGTGCATTGAAGTTGACAAATCTTAATCCTTGCTCAAGTCATCCAGATCCGATGAAGCATTCAAAGTTTTCAGCTACCTCAGAGATCCACATTCATTGCTGAAGATTTGCTTCAAATTTGTAAAGTATTCTTGAATATTTGCTCAAATTAGGAGCTATCTGTTATCTACTCTGAAATTTCTTGTAATAGGGTTAAGGATAACCCTAGATTGTTGTTTGGCTTCCTTGTGCCGTGAAACAAGAGGACTAGCCGAGAAGGCTAGGGGTTTGGCTTCCTTGTGCGGTGAAACAAGAGCACTAGCCGGGAAGGCTAGGGGTTTGGCTGCCTTGTACCGTGAAACAAGAGGACTAGCCGGGAAGGCTAGGGGTTGTAATCGTTGTGATACTATTAGTGAAATTACCAAAGGGTTTTTCGGGAGTGGACGTAGGAGCCGAGTTTGGCACCGAACCACTATAAACCCTCTTGTGTTTGTGATTGCTTATTGTGTGTGATTTTGTTTCGTGCACTCCACTACACCATTGTGAACTAATTTTTAACTAGTGATTAAGCACATATCTGCGCTAATAATTAATTTTAAAATACCCAATTCACCCCCTTCTTGGGTTACTACATCTGGGCAACAAAAAGTATGTTACGAATTTCTTTAGAAAGGAACATGAGAAAAATGATGTTTCATGTTATTGTTGTAACAAGAAAGGACACAAAGCCTATGAATGTAATTTTAGAAAATTGATAAGAATTAAATATTAAAGGAAAGAAAATATGGGTTCCAACTACTAACCATGAAGGACCCAAGAAAGCTTGGGTACCTAAACAAAAAGTTTGATTACTTTGCAGGAGTGTCTTGCGGCCAAAAGATCAAAACGAAAGTGGTATCTTGATAGCGGCTGCTCAAGGCACATGACGGGTGACAAGGATCAATTCATCACCCTTGAGGATAAAAGAGGAGGAGTAGTAACCTTTGGAGATAACGATAAAGGCCAGATTATGGGCTTTGGTAAAATTCAGATAACTTCCTCCACTTTTATTGAAAATGTTCTTTATGTAGATGGTTTAAAGCATAATTTAATTAGTATTAGCCAATTGTGTAATAAAGGTTTTAAAGTCTCATTTGAAGCTTCTATCTGCACTGTTTCTAATCCTATTGACAATAGCATTATATTTACTGAAGTAGAAATGGCAATGTATACTTAATTGATTTAGACAATCTGTCTACTAGTAGTCATTGCTTAGTTGCTGATAATGCTAATGTAAATAAGATTAGATGGTTGTGGCATCGTAGATTAGGTCATGCAAGCACACACTTAATTTCAAAATTAATTAGAATGGATTTAGTTAAAGGACTTCCAAAGTTAGATTTTGAAAATAACAGAATTTGTGATGCATGTCAATTTAGAAAACAAACTAGAAACTCTTTCAAATCTAAAAATGTTGTTTCCACTTCTAGGCCACTAGAGCTACTTCACATGGACCTTTTTGGACCAACTAGAACGACTAGTCTAGGAGGAAAGAAATATGGTCTTGTGATAGTAGATGATTATTCTAGATTCACTTGGGTATTATTTTTGGCTCATAAGGATGAGACTTTCTCAATATTTCTGAAATTCTTCAAGAAAGTCACTAATGAGAAAAACACCACCACCATAGTGTCTCTTAGAAGTGATCATGGCACAGAATTTAAAAATCAATTATTTAAAAATTTCTGCATTGAACATGCATTAATCACAACTTTTCTGTACCTAGAACACCATAATAAAATGGAGTTATAGATAAAAAGAATAGAACTTTAGAAGACATGGCCCGTACCATGCTATGTAAAAGCAACCTACCAAAATACTTTTGGGCGAAAGCTATAAACACGGCATGTTACATCCTTAATAGAGCTTTAATTAGGCTAATTCTTAAGAAAACTCCTTATGAATTATGAAATAATAGGAAACCTAACATTAGTTATTTTCATGCATTTGGTTGTAAATGTTTAATTCATAATAATGATAAAAATAACTTAGAAATTTTGATGCAAAATCTAATGAAGGTATATTCTTAGGATATTCAACAACTAGTAAAGCCTATAGAGTATTTAATAAGAAAACTTAATAGTAGAAGAATCTATTTATGTAGTTTTTGATGAATTTTTAGCATCAAGTTCAGAAAAGATTGATGATGAGGAAGATACAAATTTGCTAGAAAGAGATATTGAAAAATTAAATATAGATGTATCTTCAGATCATGAATAAGAAGCTAAAGATGATGATTCTACTAGGGTTGATGTTATTGATACTACTCGCAATAATGTAGATCTGCCTAAAGATTGGAGATATGCTTATGGTCATCCTAAGGAATTGATTATAGGTGATCCATCTCAAGGTGTAAGAACTAGATCATCTATGAGGAATATCAATAATCATCTTGCATTTGTATCTCAAATTAAACCTAAAACTATAGAAGAAGCTGAAAAAGATAGTAATTGGATGCTAGCTATGCAGGAGGAATTAAATTAATTTACTAGAAATAATGTATGGTCTTAGTTGATAGACCTAAAAGTCATTCAGTTATAGGATCTAAATGGATATTTAGAAATAAATTAGATGAAAATGGTATAGTAATTAGAAATAAAGCTAGATTAGTTGCAAAAGGATATAATCAAGAAGAAGGAATTGATTTTGATAAAACCTTTGCACCTGTAACTAGATTAGAGGCAATTAGATTATTACTTGCATTTGCATGTCATATGAATATCAATTTATTTCAAATGGATGTTAAAAGTGTATTTTTAAATGGTTTTATAAATGAAGAAGTTTTTGTAGACAACCATCTGGTTTTGAAGATCATGAATTTTCAAATCATGTTTTTAAATTACACAAAGCACTATATGGTTTAAAGAAGAACCTAGAGCTTGGTATGATAGATTAAGTAAATTTTTAATTGAAAATGATTTTACTAGAGGAAATGTAGATAAAACTCTATTTTTGAAAAGAAAACATAAAGATTTATTAGTAGTATAAATTTATGTAGATGATTAGGGTGCAACTCGGGCCCATGAAACTCGGGTTTTCCTCAACCCTAACCCTAACCCTATTTGTAAAACCTCAACCCTAACCCTAACCCTAACCCTATTTATAAAATCTCAACCCTAACCCTATTTTTTAAAATCGGGTTCGGGTTAAGTTCGGGTTGAAATTCGGGTTGATAAAAAAAAATTCTATTAGAGACAGAAGCAATGCATGATAGCTAGTTCCTCAAAACTATGAGAACACCAATTCAAGAATATAAATAATTTTCGACCTCTATGAGTTTGGGTTAAATTTTTGGCTATAATATTACATGTTGCCTCACAGAGGTTTTGCTCATTCATAATTAATATAAGACGGTTGTGATTCTGGTTAACTTGTTTAGTTCCATACACTATCAAACAAATATAAAATGAAAATGTATGTGTGTGTTAGGGGAGAGAGAGATGCTTCTCAAATTGTTCAATGAAGCAAGTGATCTTAGAAAATGATAAATGATTTGATGAAACAAGAAGAGCAAAACCCTTCCTTTACACATATTCTGTTCATCCAGTTCAAAAATCTCATTATGTGAAATGTATTTTTCTACTAAATTACATCAACAACCTAAAAAGAATGCAATCGCCAACAAGATTACATAGCGTAACAAAAAAATAACATTATATTTTCCATACAAACAGCTAAGTGCAGAAAGCAAAGAAAAAATTTATCATCTCATTCTAACCAACAACTGCATCATTTACATTTAAATAAATCAACACCGACCAGCAACAAATATTCCAACCATAACGACAATCAAATGAAAGCATCATCCTTCCTACCAAGATAATATGATAAAAAAGTAGAGTAACTTTGAAAAAAATGCTATAATCTTTCTTAATAAAGTGTTTCGATTTTGAGTCATGGCCAAAAATATAAAAAGTAAAATTCTACCCAATCATATCACCATCATCACCAATGTTACGAAACCTCCAAAATAAATCAAAATTAAAGGCAATAGTCCAAAGCCTAAAAGCAGGTAACATACCATAATCAACACAAAAGTCTAAACTTTTCTTTTTGCCTGAATTCAATCAAAATTATCCACGAAGCATCACAACAAAACATAGAAACAATGCAAAATTGAAGGGAAAAAAGGCAATATTGAAATTCCCCTCTCCAAAGTCGTAAAGATCTCACCTTTACAGTTCTGGAGATTAAGAACTCGCAAGCCCCGAAAGCCGGTGGCGATAACCAAGAGATCGGAGTCGGTGACACCAAGGTAGAAGGACCGGGAGACGGACTGGGAGAGGTCGAGCTCGACGAGGCCGGAGAAGTGGTCAGCCATCCGTTGGAGCATAGCGGGGCCGGCCCGGGCCCGGAGGCGGTGCCTCACGGAGCTCTGCAGCCAGAGCCAGCGCTTGCATACGAGGCCAAACGTGTCCTTCTCCTCCCTCTCCAGCCTCGCCAGCACCACCCGGAGCTCATCGTCCGTGAGGACATCGTTGATGCAGACCGTCGCCCCCTCCTCCTCACGCTCGGTGTCCTCTCGCCTCGCCATTGGCTTGGGAGATCGGATTTAGGCCCGGCAAAGAGGGGACTAAATCGAATGGGAGGTGGGACTCGGCAGTGACGAATGGGAGGTGGGACTTGGGAGCTAGGGTTGAGAAACCAGAAAGAGGGCAAGCGGGCGAGCGAAGCGATTCGAGGCGTCGAGTGAAGAGAATAAGTTATAACGGGTTCGGGTTATCCCGGGTCGGGTTGACTCCAACCCGAACCCGGACCGATTTTAAATCGGTCCGGGTTAAACCCGGATATTTCGGGTTCGGGTTGGGCAAAGGTGAGTTTGAGCACTATTGAAATTCGGGTTCGGCGGGCCGGGTTCGGGTTGAACCCGGCCCAAGTTGCACCCCTATAGATGATATTGTATTCGGTGCTACTAACGATCTTCTATGTCAAGAGTTTGCTAAGCTAATGCAGGGTGAATTCGAAATGAGCATGATGGGAGAACCCAACTTCTTCATAGGACTTCAAATCAAGCAAAGCAAAGAGGGGATTTTCATCAACCAAATAAAGTAGACAAAGAAAATTCTCAAGAAGTTTGGAATGGAATCAATCAAACCCCTTGGAACACCAATGAGTCCTTCATGCAAGTTAGACAAAGATGAAGATGGTAAGAAAGTTGATCAAAAGCATTATAGAGGTATGATCGGATTTCTACTTTACTTAACTGCAAGTAGACCTGACATTATGTTTGTTGTTTGTCTATGTGCTAGATTTCAATCAGAACCTAAAGAATCTCACTTAATTACTGTAAAAAGAATACTAAGATATCTAAGTGGAACTAAATTTGTAGGATTATGGTATTCTAGAGACTCAACACTGAATTTAATTGCTTATTCTGATTCTGATTATGCTGGATGTAAACTAGATAGAAAAAGTATAAGTGGTGCATGTCAATTTTTAGGAAGTAACTTAATCTCTTGGTTTAGCAAAAAGCAAAATTCAGTTGTATTATCTACTGCTGAAGCAGAATATGTTGCAGCTGGAAGTTGCTATGCTCAAATCCTTTGGATTAAGCGATAACTTAAAGATTATGGCATAACACTTGATAAAACTCCTATTAAATGTGATAATACAAGTGCAATAAACTTAACTAAAAATCTAATCCAACATTCAAGAACTAAACATATTGAAATTAGATATCACTTCATTAGAGAACATGTAGCTAATGGTGAAATTTATCTTGATTATGTTTGTACTGAAGAACAACTAGCGGACATATTTACAAAACCTTTGAGTGAAGAGAGATTTTGTTATCTTAGAGGAGAGTTAGGGATTTGTGACCCTTTGGAATGATTCTGAAACCCCTAAGGAATGATTATCTAGATTTCAATCAATTTCTTGAATTCTCTCTCATGACTTTAAGGACTATTTATCTAGACATTTGAACAATTTGATTCTCCATATTCCAGAGATTTTATCAAAAATTTATTGATTTTATTTTAACAAGTTTCAGATGTTTGAAACTCTCTTTTTTTTTTCTGAAACTGTCATTGGAGTCGACACCTTGATTTGTGGAGTCGACACCTTGTCTGTGTCGCTCTCGGTCTGAGACCTTAGAGCCGACACCCGCCTGAGCGGAGCCGACTCCAGTTTGAGCGGTGACTGTTTTAGCGACCTGGAGCCGATACCTCACTTTGCAGGAGTCGACTCCAAGTGGTCCCAGGTTAATTTATCTAGGGCAGAGCTGACTCCTCGTTCATTTCAATCGACTCCAATCCTCTCCAAACTCTCTCCAACTCTTTACAAAACCCAAAATCCCTCAAATTATCCACTCCTTAGCTCTCAATGGCACCCAAACGTAGGGGATCAGTGTTTGGTGGAGGGGTGACGACCGGGAAACAGACTGTGAGGCATTTGACAAGGCAGCCTTCGCCGAGTTCTGCATCCTCTTCCTCGTCATCCACACCAAGCACTGCTCCAAGCCCGTCCTCATCTCAAATTGATACTTTGGCATGCCATGTAATCACAATGAGTAGGAAGGTAGACTTTCATTTCTTTGAGGAAGAAGGTTTTACCATTGGGCGATAGTTGACAGAACTAGGTTGGGATAAGGTATGTTCCCTTGATTTACCTACTTATCCAGCCCTAGTCAAGGAATTTTATTTCAATCTGTCTAAAAGAGATGAAGGAATTGTTAGTTTAGTAAGAGGGAAAAGGATTCATATAACTTCAGAAATTTTAGGAAACCTTTTAGGGATTCCTATTACTGGGCTTGCTGGAAGCATTCACAGTGAAAGGTCAAATGCTTTATCAAGGATGCTAGGTAGGGAAATAACCAAATTTGAAGAAATTAGGGCAAACCAGTTGCCTCTTGAGTTAAGATTGCTTCATAACATCTGTGGAATGATTTTATTTCCCAAGATAGACCGATTTGAGTATGTCTCAAAGCAAGACATTGTAATTATGGATAGTGTCTTGATTGGTCAGCGAATTAATCTAGCTACTATGATGATTTGGTATATGGCAGAGGCAGGGAATAAGAAAAGATCCTCTTTACCCTATGTCATGATATTAACTTTAGTATTCCAAAGCCAGGGTGTTGTCATTTCAGAGAATGAACCCTTGAAGAACCTTAGACACACCGATTATTACAGCTTGGCTACTGTGCATAGAATTGGATTTGTGAAAGTGGATGGTAGATGGAAAAGAAATAGTAATCTGGATGAAAGAGCGGCTGACATTGGAGCCACTGCCAAGGTTATCAATTTCGTTTCGGATTATATTTCGGTTTAGCTTATGAAACAAAATATTTCGGTATCGGATCGTTTCGATGCTTCGTTTCAGAATATATATATATATAATAAAAAATTATTTATCATATTCTTTATAAATAATAATAACAACATAAAATAAAGAGTTTAAGTTTTTAAGAATTTGAAAATATATATATATATATATAATGAAAAATTTATTCATAATTCATATTCTTCATAAATAATAATAATAATATAAAAATAAAGAGTTTGAGTTTTTAAGAGATGCGATCGTGGGGATATGGTAACTAGAATTTTTTTTGTTATTATATATATATATTTTAAAATGGGGATAGGGTAACTAGGATATTTTTTTGATATTATATATATACATATATATATATATATATATATATATATATATATAGTTCTGAAAGGTTTAATAATTCATAAATTGGTCTCCAAAATATATTTTACCGAAATGGCCGAAACATACCGAAATGGCTGAAAACGGCCGAAATATACCGAAACGCACCGAAACGGCCAAAAAATCTTCCGAAACGAAACGCAGAACTTATCTTTTTGGATAAGCTACCAAAACGAAATGTCTCGGCCGAAACGAAACGAAATTGACAACTTTGGCCACTGCACCTTCTGAGGTAGGTCCTTCAGTGAGGCATCCTTCACCAGAACCTAACAGATCATTACCACCACCGACACCTACTTCCATCCATGCATCTGTACCAGTGTCTGTTGGTTTTTTTGATGTTCAGCTGGAGCAACTTAAAGAATTATTTAGTACTCACAAGGGAGAGATAAAATCTCAATTAGATAGCAAATTTATGAATCTAAGAGAAACCCTCTACTCCTTGGATGAAAGAGTTAGAAAAATTGAGTCCACCCTTGGAGCCTCCGTAGAATCCTTGAAGAATGATATCAAGAATATTTTTGAAGAACTTAAAGAGATTGGAGGTGATTCAGAGACATATTCCAAATGCAATGCTGAGTTACAAGAAAAGATTGTTGTTGCATTTGGATTCTTTGATAGGAGACTAAATGAATTTATTGCTACTCAAAGAGAAGGGATGGGCAAAATTCTAGAAGAACTCAAAAGGAGATTTGGGATTTGATGTTTATTTGCTTTAGTTTGATGTTTGATGTTTTTACTGAAATTTTGATGTAATGAAGTTTTTTTCTTAATGCTTGACTTTGTGAAGTATGTAATGAACTTTTTGATACTTAATGAATATCATTTGATCTTTGAAGCATCTCTCAATTTTGTCATTTAATTTAAAATTTCTTAACCTTTTTGTTGATTACAAAAAAGGGGAGAAAATGTAATTGATAGTCGTATATGCATTGAAAGTTATAATGTGAAAGTTATAATGGGGAAGACAAATATATATGCATTGAAAGGAATAAGCTTAATTGACTTAATTTGATATGAAAGTTTAATTGGTATCAAACATTAAACTCATATAAGATGTAATTGATTGTTAAATTGAGTATCATAGGGGTAGCTACTTCATTCAGGGGGAGCTTACTTGTGAAACCTAAATATTTGAGAAATTTGATTTGAAACTCTTATTGTTTAATCATGCATATACTCAAAGTTTTTATAATCATCAAAAATAGAAAGATTGTTGACCCAATTATTGATTTTGATGATTAACAAAAAGACATGAGTATATTCACTATATTTCTGACAGATTTAATAAGTGTTTCAAGGGTTAAAAAATGTTCAATCAATCAAAAGGAATAAAGGAATAAGTTTTGAATCAAATTTTAAAGGAATTTTTTCAAAGTTCAGAACTTGGAGTCGACACCCAAATAGTTAAGAGCCGACCCCAAGGCATATCAGAAGATTTCTAGATTTTTGGCATGGTCCGGAGTCAACACCAGAGTTTCGGAGCCGACTCCAACCTGAGAAACAGAGAAGTGCATTCTGTTTCAGTTTCTGGAGCCAACACCTAGAATTCGGGAGCCGACACCTGAAAGTTCGGGAGCCGACACCTGAGTTTCTGGAGCCGACTCTAACCTGAGAACAGAGAGCGTGTTTTTATGGACATTTCTGGAGCCAACACTCTTGGATTCCGGAGCTGACTCCTGAAAGCGACGAGCCGACACTTAACTTTCTCGGAGCCGACTCCTCAACAAACTTTTTCTTTGCTATTTTTGGATATCCGATCTGGAGCCGACACCTGAAAAGTTGGAGCCGACTCCAACCTGTCAGGATGGGTTTTCAATTGTCAGAACGGACTCCAACGTAATATTTTTTTACCTAATCTCTAACAGCTATATTTCTTTGTGTGTAGGAGTATCCAAGCATCTCACAACGGCTATTTTTCCCACATAAACCTTGATTGAAGTATATAAAAGGAGGAATATCCGTCCGTTTGAAAAGAGATAAGAAAAAGAGAAATAATATTCAAAAAATACTGAGAAAGAAAGAGAGAAATCAAAAGGAAATACTCTGAGCTCAAATCCATCAATCCCAGAAAGTTCAAAGAGAAATCCACAAGCTTCTCAAGATCAAATCAAGGAGATTTCCAACATTTGAAGAGAGAAAGCAAAAGCCCCAAATCCTCAACTTCTCTACTACATGAAGAATCTGAGCTGAGGCTGATTCAATCTTTCAAAGGAGAAGAGGAAAAGAAAAAAAGAAGAAAAGCATACATTCAAAGAGCTTCAATCAGGCTTTTCTTACCCTATTTATTTTATTGAATATCTACTCACTTAAGGAGCTGTTTAAGTGTTGTATTGAAATCTTTATTGTTTTCAAACTGTTGTTTGCTAATTCAATCAGGGGATTGAATTAGTGGATGTAGTATACCTCGGGATAAGCTAAGGATAGCTTGTGTTTGGGTTTTGTGCTGGTGAGCCCGGTAAAACCAGCTGGGTTCATTGTGATTCCGGGGGAAACAACAAGTTTTAAGTTGTGAGCTTATAAAACAACTCGGCTGTAATCAAGTGGATTATAGTGTGGGCCCAAGTGCTACTTGGGAGTGGATATAGGTGTTAGATACATCGAACCACTATAAAATCGTTGTGTTTGCCGTGCTTTATCTCTTTGTCTCTTCCTATCTCATTATTTGTGCCTAGCATTTATCTTGCACTCAATCTCTTCTATTTCAAAGCAAATAATTGTAAAAAGCTAAATTTTTAAGAACCCAATTCACCCCCCCTTTTGGGTTGCCATTTGGGCCAACAAACGCCACCACCTTATCCATTCTGATCGTTGAGATCGAGATCAAGGTAGATTCTCTGCAAGTACAAAGCTGCAAAAAGGTGGGTATCATCATTGCGGTGAGGTCACCGCAGTCCCATCATTGGTGGTGCCCCTCGTGTTCTGTGCGTCAAGTGGTTGCCGAAACAATCTCCAGTGACGGATGAGCACGTGGCCAAATTGAAACAGGCGGGATGATTTGAAACGACGAAGCTATAAAAAGGGGTGTCGTCCCTGACCTTGGCCTTTCGCTTCTACTGTGTTTGTCCTTGCCTCTCAACCTGACCCTTGTTCGAGCGTTCGTTCATCTTCTTCTGCTTCCCAAGCTCTTCGTCCCGATTCTCAGTTCCCAGATCCTTCAGGTCAGTTCATCTTAGTTCCCATGGTTTCTTCTTCTCTTTTCTGCTCAATCTCTGATTCTGGGGGTTATTCCCCCAATCCTTCACAACCCTCCTCTTCTCCAGCACCTAGCTGGTCGTCTTTTTCCCCTGACCAAATTTCATTGGAACAGTGGCGAGCTGCCGGATGATCCCCGACCAGGATTCGTTCGGCTGCCGGTCGGGCCCCAATCCAGCACCGTCCGGCCATCGCTGGCCCATCTTCCACCGTGAGGGAGTCTCCTAAATGGACTGCCTCCACCATGACTGCCCAAGACATAGTAAACCTTAGGGCCAAATACAACCTTCCCACCAACATGCCCCTATTCCGCCCTGCTCCCGAAGATAGGGTGACTTCTTCCCGTCCCGGGAAAGTCACCTTGTACAGAGCCTTCTTCAAGGCTGGGCTTCGGCTACCCTTTCATCCCTTCATCCTTAACCTCTTAGACAAATACTCCCTAGCGCTAGTGCAACTAGTCTCGAATTTCATTCGGACTATTGTTGGCTTCTTGGTGCTTTGTCACTTCCACGGGATAGAAGCTAGGATTTCCCTCTTCCGTAGCTTCTACACCCTCCACAAGCAAGCAGGGTGGTGGTCCTTTGCCCCCAGACTCACCAGGGCCCTTAAGCTATACCTTCCTACATCCATTAAGGGGTGGAAAGATAGGTTCTTCTTTACCGATGTCGAACGGGTGAGAGGGGTCTGGGGAACGCCAAATACCGGTCCGAACAAAGACTCTTCTGTTGACCTCATATTGATTTTGATGATCACAAAACAATTAAGTATGATACTAATGATTTTATGGTTAAGTTAAACAAATTCCAAATGAATCATCTAGAAGATGTTACTCCAAATTGGATTACTCTTTATATCAAAAGAAAGGTATTACAAAGGTAAAATGAAGGCAATGTGATTGTATTTTTGCAAGTCCAAATGTTTTTGAAAAGGGCAAATAAAATTTTCAAATGGACTTTTGCTTCAAAAGTATCACAAAATATTTGTTTTATAAATGACTAAAACTATCTTTGCATGAACTCTTGTATTGTTTCTTATAGCATGAAAAACATTTTTCAAATGAGCCAATGAATTTGTATTCCAAATGTTTTTCCTCAAGCCCAAATGTTTTATCATGGTTCTTCAATATTTGATCATTCATTTCTCAAAATACTAAATATATTTGATGATTTATCATGTAAAAATTATTTCCAAAGTATTGCATGGCAATCCTGTAAATCCCACTAAATGCTGTCAATGGCATTTCTGTAAATCCCACTGAAGGCTGTCAATGGCATTCCTGTAAATCCCATTGGAAGCTGTAAATGGCATTTCTGTAATTCTTAAAATCGTCTGGATCTCTGAGTTAGCTAACTGAATTTCTGTGTTGACCGAGTGGTTCTTAGAATCAGCTAGCTAAGAAGCTAGCTGGTTAGCTTCTTGAGTTAACTAGAAAGCTAACTAATTTTTCCCTGCAGGTGGCTTGCCGAATGGAGTGTTTTTTAGCTGCTAGCTAGCTTGCACTTGGACGATTTTTCTTCATGGCCGTGTGATATGTGAAAGGAGTTAGCTAACAAGCTAACTACCTTATCTTTTCTCCCTGCTAAGCCGCATGAAATTGGTTTTAAGTTAGCTAACAGCTAGCTAGCTTGCACTTGGACGATTTTTCTTCATGGCCGTGTGATATGTGAAAGGAGTTAGCTAACAAGCTAACTACCTTATCTTTTCTCCCTGCTAAGCCGCATGAAATTGGTTTTAAGTTAGCTAACAAGCTAACTACTTTTTAAATCTTTTCATTCCTAGCCGCATAAAATGTTCATTGAGTTAGCTCTAGAGCTAACTACTTTTTTACATGACCTCAGCACTTTTTAATTAGCTAACTGAAGAGCTAGCTAAACTTCAAAATCCTTCTGTACATGAAACGTTTCTCTTGCTTGTCTATGTAGCCAGTTAGCTGATGAGCTAACTAGTTTGGGCCTTAGCTAACTCTCAAGCTAACTACTTTATTTTTTATGGCAGATTTTTCCTCCAAGCCGTGCACTCTTCCAAACAAGCTAGCTGGAGAGTTAACCACTTTAATCTCCAGCCGCATGAATTCACATTTGAGTTAGTTAAATAGCTAACTCCTTTTGCATTTAAAGCATGAAACCTTTTTGGGAGTTAACTATTCTTTCATGATTATTTTTCTAAACCGTGTGGACTTTTGAATAGAGCTAGCTCATAAGCTAGCTACTTTATTTCCCTTTGCATATGGCTGATTTCTTGTAGCCGTGGAGACCTGTTAGCTAGCTAGCTAACTTTGAATACTTAGCTAGCTTGGAGCTCTTCCCTCTTTTCTTCCATGGCCGCACGTTTTCAAAGAGGTTGCTGGAAATTAATTCCAGCCAACCAGCTCTCTCAAGAATTAAATGCTCTTCTCTCTCTCTTTTATTACATTTCTGTTTACATGGTTACTGATATTTTTCTTTTGGTGTTTTACAGAAATCTTTTTTCCCAGGATTAAATGCAATCAATGTTTAGGGAAATAAATTCAAACGGTTATATTTCTTCCCGTTTCTAATTTCCTCTATTTACTGTCTAACAGATATTATTTTTGTTTTGGTTTAAATAGATGTGATTAGAGGAACACAAATATGACACAAGCGATTTCTTGTTGGCAAAATCTGTGAAAATCTGAAAGAGAAAAAGAGAAAGAAAGAAATCAAAAAGAGAGTGTTCATTGCATATTTTCCGGAGTATTGAAGAGCAAGTTCTTGTGCTGAGAAGTTGACAAATCTCTATCATTGCTCAAGTCGTCCAATCCGGTGAAGCACTTCCAAGTTTCAGCTGCCTTGGAGATCCACATCCATTGCTGAAGACTTGCTTCGATATTTGTAAAGTATTTTTGAATATTTGCTCAAATTAGGAGCTATTTTCATATTCTTGGATATTTCTTGTAATAGGGTTAGAGATAACCCTAGATTGTTGTTTGGCTTCTTGTGCCGTTAAACAAGCGGACTAGCCGGGAAGGCTAGGGGTTTGGCTGCCTTGTGCCGTGAAACAAGAGGACTAGCCGGGAAGGCTAGGCGTTTGGCTTCCTTGTGCCTTGAAACAAGAAGACTAGCCGAGAAGGCTAGGGGTTTGGCTGCCTTGTGCCGTGAAACAAGAGGACTAGCCGGAAAGGCTAGGGGTTGTAATCGTTGTGATACGATTAGTGAAATTCCCAAGGGTTTTTGGGGAGTGGACGTAGGAGCCGAGTTTGGCACCGAACCACTATAAACCCTATTGTGTTTGTGATTGCATATTCTGTGTAATTTTATTTCGTGCACTCCACTACACCACTGCGAACTAATTTCTTAATTAGTGATTAAGCACATATCTGCGCTTGTAATTAATTTTTAAATACACAATTCACCCCCCCTTGGGTTGCTACATCTGGGCAACATCTTCCATACTTCCGAGGGACCAAGTGGCATTCGGGCAACTACTGACTGCCGATATCTCTCGATGCAATCAACTTTTGGCCGAGAAGAATCTTTGGCTCGTCGGTCTCATTCCATGTGGTGGTGAGCAGCCATGATTCACTCACCCCCTTCTTTTTCTTTCTCTCTTTTTTTTTACCAAGTCGTTTTGACATGTGTAGATATATTGCCATCGATTGAAGCCATGAGAAGAGCTGCGATCGAGGAAAGAAGGGCTAGGGCGGATGGAGCCTCTGCCGAAAAAAGGGTCATAGCCAAGGCGGTCAGAAAGAAGACCGAGGCCGAAAGGGTCAAGGAAAAAACTAGAGAGGCCGAGGAGCCAAGGAAGAGGCCTCGGTCGCCATCGCCGATGCGATCCCGGTCCCCAACCCCACTCATCCGCAGGCCCCGAGCGGACCGGGAGGTGGACGTCGACCTCACTGCTGACACGCCCCCAGAAGGGCCGGGGGCTGGAGTACTGCCATCACCACCACCAATCATTCCAGATGCACCGGCTTCTTACTGGACCCCTTGTCGACCTCCCTCCTAGAGAAGTCTATTTCATTAGCGCTAATATACTTCTGCGGTCAGCTCAGTAGTTCGGCATAAGAGCTAGGAGGTTTCTTGTCCAGAGAATAGGCGAAGCGAGAGGGTCGAAGTCCCTGCTTCAGGGCCAAGGTGGCCATGGAGTCCTCAAGATTGTAGACTTCGAGTGCAGCCTCCTTAAACCGGGCCACGAAGTCCTTCAAAGTTTCGCCGCTTCTCTGCTGAACAACAAATAAGCTGTCAGCCACCTGGGGGATCTTTCGGCACACATCAAAGTGGGCCAAGAAGGATCGCTCCAGCTGCCTGAACAAGTTGATACTACGTGGTGGCAAGCGGGAGTAACACGCACGTGCGGCCTTCCGAAGCGTAGCTGGGAAGGTGATGCAGAGGAGAGAATCTGTTGCCCCTTGGACCTGCATGAGGACTTTGTAGCTTTCCAGATGATCCAGGGGGTCTGTGGTACCGTCATACGGGTCCAACTGGGGTAGACGGAACCATGGCGGGATTGGTTCCTCCATAATGTCATGGGACAGTGGGGGGCAATGGTTGTATTCTGCCCCATGAGGGTTGGCAATTCTGCGGCTGAGCTCCTCCAACCGCATATGGTACTCGTCCAACCTTCGCTCGGCCCGACGAGCAATCCGTTTGTCACCAGAATATCCCCTTGAAGACTTGGAAGACGAGCGGGGAGAAGGCCGCCAGCGGAGGTGATGCACCTGCTCAGGTTCCTTCCCACTGCGCTGCTTAGGGGGGGTGGTCAGAGCGATGGGAAGGAGACCGCGGCCGTTTGGAGGTCTCCCGGCGATGAGATTTTGGAGACGTACGATGAAGGGTCTCGGAGGAGTCTTGCCACGATGAGACTGGCTGGCTCCATGATCCTCCGCGTGGGACGAAGGGAGCTGAGGTGGCAATGGCGTAGTGGTGGAGCACTGCTCCTGCAGCCCCCGAACCACCGCCATCAGATCCTGAACTTGCTGGGTCAGGGCATCGAGCCGATCAGCTTGGCTAAACTGCGGCTGTATGGGGGGTGGAGCAGGGAGGTCGGTCTCTAGCTGCTCAGCCCACGGGAGGTGCCCTAGCCTGACTGGTAGAGGCTTCCTGCGCATGTGTGATCACCATCTTCTTCTTTGTAGGGGTCGAAGGGTTGTAGATACGTTGAATAAACGTGCTGCAGTCATCGTTCCTCCCTTCCTGGCGCGCCAATCTGTTGCAGCCAAATCACTTCCAGAGAGTGACGGGCAGGAAAGATCTCTGTGGGCCTTTGAGAAGATGGCAGGACTGCTCCCTTTAGCTGGAGAACTGCAATAAAAGTCCCGGGCCGATGGTTCCGGCGAGGACCCTCCGATGCTTAGTTAGTGGTCTGGAGAATAGCACTAGAGGTGAGTAGTTCAGAATGAGTCCCCTTCCTCGTTATGAGTGAAGGTTCTTATACTTGTTCGGACATCCCTCTTACCCTTCAAGAATGACCGTTGAATCACGTCGTCCGCTAGGATCGGCACTGTAAGTGGTAAGTGGGCGCATAGCTGTTAGACGTGCTCCGTAAATAACGGTAACTGCCCATAGTCTTAGCGAGGAGTGGGATAATGGGCCACGTGGCAGTCCTTGGCACTTAACAGGTCGATGGGAACAATATTTGAGGTTGGTTCCTCAAAATTAGTGGCCAAGGAGAAGTCGAGACTAAGGCCGAGGCGAGGCTCGAGGCCGTGGCCGAGGCCGAAGCGAGGCTCAGGGCCAGGGCGAGGCTCGAGGCTAGGGTGAAATCCAAAGTCAAGGTTAGCTGCCGAATCAATTCTCTCCCCGGGAATCGTGCAGACTGTTAATCCACTACCTGGGAGCTTGATCAGCCACATCACATATATTTAGAACATGCAACATAAAACTAATATTAAAGAAAATTATTTATGATACAAGATGTTGCCTAGATATAGCAAGCCAAGATGGGGGTGAATTGAGTTTCTTAAAAAATTAATGCGCAGATATGTGCACTTAACACAAATCAGAATTTAATTGCAAGTGATGTGTGTTGAAGTGAAGAGACAATAGAGACAATCAAGCAGTCACAAACACAAATATTTTTATAGTGGTTTGGTGCCAACCTAGCATCTACATCTACTTCCCAAGAACCCCTTGGGAATTTCACTCCAATCGTTTCAAATGATGACAACCCTAGCCTTCCCCGGCTAGCAATTTGTTTTACGACACAAGGGGGCCAAACACCAAGGGTTATACCCAACCCTTTACAAGATTTAAACAAGTTTAGAAAATATTTAGAACACAAAGTTTCTATAATGAGCATATGAACAACAAGATATACTTAGCAACTTGAAAAGCTTAACACGAGGTAGCTTTTTCTTTTAATGGCGCAACAACAATAGTGAAGCTTTCGTGTCTTCAAAGAAAGTTGTTGGAGCTTTAACACCACTTTAAGAATCAGAAATAAATGCATATCGGTGACTTTAAAACAATCAATGCTACACTCCAATACACCTCTCTTACAAAGAATAAATATCTCCTTTTCTACACGATTTTTCTCACAATTTTTTCACTGATATTTTTCCTCTTTTTCTTTTTCTCAGTTCACTATTGAATCACTATTCAATAGCTCAATTTATAACAAACATAAAAAATATAGCCGTTACATGAATATTGTGAATAGAGGAGAGAGAAGAGTAACACTTGGTAAGCTTAACTAAGAAGTTCGACCGTCCAAGATAAAAATTTAGTTTCCTAACTCTAGAGTTTAGATGCCCAAATAAAGAAATTAGAAGCCCAACACAAGAATCGGTTTGCTATCAGAATAAATTGGAAGCCCAATGAAAGAAGTAGCAGACCAACTTTATCAACCAGTCTACCAAGAGATAAATTAGCATCCCAATTCTAAAACCGGCAGCCTAGATTTTTTGTCACAAGAAGCCAGTCAACCACTAGACGAAAGTTTTGAAAAACTGGTAGCCCAAACTTTAAATTCGGCTGACCAAATTTGAAGCCATAAAGCAACCAGCCGAATGCTAAGAAAAATTGGCAGCCCAACTTTAAATCCGACAGACCAATTTTGAAGCCATGAAGCAACCAGCCGAATGCTAAGAAAAATTGGCAGCCCAACTTTAAATCCGATATACCAATTTTGCAGCCATGAAGAATCAGAAAGCCAAAACCGAACACTTTAAAAAATTAGCAAGCCAACTCCTTGAATTGGCAGACCAGTTTTAATATGCCAAGCATCAAACCGAAGGTCACATAAAATTAGCAGCCCAATTTTTTGAATTGGCAAACTAATCTTTTGAGAATTTAGAATCAGGGAACAACCAGCCGAATGCTTAAAAGAAATAGCAGCCCAACTTAGAAAATCGGTAGATCAGTTTTAATGTGCCAAGGAGCCAACTGAATGCCAATAAAAACTGGCAGCCCAACTCCAACATCTAGATGTCCAAAATATGATTCATGAACAGCTAGTAAAGAGAAACCATAAGCCAAAAAAAAAAAATTCGATCGTCCAATGCCAAGAAAGAAATGACTTCAAGGAAATATTCAAAGCAACATAAAGTTTAAATGGAAACTTGTAAGACGATTGAATTCAGTTCAAGGCAATGCAAATATAATTAAACTTGAAAGTCATTTTATCAAGTAAACCCTTCAAACATAAAACATATGAAAATCGTCCATTAATTGTAAAATTCAAGTTCATTGAAAAATAATTTAATCACTACAAGCATATTTATACATCACCTGTAATACTTTTTATTTTGTATCATAATTTACCTTGAGCTAATGCAAGTGTATTCTTTCATGATGAGTAACCTGAAATAGATTAGACTTGATAGAGATGATATTAGTACAATACTTAATTATTTTGTGTTTCATCAAAATCAATGTGAGGTCAACACAAGAAATATAAGCCATGCAACAATTAAAGAAGCTTGGATGGTGCTATATTGCATGGGAGACATGCAATAAACAGCTTTCGAAAAGAGAAATATAACGAAAAGCTATAATAAAAGAAAACAAAAATGAGATTGAGTGAAGAAAAGAGAAAAAATAATGATATTAAAAAAATGATGAAGAGTATGAAAAGAAAAATTATTTCTAGACTTATGCTATCAATTGATCATTTGGTTAGAAATTAGATGGAAATTGTAACAGTGTTGCTTGATTTAGGGTTTGTTATAAATAAAGAAAGCAATTGTAAAAATGGATTGGGATATTTTAGAGATAAAAAAAGATGAAATTTATCGAGAAATCGACTTACCCATCTCTCCAGTGGATAAGTTTTTCCATAGGGGCTCACATTTCGAGGGTAGGATTCTATATTTTTTTAGATAAGTCTTATCAAGTTTGAATGGATTACTATTATTTTTATTAGTGATAAGTCTAAAATTTAGAATCTAAGTTGACCAATGTATATTGAATCTAAGATGAATGGGATGACCAACTTATGAAATCTTTTACAAATGCAACATGTTTGAAATATAGTATATTATGATTTATATCTTTATATATACCTACTTGAATTTTTATATATTATTTTATTCAGTGTTAACTATAATTTTGATGTATGCTATTTCTGCACTAAATTTATGAATAACAAAATTGATTCAAATTGAAAAAAATGAATCAAAATAAAAAGATAGAAAGACCAATTGAATTAAATTAATTGTTAAAAGATAAATTCATGGAAAAGAAAATGATCTGAAGATATTAGATAAGAATCTGATGAAATCAGATAAGAAAATTAAAGCCAATGACCACAAATGACTCATGGGATGACCAACTTATGAAATCTTTTACAAATGCAACATTCTTGCCTGTTAGATGAAATTTTATAGCAACATTTTCTTACAAAAAATCAATATAGCTTTTTTCTATCTGAAAAGAATGATTTATATCTTTGATTTGTCTTGAAAAATCTGAATAAACATAATCAACATGGATTGTTTTGTGCCGCCCACAGTTTTTTTTTTTTAATGTTATGATTTAAACATGACCAACTTTAATTTATATTGCAATGGCAAAAAAATCATATCAAATTTCTACTGTAATGAGTTGTCAGTTTGCCAATTTGTAATCGGCCAATTCTCAATTGCTTCATTGACTTTACTTTGTTTCAATAGATTTTGAAAAATTCAACACTAACCACAGCCATAAATATTATCAATGTCTTTTTAACGCTTGAGGGAACCCAACCGGAGAAAGACAATTGGACAGTAAGAGTACAAATTTGCAATGCTATCGTTATATTTTATTCAGAAATCAAATGAGTTTTTAATATTGCATAATTTTTTTTAGGGTGCTTTGATGCATGGTTCAATAAATAAGAAAAATCAAATTGGTAAGTTCAAGCCTCTTCTGTCAGAAGGTATATATATATATATATATATATATATATATATAAAAGAATTTCAAGGTCATATCAGCAATAGAAAATTATCATCCAGTTTTAAATGAGCATAAAATTATATTTTTTGGTCATAACATCGGTTATTCCAGTGAATCAGAGAATAAGAAATATGTCATGTCATGCATTTGAATTTGCAAAGAAATGCTTGCTGACAGATGCAATAATCGCATTTATTTGATAGGTAATGAGAAACATAATGTATTTATGTATTGTAAAATAATCTTGAATATTATATTATATATCTTGCTGGAATTTAATGTACAAATATGGAAAATTTTAATGAAGCATAGATCGATTAGAGGAGCAAATGATAGAAAATAAGACATTGAATTGCTGCTCAGTTGGTAATTGCCAAAAACAAGTATTTTATTATTTTTGTATTCTTTAAATTTCTTAGTGGCCCAAATAGTGATGGTAATTATGTTATGATATTACCACAGTGAGTTAATCCAGCTTGAGTTGGTTGCTATATGTCGTTCTGCCTGAGAGGGGGAGAGAGAGGGCCATTTTTGTATTCTTAAAATTGTTTAGGAGCCAAAATGGGTGTGGGAACATATTGATACAATAACTGCGAGTCAATCTGGCTAGATTAGGCTGTTATGTGTCAACTTCTGCCTTTAATGGTTTTTCCCCCTTCTTTTTATACCATGTGGATTTAGCTGTCTCCTTTATTTGGTTTCTTCATCTTCATGCTTACTTTGCTCTATTTTAGTTGCCTTATTGTTCTAGTTTTAAGTATTGATATGTTTCCTTTTTTCTGTTCATAATTTTATCAGCCATGTAGTTAATGCGATTTGATGCTTGGCTACTTTGCCAATGGTTGTAATGTGGTGCATGATTAGAAGATGACAAGTTCATCCAAATAGAAAACAAGATAACTGTGATGTAGCATGTGACATTTGATGTTATTTTAGTTGTAATATATCTTTGAGTTAAAAATCAATTGGATTTTCTATCTGTGGTGTATAATTGTAGTGATTATTGAAGAACAAGTTGATGGATCTCATATATTGTTGTTCTTTAGGTCATCAAGGTCCAATTCGGTATCAGATCCTTTAGACAGCTCTTCCAAGAATTTGACACCAAATAAGAAGAATAGTGTGGGGAAGTTAACTAGAAAGTCAGTATTTTAAGTTCATTTGTTAAGGTTTTGCTTTGTCTAGCCTGTTCTCTGTTTGTCTTTTCCTTTGCAATTAATCTCTGTTAATTGTTGAATCTTCTTTGTGCCAGGGACCTAGGGTTGCAAAAGTTGGTTTTTATGAACGACATTTTACCTCAGGGAACTGAAGTAGCCTACTATGTTCGTGGAAAGGTTGTGTTTTCGAAGTGGTTAAATGATTCTTTTTGTGAGTGGCAGTCTCTTTTGTGGTTATTTGATTAACATAGTTGTCATGGTGATTATACAGAGATTGCTTCAGGGTTATGTAAAAGAATATGGGATATACTGTCATTGCTGCAACACTCTTTTAAAATACTGTTCTGTTCCAATTTTCTGATTTTTTGAATATTCTATTTCTAAGTTTTGACATTTGTAATCCTAAATGGCATGATGAGTCATAGAACAACGTGTTGGATATTTCTATACTTTATATAAATTGATTAGATCATAGATTTTCTATCTGTGGTGGATAATATTTCTATACTTTATATAAATTGATATTTTTCTATACTTTGCAGAGTCGGCTATCAATCAATCTGATATTTCTTTAAATTGATTACCTGTCTTGGCATTTAGAATTTTTAATTATCCATATCTTATAAAAAAGATAGGTTGAGAGAAGAAAAGATAAGAAATTAATGATATTAAAAATAAAATTAAAAAGAAATTAAGGAAAGTCTTTATGCTCGGTGCACAAAGTGCACATCAGCCGCGCTTTGCACGCGCGGCCAGAAGTTAAAAAGGAAATAAGGGATTATGGCGATTCACTTGCTTTACATGCATTGTGTGCGAGTAAACCAAAGAATTCGAAGTTATTCCTTCCTAGTTCACCTTGTCAAACATGCAATTAGAGGTTAAGATTACTTGAATCATAAAGACAATTACAGGGTCAATCTTTTTTTATTACCATATAGATCTACACTTCAAAAGATTTAAATCTCAATGGCAGTATAATCTCAAAGAGATTTTCAGATAGAAAAAGTGTTCAGGCTTGAAAAAAACTTGAAATTCTTAAATAAATACATGCAGATATAAATTATAAGTGTTTTGTTTTCTGACAAATTAAAACTTGCTACCTTTAGAGGGGAAGTCGGCATTTCATATGGAGTCAAAAGAGAGAGAGAGAGAATGATAACATAAGAAAAAGAAACCAAACTAAGAAACTAACTGAAAAATCACAGAAAATTTATTTTGGCTCAACAAATTGAAATTCGATGAAGAAGAAATAAAATAAAGCACAAAGATTTAAAAGTACACGAATTCATCACCTTATTAGTTGCAACCAATGTCCACTTGGACGACCAAATTTAATAAGAAAAAAGAAATCAAAGTCAAACTCAACTTTTAAAGGCACACAAAGGTTAGAAATTAGTCTCTAAACAAACTTTTATCCGTCAAATTAGTCTCAAGGGATTGCCTTGACTCAACAATACCAAGATCCAAAGGTAAAATATTTCATGAAAAAAATCAATAAAAATCATGAACTATGCAATAACAAGTATTCCCAATGTTTGATTTAAAACAGAGGAAAGCTCGGATTTGATTAAAAAATTAAAACAAAGGAGAAAACCATAGCAAAAAAAAAAAAAAATCAATGAATCAAGACAAGCACAAGAAGATGGCCAAAGCTTAAACTATAATAATATTCCTCTCACCATCCAAGGTGTGACATCGCAATGGCAAGCTCAGAACCCCGACGCCGACCATCGCCGTGACATTGTGGAACGCCGAGTACCACCACTTGGCACTCCGGTCCGACGTGATAAGCTAGCAGTATCCGACATATTAAAAACAACGCAATCTCTCCTTCCACTCTCTCTCTCTCTCTCAAAACTAGCCGCCAATTAACGCCTCTCTTTCTTGACGTATTAAAAACAAAGCAAGGGAAGCGAATTTCTCGAACTAGGAAGAAATAACTTCGAATTCTTTGGTTTACTCGCACACAACGCATGTAAAGCAAGTGAATCGCCACAATCCTCTATTTCCTTTTTAACTTCGCAGCGCGTGCAAAGTGCGGCCGGTGTGCGCTTTGTGCACCGAGCATAAAGACTTTCCTTAATTTCTTTTCAATTTTATTTTTAATATCATTAATTTCTTATCTTTTCTTCTCTCAGCCTATCTTTTTTATAAGATATGGATAATTAAAAATCCTAAATGCCAAGACAGGTAATCAATTTAAAGAAATATCAGATTGATTGATAGCCGACTCTGCACAGTATAGAAAAATATCAATTTATATAAAGTATAGAAATATTATCCACCACAGATAGAAAATCTATGATCTAATCAATTTATATAAAGTATAGAAATATCCAACACGTTGTTCCATGACTCATCATGCCATTTAGGATTACAAATGTCAAAACTTAGAAATGGAATATTCAAAAAATCAGAAAATTGGAACAGAACAGTATTTTAAAAGAGTGTTGCAGTAATGACAGTATATCCCAGATTCTTTTATATAACCCTGAAGCAATCTCTATATAATCACTGTTGCCGTCGGGATCCATCCTCCAACTCGGACGCAGTCGATCTTCTGAGGCAGACCTGCACAGAAGTCCTCACGCGAGAGGCGTTGGGGGTGGCCCTCCACGGAAGACCCTCCGACGCTCAAGTCAGTGGAGAAAATCGGTGATCAATCAGAAAATATAGAGGTGGATCTCTCCGAGGAGTCTCTCCAGGGGCGACCGATCGGGAGCTCAAGAAAGGGGGAGCGCCGACGAGCTGCTGGGGAGAGTGGGTACCTGAGAAAATCTGGGAGTGTCATATTTATAGGTTGTCACTTGGATCTTGAGCACCTTCTGGAAGGTTCGAAGGTTGTTAGGATACGGAGATGGATCGAATCGGACCGTTGGGATCCGTATCTTGTTTGTTAAGGGATCGACGGCTAGGAGAGCTCCTTGATGGCTTGGGATCTGGTAGATGCGTAGGTCCCAGGTAGCCGTATTAGGTTCTAGACCACTCTTCAACATAATTCTTTGCCTGAGATGCTGTTACGATAGGTCTAGGCTCTCCTGCGCCAGGTTCCGCGGGGGTGAGTATCGGATCATGGATCGCTCGGGAAAGACGAGCTACGGGAAGCTCGGGGGAGCCGAGCTACGGAAGCTCGGGGAGAACCGAGCTATGGAAGCCCGGAGAAAGCCGAGCAATGGGAGCCCGGAGAAAGCCGAGCTACGGGAAGCTCGAGGAAGACGAGTTATGGAAGCTCGGGGGAGCCGAGCTATGGAAGCTCGGGGAAGCCGAGCTACGGGAAGCTCGGGGGAGACGAGCTATGGAAGCTCGGGGAAGACGAGCTATGGAAGCTCGGGGAGGCCGAGCTATGGAAGCTCGGGGGAGCCGAGCTATGGAAGCTCGGGAGGCCGAGCTATAGAAGCTCGGGGGAGCCGAGCTACGGGAAGCTCGGGGAGGCCGAGCTACGGGAAGCTCGGGGAGGCCGAGCTACGGGAAGCTCGGGGAGGCCAAGCTATGGAAGCTCGGGGGAGCCAAGCTACGGGAAGCTCGGGGACATCATGGCGGGCGAAGGGATGGGGTCGGTCTTAGCCTCCTCGCACGAATATTGATGCAATAATGATTTTACCCCCCAACACATGCCCTCCACTCCCTAGTTCGAAGCGCAGGTTCGGGCATAGGGAGTATAAGTCCAGATGGCACGCTTTGGATGGGACGATCCGGTTTAGATAGCCCGTGCAGTGATGCCCTAATTAATGCAGCGAGGTCATCATGCCTTCGTGGGTAAGGCTTCTCCAGGGATGACGGTTGGGGAAACATCACGTAGCAAATCCCGATTAACGCGGCGTTTGTCGAGGCGGTTCCGGACGCCTCGGGCGAAGCGCTTCATCTTCTTAAGATGGCTTCCTTAGGGGGGAAGCAAAGCGATGGCAACGCTATATCTGTTTGCAATATCCTCTCATTCTGTTTCCTGGAGAGTGTCGTCCTCTGCAACGTTTGCCGTTTCGCCTGGTGCTTTTTCCAGCTAGGATGACGATGAGCCCCGACGACGTAGCTACGGAGCTCGTTGCTGAGGATGTGGGAAAGATTCGCCAGAGGTATGGTATACCCCCAGACGTCGTTCTGCGATTGCCGGGACCTAAGCACAAGGTCTCGCGAGATCTGGAGCATGAGGTCTTCATTTACGAAGACAGTTTGAAAGCAGGCCTCCGGTTTCCTCTTCATCCCTTGGTGAAGGAAATCATGACACATTACAACATCTGTCCGGCGATGGTGGCCCCAAATAGCTGGCGGAGTATTATCGGATTTATCTCAATGTGCCATCAGATTCAGATCGTCGCCACTCTCCCTCTTTTTCGTGCCTGCTATCATCTAATACCCGAGAGGAAATCGGAGTTGCCTTACATCGGACCTCAGAGGTCCTTCAAAACGATTGTGGATAAGCCATCCTCCATAAAGGGATGGAAGAGTCGATTCGTCATCGCCGAGGGGAACATTGGTTCCGACTTCCCTCGGAGATGGGAAAATTTCGTTCGGGATGCGAAAACGCATCCATTTTTGTCCGAGCAGGAGGAGAAAGATTTGGATATCCTCCGCAACGGCCAAACGTTCTCGGCCAATGATTTGCTATCGGAGGGGGCCCTTTTTGCGGCCAGGCTTAGTCCTCTGGACCCGTAAGGTGAGTCTTCCCTTTTGTCTTCTCCGCTGTTTGTTATCCAGGCGAACGTGTTTGGATTTAATTGCATACTTTTCGCTCTTGCAGCCAAGAGGTCTGCGTTGTCGAGTCTTGTCAAGAGGAAGAGAGGCAAGCGCCCAGGGGAGAGCAGCGGCACGGAGAGAGGTAGGCCCGAGAAAAGGGCTCATACTTCCATAAGATGCTCGCCGGATGCCGGAGTGACCACGATGGGAGCATCGGAAGCGAGGGAGGATTTGAGGAGGACATCTGAGATCCCTTGTCCCCCTGTGGTGGAACTATCGGATAGCTCGGATGAGATCCCATTAACTCCTCCGGCCGCATCCCCTTTGAAAGATGAGCCGATGACGGATTCGGCGGACGTCGTCGTTTCTGGGAGGCTTTCCCCAACCGCTGGTTTACTCCCGACCTCAGTAGGAGAGCGAGAGAGAGCGGCCGCCGCTGGTGAGGTTCGGGGGGAGCTCCCTCTTGGGCCTCTTGCGGGAGAGTCCGGGGGTAGCGATGTTGGACCGCCCGCAACGGTTCGAGAAGCAAGTCAGATAGAGGTTTCGGCAGAGCCTGCAGAGGAGACGCAGGTGACTGTGACCGAAGGAGACGGGTCGGGAGAGGAAGCGCAGCAAGATGAGAGTTCCGCAATGGAGACTCCTTCAAAAAGGGTTTTGGGGAGGCTGGCGCTTGGGTTGGCCGAATTGTCTGAGGAAGCCCAAGCCAGAGTTCTGATAGAAGAGGCTGGGAAGTTGAAGGCTTCTCAGTCGGAGGTCGCCCGGGTTGACTCCTCGGGTGGAGACGGCCAGCCCAGTAGCTCGAACATGGGCGTTGAGGAAGCGTTTTCCGCTTTAATGAGGTCGGCCTTGTACTCGGGTGCGGATCCCTCGGTGGACAAGTTTACAGACTTGGAGTTGGTTGATGCCGCGTTCGGGCAGCAGGGCGTGGCCGAAAGTGTCCATCTTCTTCCCGACATTGACAATCCGACCCTCATGAAGATGACACGGGCCTACGCCTCGCGGGTGAGTCACCATTCTTGGGTGGTGGATACTTTCCGGTTGACTTGATTGCATATTCTTACTTATTCTTTATCCTGTATAGTGTTTTGCTTTCTCGGGCGATGTGCTGGCGTTTGAGTTTGGCGACGGGGGCCGGTGTTCAGGCCAGGAGAGCCAGCGCCGAACTCCGATCGCGAGCAGAGGCGTCCGAGAAGTTCGAGGAACTCCTGGCCGCTAGCAACAAAAGTTTGGCGGGGATGAAGGCGTCGTATCAGGCCGCTCTAGCCGAAGCGTCTAAGCAAAAGCGTAAAGTAGAGGAGTTGCAGGGGCTCCTGGCGAAGAATGACGACGCGTGCTTGGAGTTGGCTCGAGTTAAGTCAAAGCATTCTGAGGAAGTGGCGGCGATGCAGAAAGAACATAATGAGAGTCTGGGCCGGCTGGGGAAGGAGGCTACCGACGAGAGAAAACGCCTGGCCAGAATGCTTGATGAAGTAGAGGAGAAGCTGCAGCGGCATGATTGCGAAGTCGCTGACTTGAGAGTCAGCGCTAAATGGCACGAAGGGATGATAGCCCGGCTGAGTGACGAGCTATCCCAAGCCCGGGGAGAGGTCGAAGATAAGCAGTTGAGAATTAACGCTCTCCAAGAAAGGGTCGAGTTGGTTAGGGCCGATAAAGCGAGGGCCAGGGGTGAGGCCGAGGAGCTGACCAAAAGTTTGGCCCAACAAAAGGAGGAGGTACGATCCTATTCCCCTTTTTTAGTTTCCTTTGTTGGTTCCTCGTGGCGCCGACTGACTATGGTTTCGCAGATGGCAAAATTAGGACTGGACAATCGGGCCTTGCAAGGTGAGCTTGCATCTAGCCGAGGTAGGAGCTCGGAACTCGAGGCGCGGGCCGGCGAGTTCGAGGAGCAAACTGTTTTTCTGCGGGCTCAGGTCGCGGAAGCTGAGAGGCAAGTTGCCCTATTGCGGAGCCAAATGGCCGAGGCTGAGATGCAACTCGCCATGCTCAAGGGCGAACAGGACGTAATTGGTGCTGACGCCTTCCAACTCGGAGTGGAAGAATGCAGAGACAAGATATCCAGCAAGCATCCAGAATGGGATCTCTCTTTCCTGGATGCAGAAGCTCTTGACGACGATGACTCCGGGGGTGAAGAGGAGGATGAGTACATCGATGCTTCGGATATCGATCTTGGTGCCGCCCCAGGTCCCGGCGAGGCCGCAGCTTCTGGGGGACATTCGCAGACTGTCGCCAAGGAGGCGAAGATATTCGAGAAGGGCGAATCAAGTCATGCCTCTGCAGACATAATTGTGGGTTCTCCTGGAACTGACGCGGTTCCCGGCCTTTAAAAGTCACTTCTACGTTTTGCTTCCCGAGCTATAACTCTGCCTGACGTTCTTTAATGAATGAACTTTCCGCTTCCATTTGAGTGCTTTTTCTTGGGCGGTCCTTCGCTCCAAATTTCGCCCCAATCGCAAGCGACCTATGGCTTGTTGGCGCTGTTTGGTCGTTTTATCTCAAGATTGAGGGAACACATTGGCTGGGTCCAAGGCGGGGCGATAGCCTTGACTGGTGAACCGAGAGACAATCTAATTCGATTCATGTTTGAGCGATGCAATAGATTAATTAAACTTGAGGAATGAAGCAGGTCAGTTAAGGCCGACGGATAGGGTAGGTCGGCTAGGGCCGACAGACGAAATAAGTCGGCTAGGACCGACAGGAAAAATAGGTCGGCTAGGGCCGACGGCAAAGTAGGTCGGCTAGGGTCGATGGGCAAAGTAGGTCGGCTAGGGCCGACGGCAAAGTAGGTCGACTAGGGCCGACGGATGAGAGTGGTTACCAAAGCGGCGACATGTGGCGGGATTTTGTGTCGGTGGCTCGAGGGCCGATGGCTGGAGCAGGTAGATTTCTTGCTTGGATCGGTTTAAATACCGATGGGGGGTCCGGATATCGTTGGCCATTTCATTCGACGACCTTTGCTAGCTTGATACGAGCTTGCGCCGACGGAATGGCTTCCAAGGATGGCGGAAGGTCAACCGGAGCACCAGCCGACAATGCTAACACTCACTGGGGGGCTCGTAGGAGCCATACTCAGACCGTCATCGATGGGGAGGTCCTGGCCTCCTTGTTGGCGAGTCAACAACAACTCCGAGAGGCGACCGAACAATATGTGATCTCTTCCACCAGGGAGATCATGCACCTCGTGTGGTTAATGACCGCTTAGAGAGGCGCATGGCATCTCTTCAACAGCAGGCGGGTAGCCTTGTGGCGGATCAGGAAGAACGGTCGGCGATTCCGGGAGACAATGGTGAGCCCTTGTGAGGGCTGATGTATTTTTCGTTTCTTTTGTCACTTTCTTTTTCGGTGAATGAAAGAATAGTTTGCGTAGCCCTCGCGTTCATTTTTGTTTTGAGATGTTCAATTTTGT
The DNA here is from genome assembly GCA_900491605.1 of Calamus simplicifolius. NCBI lineage: Eukaryota > Viridiplantae > Streptophyta > Magnoliopsida > Arecales > Arecaceae > Calamus > Calamus simplicifolius. The sequence continues at coordinate 384,856 of UESW01001301.1, forward strand.
TGCACAAGTTCTTCGAGCGATTAACTTTCTTGGGGAGCAATCGACGAACATCGATTTCCGTGCTTTTTGCTGCCCTGCCAGCGCTCTGCTGTTCCGTAGGTAGATCGGTTTTTATTTCACCGGAGTTGATGATACGGTTCTGTGGGGAGCAAAAAACTGCTCCGGCGCTTTCTGAAAGACTTTTATGACATTGATCTTTTTCATGCAGGTCGTTTTGGTGTATGGCGCACGCACCCATTTACCATTGAGGAAGTTACTTTCGTAGGACGATCTCCTGAACCTATCAGTTTCAGTAAGATCAGTGAGCGATTCTCTGCGTTTAGTAACCATGATTCAGGATCAAAAGAAATCTTTGCATGCGTCATGGTTCAGGCAATGGGCTCTGCGCGCAGTGGGACGTTGCTTCCATCCTGGAGGCCACGTGGAGGCGTAGTCGCTGGTTCTTGCAAAGTAACCTTCGACACCGACCTCGTGAACCTCTTCTTCAATGGCTTCACCGCTGTCGTGCCATCCATCTTGACCGTCAATTACAATAGGGTCCTCCAGGGCACAGCCATTCTCTAATTGGTCACCATTAACCTTGCGCGCGTCGTTATCGTCAACCACAATGGGGTCTCGACTCCATTATCATCAATCACAGATCCATTAGCCTCAATTGGAGGCGAAGAAGCCAATGCCAGGACAATCGAGCCCTCTCGTCTCGTAATCTTTGATCCTGATCTCGTATACGTTTTAATAGGCGGATCACCATCAACCTTAGCCTCATCAAGAACGCCGATCTGAGAAGATTTCTCCACGGCAAGCCCATCCTCTGTCGGATCGAAATCCCGCATCACCTCATCTTGCCCATCCACCACAATTGGGGCCTCCACCTTGGCCTCATCCAGACGATAAACCACAAACGGGGCTTCTGCCTCGATCTCGCAAAGCTTGAGAGGGGGATTCGGGGCCGCCGCCTCCTGCGGCAATCCGGCGGCCTTGGACGCCAGATCCTTGGCATCGGCCTTCTTGGCCCTCTTGGAATCGCAAGAAAGAAAGGTGGGGGAGGAGGGGGACCTACCGGAGCGGCTGCGGCCAAGGGACACCGGGAGGGCAGCCTGCGCGCGGAGATTGCTGGGGATTGGGGCAATGACGAGCGGAGGGGCAGGATGGAGACGGGAAGGAAAGGCCGAGAAGGCAGATCGGAACGGAGGGTTCAAATCGCGAGAATATCTTTTATTACCTAAAATACCCCTCCATGCCCTAACGAGTAACGAGCGACCGGATCGAAATTTATTTAGAGGATATTCTCATAAGGGCTGCTATTATGATGGGTTTTATGCTTCAGGTTTTAAAATCTCTCGATCAGTCTAGGTAGTAGTAGTCTTCAAGACGGTTATAATTTGGGATGCATGTCTATAACTTCCTATTTTGAGTCCTCTTTCAATTGAATTTACTTCTTCCAGCTTTGGCCACAAGTTGGTTGAGGTTGTGATTCTTTTTGGATGCACGCCTGTTTAAAATTTGAAGTGGAGATTAAATAAATATAGATAAAATTGACCCCTCCTATTTTGAGCAGGCTGATTAAACCCAGCAGGTCTTGGGGGAATTCCAACCTCCAGTTTGTTATTGGGTTCTGGGTAGATCGGAAAGGCGACGGGATTTTAATAGCTCCTTGGCGGGTTATTCCGGGAAGGAAATTCTTGACGGCTGAGTCCGGAAGGTTCGCGCAAATTTCCGTTCGGATTTAATTGGCTGTATGAGGCGGTGGGGAGGCGTGACACCAGACGCGCGTGGTAGCCGCTTGCCGGGATACTCGACGAGCAATTAACGAGAGGTGGGAGACAATCGGTGCTCCCGTCCAGCGGCTTTGGAGAGGGCGATGATACATTTGAATTCTTGGAAGATCAAGAGTTTCTCTTACAATTTTTTTTTTTAATACAGACGTATGATCACACTAGTCTAGTATAGATCAGCCCATGATGTGGCTGATCCAACGCCATTAGAGAATCGTGAAGGAAACTGACGCCATTAGAGAATCGTGAAGGAAATTGATGGAGGGAGCATCCCCTTTCGGCCTCCAAAGAGCCCTTCGGCCATGCTCCTCCATGGCCGACACCTTCAAGGCCGACAGCTACATGGCCGACACCTCCAAGCTGCCAAGCTCCCTCGCCGTTAACAGTGCCATGCAAGCTCATACAAGGGCATGAGCAGGGCCACGTAAGCACTCCATACTCAACACTCTACGAGGGACAGTTGGCTTCAACTCAACATCATCCTTCTCTCCCAACGGCTGTACCTTGGGACCCACATGACTAACTTTATCACCCATCACTGTCCGCATAGGACAACCAAAAAGGTGACGTAGGGGACATATTTGGCAAGCGCCGTAACGATCGGCCATGCCCTGCGACCACCTACTCTGATAAGTGATCACGCCTCAGGCCCACAGACTCCAGGTATCTATAACAAGGGTAAGAGAGACCCCGAGGAGAGAGCACACTCATAACACTCCTAAACACTCACAGGGAGAGCTCCTGTCTCTAAGCCTCTCTCTCTTTCTCTTTCGAGCTTCCTCAAGCTCACGGTCGTTGCCCAGAGCACTGACTTGAGCGTCGGAGGCTTTCTGCCAGAATTTCTGGCCCCCGGGACTTGTTTGCAGGCCCGCAGGTGCGAGGAGCTCGCTGAAGGATGGACGCTCGCGGACGCTCAAGGCCGGTGATCTGGCGGCAACAATGGTTGATACGGCTGACCGTCTCCCCTGGGTGGTATTATCTTTTGCATGATTTCCGGAGGTAATAATGTGATAGCAAAACCCAGAAAATGAACTTTGGCTTTGGCCTTTGGCTCCGGGCTCCCGCGACGGCCTTCGGCTCCGGCCTCCAGCGACGGCCTTTGGCTCCGGCCTCCCGCGACGGCCCTCGGCTCCAGCCTCCCGCGACGGCCTTTGGCTCCGGCCTCTAGCGACGGCCCTCGGCTCCGGCCTCCCACGACGACCTTTGGCTCCGGCCTCCCGCGACGGCCCTCGCTCTGGCCTTCGGCTCCGGCCTCCAGCGATGGCCTTTGGCTTCGGCCTCCCACGACGGTCCTCGGCTCCGGCCTTCGGCTCCGGCCTCCAGCGACGGCCTTTGGCTCTGGCCTTTGGCTCCGGCCTCCCGCGACGGCCCTCGGCTCCAGCCTCCAGCGACGGCCTTCGGCTCCGGCCTCCAGCGACGGCCTTTGGCTCCGGCCTCCCGCGACGGCCCTCGGCTCCGGCCTCCAGCGACGACCTTTGGCTCCAGCCTCCAGCGATGGCCTTTGGCTCCGGCCTTTAGCTCCGGCCTCCCGCGACGGCCCTTGGCTCCGGCCTTAGTACAAAAACAAAGGAAAAAATAGTGCAAAATCAAGGGTCGGCCGCAGGCTCATAATCAGAGGGGGCCCCCTCGGACCATTGGTCCGGCTCTATGTCCAAGGCGCGGGGAGATCTAGGACTCGGGCCACCTTCTCTGTGACATCGCGAAACCCTTGGAGGTAGGCGTCCACGTTAGCCTCGACTAGCTCGTCGGCGAAGCGTTCTGAAGCTCGGAACTTTTCTACGGCTACTACAGCTCTAGCCTCGGTGGCAGCCTCCACCTCTCGGGCCTGCGCCTCCATCTCTTCGGCCAGCGAGGTGGCCCTCCTCTCGGCCTCCTTGGCACGCTCGGCCCTGGCTTCGGTCGATTGGACGATGGAGTCCAGTTTGGCAATATAGATGTTCCTGGCCTCGATAAGACTCTCAGCTTCCTCGAGCTGGTTCAACGCTGCCCGGGCTCAGTTGGCCTTGACCTCTGCCTGCCTAGTGGCCTCAGCTATCTCGATGGCTCGCTCGATCCTTGCTGCCTCCAAGGCCCCCTCAGCTGCTTCGGCCCGAGCCTGGGCCTCCTTGGCATCTAGCTGGGCCTGCCGGATGATGGCCTTTCCTCCATTAATAACCTCCCTCGTGGCCAGCAGGGAGTTTGCCAACTGCATTTGAATCACATCCGTCAGTACTCGAACAAATATTCAAAGGCAGAGGGCCACGGGATTACTTACTCGGCGAGGGCCACGTAGGCCTCTCGGAAGAACGTAGCCGCTCCCATGTGACTAAGCTCCTCCTGGACCTCAGGCACGATTATTTGCGAGATGAGCCACTCTGCCCAGCTTCCATCATTCAGGATGGATTCCCGAGGTGGTGTGGACCTGACTGCACTCCCCTCCGTGATCTTGGCAGTCTCAGGCTCGGTGCGTGGGGGGTTGTCTGTCGATATCTGCTCGGGGGGCGAACTCGCTGCCGCTGATGGCCCCTCCCCCAGCTTCTTTCTGCCTTGGCCGGAATTGGCTCGTTGGGGACTTGGGGTTCCACCATCACCGCCCTTTCGATCCCCACCCCCTTTGGAGGGGTGTCGATTGTCAAATCCACCGGTGCGGTTGGAGGCTCTCGGGGCTCGGGTGGCAGGGAAACTCGCACCGTCAGACGCTTAGGGGTCGGGGCCTGCTGCCCCTCGCTTAGCCCTCCCTGGGCCCTCATCCTCTTGATGGCAGCTTTCCTGAGCTTGGCGTTCAGGAGCTTCATCACTGCACAGCGTCGGTCGGAGTTAGTTAAAAAAAAAGAGAGAGAAAGAAGACAAGAAAAAGGGAGAGGAAAATTGACTGAGCATTGGCAGCTACTCACCACCCCGAGTGGAGACCCCCGCAAGTCGAAGATTCTCCTCCGTCAGGAACTGGTTGCACCTGGGGATTTTGGCCAACAGCAGCCATCCCAGCGCTTCTCTGTCCCTGGGGACTACATATGAGTTCATGTTGGGTCGAAGGTCGGGGTCCCCCCACTTGAGTTGACTTGGTGGAGGTCGAAAAAAAAGAACTGGGATTTTCATTCCTTGACAGAAGAAGGGAGGAACAACTTAAGGACGCGGCCGGGTCGGGGCTGAAACACCTACCAATCTGTCTGCTGCCGAAGGGTGTAGAAGGATCGGAAGAGGGAGAGTTGGGTGTGATACTGTGGAGATGGCATAGGACGATGAAGGCACAGACGGTTCGGAGGGAGTTTGGGACTAGCTGGGTGGGGGTCAGGGAATAATAGTCAAGGAGGTTGATGAAGAAGGGGTGGAAAGGCAAGCGGAGGCCTAACTTGAAGGACATTTCATAAACGGCCACTCGGCCGGGTCAGGAAGAGACCATCCTGTCGTCAGGGGTCGGGAGGAAGAGCCTAACATCTCGGAAGATTTGGTAACGGGCCCTGAGGTTAGCCAGGTCCTGGCCCGTTACCACAGAGGCGATCCCCGTCGGAGATTCTGTCCCCACCCTCTGAGAGGTGCGATGGCCGCCCGACGCCTCCACGCCGAAGCCCTACGGGCGGCTCGCCGTGGAAGGATTGGAGCACGGTCCTCCGGATCGGAGGACCACGAGGATGCAAGAGATGAAGAGGCGCGAAGCCTCGAAGGAGAAATTCGGTCCTCGGGATCGACAGAAGAAAACCAAGAGGGTGAAGAGGCCATGGCGAGGGTTCGAAGAAAGAAAAGGAAGGTCTGGGAGGGACAGGGAGCTAACCTATGGAAGAAAATGGCGGAGACTGGTTCTCGGGTTGCAGGAGAGGTCGAAGGCAAGAGGAGGACCAAGATAGTCGAAGCAAAGTGACGGAAGCCGGCCCTTCACCCGACTTAAATAGTTTCAAATTGTCCCGCCTCGCCTACCCAGCCACGTGGACTCCTACCATAGGCTGGGTCGCCTCGGCAGGTGCCCAGCGCGTGGGGCGTTTCACCTTCGACCAGTGACAGGACACCACTGACGTCAGCATCATGATAGCAATGATGGCGGCAGCTTTTTATCGGCTTCGAGAAGGCACCCCCACTCAAGGCCAATCTCTATCAATCGGACGAACGGCAGAGGTCGTCCCATCGTATCCCCCAGATCATCCACGCAAAATTATCGCCACGCTCAGGCCGATGTCCGTTGGCAGTTGGCGGCAAGTGGGGATCAGCCACTTGGGAGTGACACCCCTTTCGCCTTGCTGGGGTGGGCCTGCTTTGTCTCAAAGGCGAGGGGGCATCTGATGGGCTGATCCGACGCCGTTAGAGTTAACCATGAAGGAAACTGACGGAGCCTCATCCCGGTCTCGCAGGGCAACTTCGGCCTTCGAGGTCCTGTCGGCCTCGGACTTTCGCCTCGGCCTCGGACAGCCTCAGCCTCGTATGGCCTCGAGCTTCCGCCTCGGCCTCGGCCTCGGCCTCGAGCAGCCGCCTCGGCCTCGGCTCAAGGTCCCACCTCGGCCTCGGCCTCGAGGTCCCGCCTCGGCCTCAACCTCGACCTCGAGCTTCCGCCTCGGCCTTGGCCTCGAGCTGTCACCTCGGCCTTGACCTCGAGCTGCCGCCTCGGCCTCAGGCGGCCTCAGCCTCGGACTTTCGCCTCAGCCTCAGGCGGCCTCAGCCTCGTACGGCCTCGGACTTCCGTCTCGGCCTTGGCCTCGAGCCGAGCATCCCCTTAGCCTGGCTACGAGCCAGAGACCCACTATCTCGAGCCACCTAACACACCCATGTGGTCCACCAACTCCTTGTAGCGGCCACGTAGTCCGTCACTCAACTGCAACAGCACATGGCCACTCCCCGTAACGGCATACGTCTGACACGACCAGGCCCGCCTGCCACCCGTAGCGCCATGCTGGGCAGGTGGTAAGCGGGACAAGACACCTCTGACATGCGACAGTGTCGGTTACGACCTGTCACTGTCAGCCTTGCCTTTCGTCCATTACTGGACAATGGCACCTCGAAACCAGCGACCTTCTGAAAGTAGTAAAAGGGACCTTCGGACAGGTATAAAATCTCGCACTCATGACGAGGGAAGGATTCTGAACTCAAGTTCTCTAGATCTTTCTGCTAGTTTACTCTTGTCTGTTTCCAAGTTGCTGACTTGAGCATCGGAGGGTCTCCACCAAAGCAACCGATCTCTGGGGACTTTTCTTGCAGGAATCTTCAAGGAGGAGGATCTCCGTTCCCCGCGTTAGAAGAAAGTGACTTGGCGTCAACAATATCTATATTAGCTTCTCTTTAGTAGTAAGATGTAGTATATTTCAGTTGAAATGTGTAAGATGGTACTGTATTTCATATTATATGTTTAGTTTTCTCAATATCCACTGGCGCATTTGCTCAATCGCTGAAAATAGACTCACGAACAGATTTCCTGTATCAGGAGTTCATGTGGAAATTCCTTGATGGAGCACTTTAAAATACAAATTGTGATTATATTTAGTTTTTCCAGTTTGTAGTTAAATAGTCTTAAAATCTCACGGGATGCATTCTATACCCAAATCTTCTGCATGACTTACAAAATCAGAAGTCAGGAATGTTAATAATTTTTTTTCTAATATTCAACGCAGATTTGTAGTTGTTTTCATTGGTATATTAAGATAGTTGTTCCTTGGGTTTGTCTTTTTTGAGTTAAGAGGGGCTATAATTATATAAAGCATCGCAGGGCATTAGTCACCCCGTACATCCGACAACACAAATTTCTTTTGAACTGCAACCTTCTTATTCTTTCTTTCAGGATCCTCAAGTTCTCAAGAATCCATGGATAAAGGTTTCATTTGATGGGTAAATCATCAAATATATAGATGCATGCTCTTGTTTGAAGTTACTGAACTACACTGCAGCTCTATATTGTGCTAGTATGTCTCTTGTACAATGATAGAGTTGATTTTTAGGTGGTGTTGATTCTTGTCGCATTCTCATGTTTATTGTGTCAATATTGAATGCTAATTGTTGACAACTTTATGGTATATTTCTTTAAAATGATTGGCTTTCCTGTGACATACAGAAATTTTATATGATAGAAAGGGACAAAGTAGAACACTATGGAAAGTGCTAAAGATTGATAGATTGATAGATTAAGCTTTTAGTTTGTGGGTGGACCCTTTGAGCTATCTATAGAAAGATGTAGTGGATTGCGTCAAACCAAATTGAGTTATCAAGGTATATGTGCTTGTGTTGTAAGGAGTTATTACACTGTATGCTGGATTGGATGGATATCGTTGAAGTATAGTTTTAGATGCTGCAACTTATACACTGTATGCTGCACAAATATTTAGGTAGTTTGATAGAAAAAAGTTATCCATGGATGTACGGGATAGAGTTATCCCCTGGCTATCCTAGGGATATCCCTTGGCTATCCCATTGATCTATCAAATGCAAAAAGGTAAATCCATGGGATAACCTTTTTTTACTCTTATTTGGGATAACCAGCTATTCCTGCATTCTCTAGGGAATAAATTGAGGGGATATCCCATGGTTAACCATGGTTAACCATGGATTATCCTTTTGGTTAATTTATTCCCTGCTATCCTTTATAGTTATGGCTTTGGGAATAAGAGGGATATCCAGAGGATATCCCCTTATCCTCTATTTCAAACACTACCTTAGATTTTGGATCTCTTTCATATATCTTAAATTTATGATGATTCCTATGTGATTTCACGTGATGCAGGTGCATGTTTCCAATGTTTTGAGGTCAGAAATATATATGACTGCTGTCTTGACCAGCAAGTACAATATTGTTGGCCTTCATATCAAGGTTCTATGTGCCTTAGTTGGTGAGGAGTACGTCTATACTTGTGCCCCTAGTAAGAGGAAATTGTGTTCATGGGATGTGTGCGCCAACCAACAAGGACTCCATTTCAAATTAGTCTATATATATGTCCTAATCTTATTCTATCTTCATTAGTACGTTTGATTCATAGGTTTGTAAGAACACTTTGAGACTTTGAGATGAAGTTTTCTTCCTAAACAATGAGTTGATGTTGGTACTTTCTTTGTCAATTAGCTGAAAAAAATGTTACGTCTAAATTTCACTTTTAGCTTGATCCTATCTAGGGTGTTATGAATGTTTAATTAAGAGATGATTGAATTCACATGTTTTTACTGTTGCAAATTGATATAAAGGTAGGGATTTTGGCAGTTGAGATGATGGATGATCGATTTATTGAAAACCTATTTGGAGGGAGTCTTAGTCCATTGTTTTAGTTTTACCAAATCATCATGGACGGAAGATAATATTTTTATGCTACTGTTTCTTGCAGTCCTAGCAATACCAATTGTTTACCCAAACATTGATAAGTTTGAATTTTTCTTATTAGTTGGGATCAAGATTTCTTATGTAATAATGGTTTTTAAAGTGATAGTCCATAAATTCAGAACCTAGCAGTTTTGAATGCCTCTTTTAAATGGTACTAAAGAATTTTGACAATTACAAATATAAATAGAATGCTGAATGTTTTCAGGTAATGATGAATTTGTAGGTTAAGATCTTGCTATTTTTTATCATTAGTCATTTTCTGGACCATCTGTATGTCCAGTCTAGATTCTTGGAAACTTGAAATAGCATAAAAGGGGTTGCCAGTTTTTAGCCTTGCAATCTACATTTACTTTCTCAGCTATAACGTACTAAACTCAAGGCAGCCTTTGCAATGCCATGAGCTTAAACCAAGGATCCATAGTAGGAGTTTACACGGATCTCAAGAGGATTCATCCATTAAGTGCTAGACACATAATT